>VDFB02047230.1:176450058-176484567 GCA_007258455.2 Sequoia sempervirens
CTCTCTCTCAACCCTCTCCCTCCTACCTCCTCTCCCTTTGTTAGGTCTCTCTTTCTCTCTCAACCCTCTCCCTCCTACCCACTCTCCCTCTCTTAGGTCTCTCTCTCTCAACCCTCTCCCTCTGTTAGGTATCTCTCTCCCTCTCAACCCTCTCCTTCCTACCCCCTCTCCCTCTTAGGTCTCTCTCTCTCCTCACAAACCCCTCTCCCTCCCACCCCCTCTCTATTAGGTATCTCTCTCCCTCCTCAACCCCTCTCCTTTCTACCCCATCTCCTCCTACCGCCTCCCTCTTGTGTCTCTCTCTCTCTCAACCCTTCCCCTACCCTCTCCCTTTTGTTAGGTTTTCTCTCTCTCAACCCTCTCCCTCCTACCCGGCCTCCCTTTGTTATGTCTCTCTCTCTCTCAACCCTCTCCCTCCCACTGCCTCCCTCTCTTAGGGTCTCTCTCAACCCTCTCCCTCCTACCCCCCTCCCTCTCTTAGGTCTCTCTCTCTCTCTCTCAACCCTGTCCCTCCTATGCCCTCTCCCTATGTTAGGTATCTCTCTCTCCCTCTCAACCTTCTCCCTCCTATTTGCTCTCCCTCTCTTAGGTGTCTCTCTCTCTCAACCCCCTCCCTCCTACCCACTCTCCCTCTCTTAGGTCTCTCTCTCTCTTAACCCTCCCCCTCCTAACCCCTCTCCCTCTCAACCCTCTCCCTTCTACCTCCTCTCCCTCTCTCTCTCTCTCTCAACCCTCTCCCTCCTATGTTGGAAAAAGATGTCTCAATCACATAGGCTAAAACCTCTATTGGAGCCAAGTCGATGTGACATATTCTATGTCTAGCCGATGAGTAGATTTGTAACCTTATGTTTTGTATAGGTTGTTGTGACATTGCATAAGTCTTTCCAAATGGTTACACATTGGTGTCTTCGGTGTGAGATGTTCTGTTCGGTATGTTCTCTTACCACGTGGAGATCTCTGGCTGATGGGCCATACATATCATTTATTGGGGAGACCCTTGGCCAAAAGGCTTAGCTAGGGAAGAAGCCTCAGTGATGAAGAAAGGTCTTGCCGATGGGAGAAATATTGGAGTCTTCATGGTGACACAAAGACTTTGGTATGAACTCTCAGCAGTCGATGGAGAGTCTGGCTGATGATGAGGGGTCTTCAGTATAAATCTTGGTGAATGGTGGTCTCAGGGTAACTTGGAGAACTCGGTAAGAACTCTCAACGAAGAGTGGTATGTCTCGCTGATAGCATTTGCTTGGTGTCCTCAGAGTAACATGTGATGGATCAGTAAAAATTCTTACTAATGTGTGAAGTCTTGTCGACCGTTCAGTGCTCAATGTAACTAAAGGGGTCTTGGTGTGAAGTCTCAATGACAAATGAAAGTCTTGCCGACTACTGATCATTTCGGAGAAAGTCTTTGAACCTTTGTATGATCTCTTGGGGAAGGATACTAGTCTCACCAATGTAAGTTCTATTGTCTATGTGACTTTTGAACCTCAGTATGAAGTCTTGGTGAAAGCGATGAGTCTTGCCGACTGGTGGATGCACACAGATTAACATGAAGGCTCAGCATGAGGTCCTGGCGAGAGTGATAGTCTTGCCAAAGGGAAAATTGAAGTCGATGTAACGGGTGAACTCAATATAACCTCTTGTCGATTGTAAGGACTCTTGGCGATATTGAATGCTGATTGTGTTGACATCAGGGAGACATGGACAGTGTCTCACTGATATGCCAACACAACTTGACATGGTTATTGTAATACGAGCACATTATTAACCATTAGAGATATGTTTGTTTAGGATTAAATAACGCACTTGTGTTATCACTAAAAATGGTAAAAAGTCACAATATACCCGTGATGTCAGCCCACATTCTGCATATTCTCCTGGTTTTACGCGTGCTCTGACAAAAAAGTAGCTTTTTGGTGATTAAGTGAAGTGTGCATGTATGATTTTGAGATTCCATCATCTTTTAAATGTTCTTTCCATCACCTTTGCATGAAATAGTAGAGTTTTCACGTTGAGAGGCATATAATATCAATTCAAGTTTGAATTATAGTGATAATTGATATATAATTGAAATTTGGAGGGGAACAAGCTTTTGAAGAAGTCAAATTTTTGAGGAGTTTCAGGAAGGAAGAAGCAAAGGCTGCATAATTTGGTAGAACTCCTCTATTTCAAACTTTGGTTTTTTGGTATGTGAAATCTTTGTACATTTTCTTCCATTCTATTATGGCTTGCTTTCATTTTTGTTGTTTAGCTTATTCCATGTTGATCAAATTGTTTGTTTGTGATGCAATATCAGATTGCCAAGCCACTCAACAACATCATTTCTTTAGGGAACTTCCTTCCCAAATCAATAAAGAGTAAAAGATCAACTTATACAAGCTTTTTCAAATTCATCCAAAACTACTTTTCATTCAACCAAAATCCATTTATTTCATTTCAAGTTATAAGGCTATCAGTAGCCAATTCACCATCTCCATCTAGCAAACCATTTTCAAAATAAACTTTCAACTTTGTTCTTGTCATAAACAATACAACAATCACTCATCAACTCAACTTACCCCTTCAAGGAAAAAATAATCAAACACCTCTATTCCTTAGAGCTGCAATCAAACATCATCCCAGCCATTCAAGATATCTTTGCTCAAATCAACACATCCATCATCCTATCTTCACTTAAACACCATTTGTAACAAAAACAAGCAGCATTAGTTTAACACTATCACCAGAACTTTAAGATACCAATTTCATCATGTTTTGATTGTAGTATTCTAATATATCAGTATAGACACACTCTGACTACTTTGAATTCAAGAAACCATTGCCATATATTGGAAACATATCCCCAAACAATCAAATCTTTCACAATCTACCTTTAAAACATTACCAAGCATAGACACAACTGTGGCATCACAAATGAGACTACTCCCAAGCACTTAATAACATTCCTTTCGTTGTTTCTACATATTCTCTATTTTTAGCAAATAATGCCAAATATCTCTAGGAGGCCAACATTCCATCTACTCGATTGATTCCATTTCTATCATAATTCATTTACACAATCCCAATACAAATTCGCAGGCTTATTTTGATCCTTTTCAACATACTATAAAAGTTTATACACTTATTTCACAAAACATAGTAGAACCAACATGATGTCTATTAGTAAAAGCCCTTAAATAGGTCAATTTATCAAAGAAAGTCATCATAGAACTACTCACTAATCCACCAAACCTGCAAACAATCTTAGGAAATGTGTAGAAACTCACAAATAAACAAGTTTCAAGATGGGAAACGCCCATCAATACACAAAACCAGTAAACATTTGATTATAGGGTGAAAACACACGAACCATGAGGGTTTCTTTAATGAAACATTTGCAAAACCTCTACTACTCTGCCCAACAATTGAAACATGCTTCATTATGTCTACAAATTATTTTGAAATCATTTCTAAGCTCCTCTACATGTTGTTTCCTCAAACCCTACTTGAAAACACCAATTTTTTGAATGAGAAAATTTAGAATTTTGTTCATGCAATAGTATCCCGACTTCTTATTTCTATTTACCCCTGCCACACACATCTTCACATTGAAAAGACACTACATTTTCACATTGAAAAGACACTAAATATGATCCATTCCACTAACCTACTAGCCCTACATCAGTGGAATGGCTAAGAATCACTTTTTAGACTCTCTAAACAATTCTAAGGAAACCACAGACTAAGACTTAGGAAACTAAGTTCAAATTAGATTGATTATTTGAATTACAATTCCTACAACTTTCAAGAATGAAAGAAGTCTCTTTCCCTGACAAGAATCAAATCTTAGAACATGCTTGAATCACTATGCGACCTGAAAAAAAGAATAGAAAAGGTTTCCAAAATAACTGAGCAGAGGTCTTTTTATTAATTTTTATGGATTTTTGGGATACAAGATCTTCCTTTCTCAAGCTTACAATTCTTTTTAAAGGTGTCTAAATCAGTTGAAATAACTACCTCTTCATCTTCATCAACCCATCCTTGCCCTTCCACAAAAAAGACTCTTCACCTTCCTGCTTTTGTGTAATTTTACATTTTTACAATAATTGACACTTTTGTTATAAAAAACAACTTTTCAATAATATCACCTAGTGACCTATTTCATGGTGCAAATACATTGAAATTCATCATTTAATGACCTTCACTCATCATATTTACTTGAACATTACAAATTGAGAAAATTAGCCTTTTGAAGGAATTTCATGACCTAGGTACTCCTGCACCAGTTTGTCATGTTACAACCTTACGTTGTCAATGGACATTTTAAATCACACAATTCGATACACTTTCCTATTACATTTTTAAACCACATCTCTTTGAGGCATTTTGTTAAATTTAACAATTGAATTTCTTTGTGTATGCTTCCAAAGCTATCATTGAGTTATTTTGTCAAACAGTTATACAAACTAGCTTTCATTGACTTTCTTTGTGTATGCTTCCAAAGCTTTCATTGAGTTATGCTTCCAAAGCTTTCAATTAGTTAATTTGAAAAATTAGCACTTTTTGCATAGGTAAAATTTTTCATCATGCCAAAGAAATGAACTATTAAAAGGAAAAAAATAATAGATGATCAGCTCCAAGCCATCAAAGATAAAGAGAAAAAATGGATGAGGGAATATCCTAAAAAGCAGAAATTCGGAATGATTAATGAAAACAAGCCAGTTGAAGAGGAACCGCAACTGTCAAAAAGAGAAAAGAAATTGGCAGCACAAAGGGCACGAATGCGAAAGAGTTGTGCTAGGGGAGATGCAAATACCATAGTTGGAGACACACCCTCTACCATAAGTGAATACGAAGGGACACCATTAAGCACAAGAGAATATGGAGGGACACCATCTACCACAAGTGAGTATGGTTGGGCACCACCCACCACATCTAAATTTGAGAGTACATCATCAATCGGAGTTGAGGAACAAGGTATGCCATCATCCCCATGTGAACCTCAAGGTATGTCTTCTATTCCACCCTCAATTGAAGGTACACAATCTAGCCCACCTCAATTAAATATTGATGAAATTGCTAATGTTGAGATGTATGTACCTAAGAGAACACCACCTAGAATTTTGTGTAGAAAGCCAAAGTTTTTGATTAATATTGATGAGGATATTTTGTAGCACATGAAAGGTAAGATTCTAGAACACACTTGTAGAAGATATGATGATAAGATTTGGAAAATGTTATTTGAAAGGATAAATGAGACTATAAGATGTCAACTATTTGTTCAAATGATGTGGGGTTTAAAGTACAGAAACATCATGAAGACTCTTGGGTTGAGAACATCGAATGCATCAAGTGAAAACACTATTGTGAAGAATCTAATGGATTCTTATGATAGTGTGGGTAAGACCTCATGCTCAAAGGATAGTAATGCCACCCGATGCATCATTACATCGACTTTGGTAAGCTATCCAACAAAGAGATCTCACCTCATTAAAAAGACAAGTGAAAAAATGGGAATTAATAGAAAAACTTTATCAAAATCCATTCAAAGGTGGCCAAGAATTGAGGGCACCAATTCAAATGAATTGTGGGCATTCTCGGGGAGATTGCCACACAAAGATAAAAAATTTGTTGAAGCATTGAGAACACTAATTGAAGATTATTGGAAGAATAATACAAGACCATCTCTAAATCAAAGGGATGTCGTAAGAAGGAGAATTGGTAGTCGAAACTGTGAGCCACATCCAAAGCATTTTCTGGATACGACTCAAACCTAGTTTTTTCATAAATTTCAAAATTCTTATCCTCAAATTAGTATTTCTCAAAGATTTTTTGAAATGATTAAACCTTTTTATGTCAAGATAAATCACACATGCACTACTTGTTGCTGTAAACTACATATTGAATTCTCTAACCATTATGATGTTTATCATTCTATATGTTTACATTTGCATACTAACGATGTTTTGTAGGATTGTGGCATAGAAGCCCCACCAAAATCTCCAAAAGTTCTTATAATTTTTTTATGTGAAATAGAGGATGGCCAAATATTCTATAGGACAACATGCTTGGATGGTTCATGCGAGTGTTGTGGTGGCTTGCAACGAATGCTAGTATGTCAACATATGGAAAGCGCATATCGAGGCGAGACAAAAACTAGTAGAGTTCGGGAAGTATAAAACAGTGGCATATGCTACAAAAGATGGGTTTGAAGCAAAAAGGTGTGAGTTGGTTATTCAAAAGATTCTAGTGTATCAATTCATGTCCATGTTTCGTGAGAATCTAGTGTATGAGTATGCAAGGCATACCCATAGAGCTCGATGGTTGGACACACAATTCAAGCTATGCAAGGACACCTTTCCACTTGGTAGCATAGTATTAGTGGTTGTATTTGTAGAGAACTATACTCTATAGCCACAACATGATGTGTAGTCATAGTATTACAACTCCACATAGGTTTCGATATTTGTGCACAACATTCATACATGCAGCTGAAAGTACAGAGGATGAAAGGAAGGTATTGAGGGAGTATCACTTTTATATTAGTGATGATCACACACATTCTCCAGAGTTCGTGCAAGGTTGCTTCCAGATGTTCTACAATCATTTGGCTTAGAGGGGCATACCATATGATCCGCATATAATATGGTTAGATAACTGTGCAACACAATTCAAGAATGCGTGCATGTTCTACTGGTTGTGTAGGATGCATCTCACTACACGTGTTCAACATATGTGTAACTTTTGTGAGGCTAGACATGGAAAGGGAGAGAATTACGATGCAGGAGCATGCATGAAAAGAGCATTAGCATGAGAAGAGTTAAAGTATAAAGACAGTGCACAGTTGATAGATGCAAGATCAATCGTCAAGTGGTGTAATGGTTTGATGGGTCCAGGTAATGAAGGTATGCCTTCAGTTTGTAGATTTTTTTGGTTGATGGATGATACTAACATTTCACCATATGAGGATTGTTGTACACTAACATGATCGAGTGAGTTACACTCTTTCCTTAGCTCAAATGTAGGTTCATGGAGTATCGATACACGTAAGATGGCATGCTTTTTTTCTTCATGTACAATGCAAGCCTGGAATGATTGTGAGTTAGGGGAGTGGGTTGATAAATGGTTGAAAAGTTATCTTAGCCCACTTCACATGTATCACCCTCCAATGGCATTGGAACTAACACGAATGGAATGATCAGTTGACTTTGGCCATGTATGGGATCTAGTTCAACCAGGTAATATATCTACTCTTAGTATTTGAAATTCCATATTATTATCTTACTTTGTACTCTATTCATAATGTTGACTAATTTCAAGAGATATGCTGCACATATAAATGCAGGTCATGTTTATGTAGTTATTGCAGATGAAGACAATGAAGAGGGTACAGACTATTACTTGTGTTGTTGTGTTGAGGCAAAAAAGAAATTGGAAGCCCCAATTATATATGTAAAAAACATCGAATACCTTATAGGCTCTGTTGTTGTTACTGGAACGTGGCTGAGAAGGTACCCACATAAGAGTGTTAAACATTGGTTGTTTGAGGAATTTGACACACATCGTAAGATTCTTCATTACTCAAACCTTGTTGTGGCATCCAATGTTCATTTGAGCAAATATGGGGGTAGACGTTTGAACAAGACCTTGTGGAGGGTCTGTGAGTCTGACCATGAGGAAATACTTGACACAATAAAGAGTAGAGTAGACCCAGATGGTTCATTGGATTAATTTGTAAGTATATGCACAATGGTTCTTATTAATTTATGCTTGTATCCACATCAGTTTGGTTGATGCCAATTCTATCATCTTATTTTACTTTGTGTATATGTATGTAACTAGGAAAACATTGATTGGTGTCCCCTTGCATAAAATGCAAATTTATGAGCCATCCAAGAGAATCTCAAGGAGAAAAGCAATGCAACATCCTTATTTTGATGATCTTGACAAATCTCAATTATGATTTTAAGCCATTAAAAAAGTGCATGTGAAGCTTGATGAGGCAATTTCAAGTTATTCATTTGAATTAACCTTATCATGACCACCTATGACGTAAACATTATAAGAGCATCTCAAATTTCAATAAATTATATTCATAAGAGCATAGACAAGGCAATGAACTCTTTGAAAAAATGCCTCAAATAAATGTGGTCTCATGGTGATGGAATGGCATGAAAAATTCCATGACAAGCAAATTGTTGTGGATTGTCATTGCATTCCATCACCATTGAGACCACATTACTTTGAGGATTTTTTTCAATCAATTTGCTCCCTTTTCTATGCTATTGCTTATTAGTATGCTTTGATAGATTTTTTCTAAGCATCCATAGCTTTTTTGGAAGCACATATTTTAGGCTTTTAGCCATAGCAACAAGGAAGTGAACTATTTGATAGAATGCTTTGGTAAACATGTATGATAATGTACTAGCATAGAGAAGGCAACAGACTATTTGAAAAAATGCCTCAAAGAAATGTGGTCTCATGGTGATGGAATTCCATGAAAATCCACAACAATTTTCTTGTCATGTGATGTAGATGGGATGGGACTTTAGTCAAAACTCAAAGTTTCAAGGATTACAATGATGCAATCTCAAACACTCTTCCAGGCACCCTGATGGAGACAAGCCTCAATAGTGCACTTATAACTTAGATTCTTTCCTAATGGACCCAAACCATTAGAATGATCTCAAGGAACTCAAAAAAACTTGTCTTCAATGGTTTCAAAGCCCCAAACCTCTATCTTAGAAAAAATTCACTTTTTGCACCTTGACTAGGCTTCTAGCCCAACTAGGCTTCTAGCGATGGTTTTTTGAATTTTCACTCAACTTCCCCAAAGGAATCCTCAATATAATGAATGATTCAGATGTGATTCATGATGATACACAACATATCAAATAATTTATGGAACTTGTTCTGGATCAAACCTACCAAAATCTGTTGTTTCCTCAAATTTAAGGCCTGTTAGCCCACTTTTTCAAAGCAACCCCTCTCTAAACTTATCCCCCGACTATGAAACTTTCAAAAATGTTTTAAAATGTTCCCAAACCAAATATTTTCAGGGTATTAGTCTTCTTTGACACCCTCAACACCCTAAATCACAAAACCCTCAATAAAATGCTCCAAAACTAGGGCCTATTGAAAATTAGCATTCCCAACACTTCTAGAACCTTCTCTTGGACTTTTCACCAATAACTCAACATATATAAACACCTTAAAATCATAAATCTACCCCTTAGTAAGGTAGATCTCCTACTACTACACTTTAAGCACCATTTTCATGCCCTTTTCCTTGCTAAAACTCTGTGTACACCCAACAATCACTCTTTCTTGCACAATAACTTGTTAGATATGTATAATAAAAGTTAGATATGATCCATTTCAAAAGTTTTCAGTCACACTCTCTGATGAAATGGATCATTTATTCATGAAGACTCTCAAAACTAGTGAAAAATATGTACTTTTTGAGGACAGTCAGCAATATAACACAAGAAACTGATTCCCAACATTATTCAGGTCATTCAAAAGGTTAAATGAATGTAAATAAAAGTTCTTAAACCATCCAAATGAGCATGACACCAAAAGGAATCAAAGATTCATCAAAACAATTCAAGAAAATGCAAAAAGATTAAAGTTTTTATTGATTTTTTGTAGCAATTCGTACAACACTTGCAATATCAGCCAACCCTCCATACAAATTCTTTCTCCAGGCTTATAGACTCATCCTACAACTATCCCAACCAATTAGAATTGATTTTATTAAATTCTTCTGATTAAAACTCCTAAAACTCACTTTTCCACCCAAAGTTGGATTTCAAAAATTTGAGTTTCCAACATTGCAATTTATTAACTCCTATTAACTATAAAGCTTCCAAAACTATTACAGATCATAATTAAACCTTATTTAACCTAATTAAAACATAATATACCTATTTAAAATCCTAGAACATCATTGTTCCATTTACAAGTCAATTTGGTCCTATGGTCCTTATCAGGACCCTTAGGACTTTTGATCTTCCTGTTACACTCATCCATTCCAAATGCCATTATAGGCTTCAAAATGCTATAATTGATGCTCTGGAAAGATTTATAGACCTTCATGACCCCTGCCATCTCTTGACTCTCCAAATTATCCTCAAGGAGCTTGGGTGCTCCTGTACCATCATGACATTCCACCACCACGAGACCATATTTCTTTGAGGCATTTTTCTCAAACAATTCATTCCCTTGTCTATGCTATTGCTTACTATTATGCTATGATATATTTTTTCTAAGCATCCATAGCTTGTTTGAAAGCACCTATTTTAGGATTTTAGCCATAGCAGCAAGGAAATGAACTGTTTGGCTAAATGCTTTGATAAATATGTATGAAAAATGTGCTAGCATAGACAAGGCAATGAAATATTTGAAAAAATACCTCAAAGAAATGAGGTCTCATGGTGATGGAATGGCATGATGAATGCCATGACAAGAAAATTGCTATGGATTGTCATGGCATTCCATCACCATTGAGACCACATTTCTTTGAGGCTTTTTTTCAAACAGTTTGTTGCCTTTTCTATTCTATTGCTTATTAGTATTCTTTGATATATTGTTTCCACAAGAATCCATAGCTTTTTTGGAAGCACCTATTTTAGGCTTTTAGCCATAGCAACAAGGAAGCGAACTGTTTGATAAAATGCTTTGGTAAACATGTATGATAAATGTAGTAGCATAGAAAAGGCAACGAACTGTATGAAAAAATGCCTCAAAGAAATGTGGTCTCATGGTGATGGAATGCCATCACAATCCACAACAATTTGCTTGTCATGGAATTCCACCACCATGAGACCACATTTCTTTGAGGCATTTTTTTCAAACAGTTCATTCCCTTTTCTATGCTATTGCTTACTAAATTATGCTATGATAGATTTTTTTTAAGCATCCATAGCTTGTTCGAAAGCACCTGTTTTAGGATTTTAGCCATAGCAACAAGGCAATGAGTTCTATTTGGCTAAATTCTTTGATAGAAATGTATGAAAATTGTGTTACCATAGACAAGGCAGTGAACTCTTTGAAAAAATGCCTCAAAGAAATGAGGTCTCATGATGATGGAATACCATGACAATCAAAAGAATTTGATTGTCATGGCATTCCATCAGGTCATGAGACCTCATTTCTTTGAGGCATTTTTTCAAAGAGTTCACTGCCTTGTCTATGATATTGCTTACTATTATGCTTTTGATATATTTTTTCCAAACATCCATAGCTTGTTTGAAAGCACTTGTTTTAGGCTTTCAACCATAACAACAAGGCAACACTTGAACTATTTGACAAAATGCTTTGGTAGACATCTATGAAAAATGTGGTAGTATAGACAAGGTAGTGAAATGTTTGAAAAAATGCCTCTGAAATGTGGTCTCATAGAATGCCATGACAACCAAATGCAATTGGTAGCTGCTCCTAGTTATTTGTTATGCAATGTGAAGTAATTGCATAACTACTTAGGTTGACTTTGTAAAAAATATATTGTAATTGAAATTTTGTCATCTATTAGCATCTAGTTATTAGTTATGAAATATGAAGCAATTATTTTAGTTTGAAAGATGTACAATGCAATGTAATCAATGTTATGAATATAAACTACAAAAATCTATTTTTACTAAGTTAACAGTCAGTTTTGGGTTGATTGGGTTTGAGAACTCGGTTCGCCGGAAATTTTTTTTGGGGTTCGTTCGTTTTGGGTTGGTCATACAAAAACATATAAAAATTAGAAATATATACATATTTGTAGCAGTAATCAAGTTCAAAATACACCACCATATTAATAGTCAAATAACATAGCAAAAATACACCACCACTTTCATAGTGAAATATTAAAATATTAGTGATCTACTCGAATGTCATGATACAAAATTATAAATTAAAGTTCAAACATAAAAATTTCAAGTGTTTACAATCAGCCATTATTGATCATTGATCAATCTGAAAAGTGTGAACATTTTTCTGTGTGGAAGGAAAACAAGAAAACAATGTTACATAATTATTTACATTGTGAAAGAGCCAAAACCTTTTTCTTGTAGATCGTAGAAGAATCTCAGTGATTTTTTGGGTGTCCTTGCCTTGGAATGGAACTATCTTGAGCCATGAATGATTGAACAGGAACTGTGAGAAAGAAATAAGATAAATCACATGCAACTTGTTGCAATTTATTTCCTTGGGAAAAAGGGTAAAGTTTGCTTTTCAGGGAGAATCTCTTTTAGATTTTGAACGTATTGATAATTTTCAAGATAGACTTAGCCAAATATGTCATCTAGGTTTGAAGCTTTTAGGTAAAATGTTTGCTTGAACTTAAAATTTTGTTCAAAATTCAAGATGCAGGCTCTCCTCCCTTAGGGAAGAGAAGGCCTATCAAACCTAACACTCTTATGCAAAACTTCTTAAGTTCTTGTTGATGCAGTATTAGATGCAAAGTTTCAAAATAGGCATGGTTATATAAATTCTCATCTCACGACTATCATTGCATCAAATTAAGAATTTTCAATCCTTTATGGTCTAGACAAGAGAAGTATGGAGTAGTGTTCCAATGCTAAATTCTTATCGTGAATCTCTTTGCTATGAGTGGTTCAAAAATGAGGAATCTGTCTTCTACACCAAATGATAAATATTCACAATATGTGCTAGGAAGGAATAATTCCATAAGATCGAGTATGCAAGAACTGAGAATTGCAAAATTGGCTTACATTTGACTTCCAAACACAAAAATTTTCACACTTTTCAATGTTCACATGTAAGTCAAAAAATATATGTGCGTAAGTTGTAAATTATACACTTGAATACACATAACTCATATCTATTGAACCATGAATTTATAATTTGCGAATATGGACACCATTGATAAAAAGATTTGTATTAAGCAACTAGCCATGTACGCATGCATCAATATATGTCGATATAAGTCTAAAATATAGTTACAAAATAGCCATATAGGCTTACGAGAATGCCATATAGGCATTCAATGTCAAATATATCCAATACAAAATATGTACAAAATTGTCATGTAGGCATACAACAAAGGGCTCTGTGCATTCAAAATTCATTTTTCTCCATGCTCTGGTTCAAATACAATTTTCTTTCCCTTTGCTGGGTGATCTGATGGCGATAAGTCTATCACCCATTTCTGCTGTGCTTGAGGAGTGCTCCTGTTGCTCCTCCTAGTGTTTAGCTCTGGTGAAGTTTCAACTGTTACAATAAGAAGTAAAGACATTAATATATAGAAATTACATTATAAAAATTAATATATTTAACAAAATAATCACTTACGGCCATCTTACGATCACTCTCCTTGATGGAAATATTTGCACGCCAATGCTCAGGTGTGCTCAAGCCCTATATAAACCATCCAAATAGGAATTAAACTATGAATCAATAATGGTTTGATTTTTCACTAGAACTAGTCCATCTATAACAATGAATGTAAATTAAAATTTAGTAATTTGCCTCATACCTCCCCTATCAGAGCCATCGAGGATTGTATAGCGGAGGAAACACCAATATCCATTTCCCTTGTAACATTTGGCAGTGTTTTTGTCACCAACATCTGAAAATAAAACAACAAATTATTCAATCACAAAAAAGTTACAATACCGATCCATGTGATGACTTATAATGTATGAGATCTAATGAACAAAATTTTGAGTACAAGTATTAAATAGATATATAATTTATGATTATTAGTTATTGAATTTGAAGTAATTCTTTGATTTTGAATGATCTGTGTAATGCAACGTAAGGTCAACAATATGAATATAAACTACACAAATATATTAAACTTAGAAATAATTACTTAAGTTCTCTTTAAATTCTATATTACCTCTGTGAACGCTTGATCAAATCTACTAGCACTTAGAGGTGTTTCCTTGAAACCTCCAACAGTACCCTGTTCAACATCCAAAATCACATATTAAAATACCATTCGTAAAATAATGCTATTAACACATGTAATAAATTTATAATTGTTTACTAACTTTACATACCCCACCAATAGGTATACTACAAAAATAAGTAGGTGGATTACTGGTGTATCCAGTCTCTACACTGTGACCCTGCAATTTTATTAAAATAATAAAACTAAATTAGTTAATCTTGCATTTCACAATCAAAATTTAATAAATTAAATTCAATGAACATGCTGAATTTTACCTGAGTGTCAATGCCATATACATCATGCAAAATGTTAGCCTCCCTCTCCATCCCCGTAGATGCATATGGATCATGTGTAGCACCCTCTTGAGTGCCGGTAGAGTCATACGAACAAGTTGCCCCACAAGATTGACACACATGGGTTTGAAGGCCACCACCTGAAGACTCCCCCGGATGGTGCTGTACAATAGGGATAGTGTGATGGATGACACTCCAGGTCAAAGTTTTGATCACCTACAATGTCTCTATGTCGGCACTCTCCTTTGCAATGGCAGGCATCACAATCTACTCATCAGGCGGCCTAGCGAGAGGTTGTCTCCCTTGCCGCATAGGATTCGACTATGCACTGGGCCTATCCTGAGCTGACCCCCCACCTCTCCCCTGGAACTCCCTCATATCAAAATAATTTGGAATTTGGTTCAATACAAACTCACTATATAGTTTCCTAAGAAAATATTGGGGGACTTCACAATTATTTCATGGTGGGTAATCAAAGACCATATACCATCTTTCATAAAAATGGTTCTTAATCTCTTGGTGGTGGCACCAATGAATAAGAAACCTCTTTGCATTGAGGGTAAGATTTTGATTTGTTTTAGGGTTAGTGAATAGAGAGTACAAATCACTTTTAGTAATTTTTAAATCTTTTACTTGTTTATATGATAATTTTTCTGCATAATATGCCCTAGCTGTCCACCTCCTATCTTGCCATCCAAATATTTGTTAGGTGATTGCATCTACATTTTTTAACATGTCTTTCAATGAATTTTCTAGAAGCATTCTTTTTGTGGTTGAAGCATTTGGATCACTCAACCTACTGATAAGATCTTCAAGTTGTTTTCTATTCTCAATTTCACTCCTCAAATTTTCTTGAGTGCCAGGAGGGAATTGAGAGAATGGTGGGGCAGGTTAATTTTTCTATTGAGGATTTACCTCCTCTTCTTGTTTAGGATTTGCAGGATTTCCTACAGATTTAAAAAAAAAAATCAAATCTAACCTAAAACAAACAAAATCAATTTCAAACTAACAAATTCAAAACAAATAGTAAACAATACTTACCTCCTACATCTCTTCGTCATCGTGGCGCCATATTTGCAGAAAAAATCCAACTGTTCTTGATGAAATTTGCAGAAGTCCTTCCTCCTAGAACGTGAGCATGAAAATGAGGGTTTTTGGCCATGGGCAGAGCTGAGAAACAATGAAAAGAAAATGATACACATCACTTTTTCTTTTCTTTTAAAAGCACATAAGGCGTTTGTGTTATACCGCAGACGCGTTATGTGTTTCCCAAATTTTTTCCCATTTGCCCACAGAAGTGTGACCAACTTCATGCACCCACCCACTAGTAAATAGAAACTTATATACCATCATTTATAAATTACAAATTTAACATCAAAATTAGTATACATGTACTATACTATATCAATAATGCAATTATTTTCTATCTCAAGTCTTGCTCTCTTTTTTGAAAGATGGTCTACATATGATTGTCCCTTAGGATGATTGGGAGTCCTCATATAAAGTAATGGTGTCACACTCATCACAGTGTTGATTCGAGCGAAGGACTATAGTAGATAAAATAAAAATGATACAAATTAATATATAATTGTTGAAAAATAATCATATCTACTAAACACATATCTACTGCTATCTAAACATAAATATTTGCAATATAAAATAAACACATACCTGTTGTGATGCTACAACACAGTTAGATGGGCTCATAGTGGATGAATCAGCTAAGATGGTTTCCTATATAAAAAATGACAAGAATGTAACACAATTTCAATGCACATGCACATATAATCATAATGTCGAGAATAACAAAAAATGTATACATATTGTGCAACTTCATCCAATGGGTTAGACCCAACTGGTCAACAAGATTGTATAAGAACCAGGTTGTTGCATAAAAATACAAGATTGCATTAGAATATCAATATATGTAGTACATGTATTTAAACAAAAAAGATTTCAAAAATTAACATCTAAAAGAACAATTTAAATAATGCAGTATACTGATTCTCTAGGGAAAATGAAATGGTAGTATGTGTAGCCTTTTGTACTTGTAAAATCTACTCCTCTGTCAACAATTGTTAAATATTCTAGCATATAAACATATATTAGTACAAATATCTCTCATAAAATATGAAAGAATTTACATAAAACACACTATGAAATTACTTTAAGTCTTACCAGTCCTCCCATATCATCCCTAGCAATCAATGTCTCTAATGCAAATGGTCCACTCCATGCTCTATTAGCTCCTACATCTGACATATCATGAACCTCATAGTTGGATGTGTCTATGGAAGCCTTAGTGGATCATCGAAGAGGACCCAAACATAAATTATTGCATTTCATGCTATGATGAGGCACATAAATATGTTGTGAAGAGGGTGATGTACTAGTGGGAGATGGTGAAAGTGTACCAATGGGAGCTGATGTAGTGGTTGCACAACCATCATGCTGGGATGCACCGTCAAATGGCTACACAACATGATGGCCTTTTGTAACCAAATGATCACTCAATGAATGTAAGGAACAAATGCTTAGAGTCCCTACATCTACAACAATCTCAGGGTAAGGTAGTGGAGTTAAGGAAATGGTAGGTGGAGTAGGACAAACTGGGGTGACTCAGTGTGCTCTAGGTCTATCATGTAGCATCCCTCTACCAACACCTTGGAAATCTCGCATGTCAAAGTAATTGACATGTTTCCCTAACACAAACTCAACATATAATTTTTAGAGAAAATACTGAGGGAGATCAAGATTGTTGTTGGGTGGTTTATCAAAAACCATCCACCAACATCTCTTGAATTATCTAATATGCCTCTATGGGTGCACCATTTAATTGAAAATTTTGGTTTATGCACATTAACAAGTTGTCATGTTGTATGATTGATGAATAACTGGGATAATTGGCCTTTCTCAATACCAAGTGCCTTCACCTCATCATATGATAACCCATCAACATAAAATTGTATGTGTTCCTCTCACCACTATGCAAATTTATTGTGTTGAGTTGCTAAAGTTTCAACATTTGAAATGATTGTTTCCAAAGCATTTTTTATGTCTGATAGCTAAGTGAGTGTCTCATATATTCAACATACATTTCTCAATTGATCTAAATTTCTATGAATAGATTCATATATTGTTTGCACATTTTGGTTTGTAAACAACAGTTGCAATGAAGGAGGATTTGGAGGGTTTTCATCTTGTGTGGGGTCAGGGTTTTCATCTTGTGCAGGGTTAAGGTTTTCATCTTGTGTGGGGTTAGGATTTTCATGTTGATCCATTTTAAACCTGTTAATTGATAAAAAAAAAAAAATCAAAATTAACAATGATTTTAATGCAATAAAAAACCTATCAAATTTACCCTATTATTGACTAAAATTCAAAAAGAAGAATGCAAAAAGAATAAAAATTGAATAAAAATTTAAAGATCTAAACATACCTTTGAAATTTGATTGATTTTGAGAAAAATGATCCCTTACGAACATATATCCAAGTTGGAGAGTAAAATAATGTGTGCATAATGAGCTAAATATGAGCTCTCAGATTTTTCTGTTTTAAATTACAACATAGGAAATAGATATCTGTTTCAAAACAGATATTTGTTTCCTGTTTTATACCTTATTTTAGTATATGGTCGAGTTTGGGACCTGACCATATATTAATTGGCAACTTTTTTTCCAAATGTATAATATAAAAATATAATATATAACATATATTATATTATAATATAATATACATTATATTAATTATAATATAATATATGTATTATAAATAATATAATATATAATATAATATAATATATCTACATTATAAATAATATAATATATATTATAATATAAGATAATATTTAATAATAATATAATATAATATAATATTACATTATATTTGTTGGAAACTCAAGGGCAGACAACTGAGAAAGGGGGTGAATCAGTTGTCACCGAATTTCAAACTTATTAAACTTATTTACCTTATTCTCAGATCTAAACAATAATCATGAAAGCATAAAATAACAACACATTAGAATCACACATAACACCAAGATTTTTATGTGGAAACCCTATTAGGGTAAAAACCATGGTGGAGGTTAGTCCACAAGATTATACCTTATTAAAAGTATAAGAGAATATAAATGGGGAATGCACATGCATTCAGGCACACTTCCTAGAGCTCACTACTCAAATATAAAATAGGATTACTACCCAAAGGAAGACACACTGTCTTACAGAAAGGTTCTAATTAAATCCATGATACTTTGAATTGAGAAAAGTAGCATCTACTAATGTTTGGTTACAGTTTCGGTTAAGCACATGAACACTTCTTCACTCTTCTTCACTTCCTTCGAATGATCTAAACTTTATTCACACATAGGGTCCTCTTACACTTTGCACACACACACACACACACACACATACATATCCTCAAATGATAAAACAATCATTCATATATATCCACAACAAGAAATTACATTGCTATAAGTCAGCTCCAAAGAAATAATAAAATGAATATAAACAGTCGGCGTAAATCAATAAAGATTATTCATGGAAATCAACCAAGGTTGGCCACAACATAGTGAAGACTGACAAAAACATTCTCGAACACAAACCACTTCAATTAATTACTCCTCGAAGATCCACAACACACTTCAACACCTTGTCGGCCAAGAACATGAAAAACATGAACACACAAGAGAAAATCTCATAACACGAGCACAAACTAGAAACATCCACAAGCATCATGAAACATCAGAGAAGGATCCACAACAATTGAACTTACTGGAATCACATGATCTTCATTCAGGAACACAAATTGAAGTAACAAAAAAAAATTCAAAATACAAATCTTCATAACTTGATCAAATCTTCACGCAGATCTCTGAAACTTGACGTGATAAACTAGATATACTCAACAAGAAACCTTTTAGTCCATAACCTCTAAATAGAAACATACTGATCACACCGTCTTAAAGAAATTCACTTCACCACTGACAACCTGTAGCACTTCTTATTACAATTTTCTCAATATCCGCAACATATACAAATTCTAATGCAACAATGCTAATAGTGTTAACATCAATAACCACATATCAGCGACACAACACAACATCCAACAATATTATGCTATATATTTATTATATTATAATATAATATCATATTATTAAATATTATATTATTATAAAATAATATTATATTATATAATATGAGATCTTAGGTATTTTTTTAAAAATTTATAACACAAGAAACAAATATTCATTTCTTGTTTTATACTTTTTTTAATATATGGTGGGGTCCGGGACCCAACCCCATATTAATTGGAAGCATTTTTTTAAATGTACAATATAAACATATAATATTATATATTATATTATATTAATTATAATATAATATATAATATTTTATAATATTATTATATTATATTATATTATATAATATATAATATGTTATATATATAATATATAATATATATATTATATTATAATATAATATAATCATAAAATATAATATTATAATATATTAAACATATTACTATATAATATTAAATTAACAAATACTATACTAATGATTTTTCAAAAAATTATTATAAAATATAAAATAAATAAATTGGTCAAGCACAGACTCGTTGGAATTAAAATTTTTGACTTAAACTAAATGGATGTTCATTTAGGAATGAATATCCATTTTGAAACAGATATATGTTATAAGTTTTGAAACAAATATCTGTTTTAAAATGGATATCCATTTTTAAACATATATCCATTTCTAATGGATATCCATTTCTAATGGATATCCATTTATCCATTTCGGTTTAGTATTACCAAACCAAAACGAATATTGTACCCAAGCCTACAAAAATTGATAGGTGGAAATTTCACATTTTTAGGTGTGTTAAAAATGCCTTTTTTCACATTGCCACTTTTTGGACTCCCATGATCTTGCACAAACCCATCAAGCATCTATAGCAGCATTCAAGATCATTCCATCATGTCAAAGTTATGTGTGTTCATATTATGTTTTGGAGATAACATTATGATGTGTGTTCCAAGTATTCAAGCATCAAATCAAGCAATCATTGAGGACAATTTGTGCAAGATCAAATCCTTAGAGAGATGTTTTAGACTTCAGTCCTCTAAGGGTAGCCATTAAGGGTTTGGAGAGTTGTAACATAGCATTTTTCATTCATCAAATTCTTTCCATTTCGTCATTATTTCATTATCAAGGTTTAATTACCAAACCAAGGTTTTACCAAGGAAAACCCCTATTCACCCAAAAAAAAACATTTTTCCCTCTCTTTGTGTGTTCAAATTTACAAGTGAAGGACTGAAATTGGATCAAAAGTGTAATTTTGTAAAGTTTTCAAAGTTGTCAAGCCACAAAAACTCACCTATAGAATTTATTTATAACTTTTTGATAGTAGAATGCAAAGAAATCAAAAGGCTAGATCTAAGATATGAGGACTGTGAAATCAGATTTTGCACCCTTGTATAGAGACCCATTCGCCCTAGGATGAATCTTTCTTGGTAAGAAACTCAACACCTATTTTTGGTGATAGGTACACATCAGTCTGCCCTTCTCAAATCTTCTTGAAGTTGTTGTTTTTCTCTGTGCTATCCTTAATTCTTGCATTTCATGTTTTGCATCACATAATTGATTTCATTTGGTATGCTATTTTTATCTCCCAAAAGTGCATTTCAATAATTTTCTATCATAAGGAAAATTAGAGATCCTCCATCCCCATAGAGTTGACTCACCTCAAGGTTGAACTTCAATTATATCGTTGGGGGAGATCTCTCCTTTTTCTAATGAAACCAAAGGAAACATAGGTGTGTTAGGTCATCCTTCCATTGTGGTAGACTTTTTCATTCCTAGGCTCTCTCCCCTCTCCCCCTACCTATTTTTCTATTATTTTGACTATTAATCTCACGATCACTTTTTTTCCATTTTATTTTCTCTTGAAATAATATATTTTTATTTACAAGAACAATATCCATGCCCTGACTAAAGAGAGGGTTAAAACAATTCAAATGGATTTTTCATTTTTGAAAAGTTTGAAAAAATTATATAGGTTTTTCCATCCATTGGGATGGTCTCTACTTCTAGTAGCTTTTGGATTACCTTGTATTTTCTTGGATTATCTAGCTTAGATTTAGCTCTAATACTTTCGAAGGCCAATTATTGGTTTCTTTTCTACATTGCACTTCCTTAGGTTTAGATCCTTGTAACTCTACAATTTCCTTCCAAATGTTTGGCACATTAGGGATTACAATGTACTTCTCAAGTGGATAAAGTATATTATATAGATCAAAATCTCATCTCTCTATTCAACAAAAAAAATTCAAAGAATCATTTCTATAGGGGAGAGAATAGGGGGTAAACCCCTTGAATCATTCTCCATTAGCATAACTCCTTTATTTTTAGAAGCATGTTTCCTCCAATTTTCCACTTTCTCTATTATTTTGAAAATCTTCCCCATTATTTCCTTTAGTGTTTTCAATCCTCGTGGCCTAGATTGAATTTTAGGAATCTAAAAAAATAAAAATTTAAGAGTCTTTTTTTTATGTAGAAAGCAAGCATTTAAACTTCCAAAAAAATCTCAATTTCATAATTTAAACTATTCACTCTATTAAAAAATTTAGAACTTTCAAAACCTTAGTTTCTAGGTTCAATGAGTTAACACTCTTGCATTGAGGTGGGTAGGGTAACTCTTAAATTTTTATTCTACATAACCTCAACCAAAATATTTAAAATTTGTGGGATAAACATTCATATTTCTAGAGCTAATTTTTTAATCTCTAGCCATCTCAAAGCCAAATCAACTAAAAAATCATATGGCTAAGAAAATATAGGCTAGGGGAGCACTCTAAACGCATATTGACCGAAGTTCCAAAATACTTTTCTAACCACCATATCTTGCTCATATTATGAGCCTTGGATAAAATTAAGAAGAGATCATTTTGGATCATCTTGCTAAAACTCACATACATGCTCATTTTGCTTCCCCAAAATTTACACAACTAATCTTCAAAAAAATTTCTTGAAGGTTGGAATTTAATATCCAAGAAATCAAAGAAAACTATGATGCTCTTTAGTATTTTTTCTTCACTCTTAACACCATGAAGCATATATAAACAAAGATAAATGTAAAGGACCTTGGAAATAGAAAAAATCTTAGTATTGTTTCCTCCTTTGGGTTCCTCTCTCTTGATGTGGCTATCCATTCACTTTCCAACTCCATTTCAATCTTAAAACAAATAAAAATAGTGAACACTAGAATTACTCGCTCCTTCTCACCAAGCATATCCTTCTATGATGGTTTCTCTACTTTTTCACCCTTTTTATCTGAAATAAACTGAGCTCCTTCAAGGCTTCCATTCACCAATGTCATTAAATTGCAACCAACATTACATTCTCTGCATCCAACAACTTCCTTCCAATTCAAGTCAAATTCTCTGTCATGTTAATACAGAGAACTAAATGCCCTTCTCTCCAATATAAGAAACCACGCACATTGATGCATCACTTTGTACTCTCACAATTGACAACAACACACTATCCATCAATCCAACAAAACCCCAAAAAACCAATATACAACATAAAAATTTAACCATAACCAACTCAAAATATTTTTAAAACCTATTAACACTTAAAGTACTATAAAATAACCAATAGACAAAAATATTTAAGACTACAAAAATTTATATCAAAACCATTTAATAACACCTATAAATACTATTACTATTTTTATTTTTTAAAATACAAATAATACACAACATTGAGGGAGAGGGGTCTATAGTGCCTCAACCTAACTTCGTGCTTCTCAAAGTCTTATGTCAAAAATTCAGATCACTCCCAAACTTGTATAGTAGCTTATTTGGCAAGTCCCCTGCTTATAAAAATTGGTTTCAAGGCCACATCATCAAATATGATGCCACATCAGCATGCTTTTTGTCAAGGTATCCAAAAAAGCCCAAATAAAAGTGAGACCAATAGTGGGTCACTAAATCATGTATTATTGATGCATTGATGTGGCATCACATGATTTCTCAGTTTGTGTACTTGAAGGATAAAAGTGTTTTACAATTGGATGTTAAGTTTAAATTTATTGGATATTAAACTTACCCACTATGGGGCCCACTCAGACCTACTTCTACACCCACCATTAGACCCCTCCCCACTATGACCCCCTTTCCCTTACAACAACTATTAAAATACTCACACTGATTCATCTCCCTGAACTAATTTAGCCGTGCCTGTTGCGGAATATCTGTTTGAGCACTCAGGGTTTTGATGCCAGATTGAAAGGCTGAATTGGCGGCTGGCAATCTGCGATGTAGACATGACTTGTCAATCGTGTTTAGTTAGTTATTGACAATATTTCCGAGCACTATGATAAGAATCTCTGACTTTTTTGTACTCTTGAAATAAGAATAACAATTCAATGCGTGTCACAGCAGTTTTTTCCAAGTACTTCGCGCCTTGCCAAAGAGTAATCGTCAAATCAACTTACAAAATTTAATTCCTATAAAATAGCTAATTTGCTAAAAGTGAATTATCCCATAAGCTACATATAGTGTGAGATTTGAGTGCATCTGCAAATTACTGTTGAGTTGTGGGAAAATAAGTTTCAATTGTCGTTTAATGGTAAACCAGCTGCTGTTTAATGATAAAAGCCTACAAAATCTCACTTATCACATAAAAGCCAGATAAATATTGATTTGACAACTGGATTCAACAACATTCTATTTCCATTTGTATTGCTTTATCTTTTAAATCTATCTTCAAATATATCATAATTAGATAATACTAACTTTCTTTAAACAAAAAATCTAGATTTGTCCAAGTTTATTTCATTCCATTATTTGGCATTTATTATTAACTGTTTAATTTATTATTTATTATCTAGAATTTGCATGCACAAACACACACTCTCTAACATATTAACATATATATAGTTTTCTATCGGCCTAATCCTTGAAACTCCATTAGGTGCAAGTGCTATTGGATGGTGTTTTTACATTAACATATTACTGAATTTGTCAATTAAATAAAATAATTAATATTCATTGAATATAACTATTTACATTTATAATGATAGACGTATATATATATATATATATATATATATATATATATATATATATATGTGTGTGTGTGTGTGTGTGTGTGTGTGTGTATGTATATATATATATATATACACATATATATATATACATATATATATATATATATATACACATATATATATACATATATATATATACACATATATACATATATATATGTGTGTGTATATATATATATGTATATATGTGTATATATATACACATATATATATATCTATATATGCATATATGTGTATATATGTGTGTGTATATATATATATATATATATACACACATATTATATATATATGTATACATATATATATACATAGATATATATGTGTTTTAGATCTTTTATAATTAAAATGTTTGTTTTTGAATTAAATAATGTTCAAATTGGGTATATGTGTGTTCTTCTATATATAAAGATTAACATGCATAACAAGTTGTTTGAAATTACATTTCAATATGCATGGAAAATGACTATGCACAACTCATCCTATATTAGGTGGTGTATATAACTCTAGTAGTTATAATGTGTTGATTAACTTGGAATTGATAAAAAAAAAATTGTAGTTCATAGGAGATGCTTTTTATTTTGACCTTAGCATTACATGTGATTCAGAAGAAAATGACAAAATTTGGAAGAATGTGCTAGAGTAAAGCCTTAAAATCGGAGCTTTTAGATGAACATGAGAATTAGAAAGTATAGCTAAAGATTTGACTCTCCATAAATGCAAAAGCATAACATGTGTAACTAAATCAGCTAACAAATTATCATTTAAGCCCTTTCAAATTCAAGTTTGTTTTGAAGATAAACAATGACCAAATATTGTAGGTAAATCTTTGAAAAGAGTAGATTATTGTCTCTCATGTAATAACAAGTTTACAAGTAATATATTCTTGTGTAAATTTATCTCATAACATTGTCATATCCCAATCTTATCATCATTGGTCTCCAAATATTCAATCATAATTCCTAGATACTCCACTCATCATTTTTAATCAAATTTGTAGCTCCAAACATGACCCATGTCATTTCTACAATCATGGATCTTGACTAGAGCTTTTCAAATTGAAAATTAATCTCATCAATTTACTCCTAGTAGCCATTGTCAGTCTCATTAGTACATTTATATTCATTTGAGTATATGTTCTTATATTTAAAAGCATTAACTCATTTGTATGCAATCATGTTGGAGATCATCTAGGAGTTATTAAAGAATTAAAAAAATAAAGAACATTTATCAAATAATTACATTTCCATACATCACCCTATGTCTATTACACATGTGTCCTCAAATCCTTCACTTAAATTCATAAGGCCAAACCATCAAGAGGTCTAACTAAGAAAAATTTGACCCTTATAATTCAGTAGACTCCTAAAGGTGTTCATAAATACCATCAATCCTTACACAAATTCAAATATCATAATAGAAATGCAACAAAATTACAAAAATAAATTTTTTTCCTAATATATTTTTTGATATAGGTTTAAGTCTATAAATTAGCTTAGCTTCATAGGCATGGAAATCAGGTCCATGCTTATAGATTTAAACAAGAGAATCATAGCACATTTATATATTCTAAGTAACCTAACTGAGTAAAATCCTAAGTGGTCTTAGCATATGTGGGGAGTCTATTCTCAACCTTTTCAACATCATTTTCTCTACATACTTAAATTCTAGCTAAATATCATAGTCAAATTCATTTGATTTTTGAATATTTAATTAATTTTTTTTATTTTTAGTTCCATCTCATTTTCTCTTATTAGATTTATTTATCATTGTGATTTTATTTATTCACCTAGAAAAATTTATGTGTGTATATTTTATGTAAGGTATGATTTTAATCTTATAATAGTGTATTTCTATCTAATTTTGAAATTAATTTAACTTTTACTAACTAATCATTCATATTTTGTTTCTTTATTTTTTCTCATTACACATTTAAAAAATGATATTTGATTAGATAATTTAATAGTTTTATAAATCAATTCTTCTACTAAGATCTATCTTAAAGTTAATCTAAGAGGATTTCATTTCATTTGTATAGTTAGTATTAATAATTATAATGGTGAAAATGCATCATTGTTGTATTCTCTATTTATGTTTTTGCATAGTTTGGATCAATATCTTATAAGAGTTTATGGTGAACTCCTTAATGCCCTAGGATCACATGCAAGATGACAATAATATGCACAAAATAAAAATGGAAAAAAAATCATGCTATGATTATGGATGCAAGGTTGCTAGATTTAATATATCAATGTACATATTGTTGAGTAGAAAAAGTGATGTTTGATCCAATTAGGATAACTAGGATTATCTCCTTTTCACTATTAGAGTAAACAATTTATCTATTAGGTTGATGAGGTTAGACAACATCTTGCGTAATTGAATGTGCAACCTTTAGGCCTCTAGAGGTTACCAAATTGTTAGATAAACCTCATGCACATACCTTTTAAGGTTGGAAGACTTACCATCTCACCTCAAAGGTCACTCAACACTTGGCATCAAGGTTGATGACTTGGTTAAATAGGTTGTTGGTTTTCATATTCGAAGTGATTCAAAGGTTGACACCTATAGGACTATCATCTTCTCATTTGTGTCACATCATGGGGCACTTATCAATCCACATGATAGGTGGATTGCCTCTTTCATGCCTATATATGTAAGGATTCCTCATTTATACATTTGGGGTCAGCTAAATAAAATATTTTCATTGTTCATTATTCTTTTTTCTTATCTCCAAGATCTCCTAATTCTTATATGGTATTAGAGCTTAGGAGTAGATATTTTTAGGCCAAAGGTGAACAAAATTATATTTTGTTATCTCCATTGTTGTGTGTTAACAATTACAGGAAGATGCATAGAAATTTCTAAAATCATTCTTAGGTGTTGTTTGGAGTCAACCTATACATCTACTTACAACAAGAAGGAATCATCCCACCATTCTACACAAATAAAAAAAAATTAGACTTGATGGGGCCATTCTATAGGCTTGAATTGACAAATTTTGGTTGAATTGATGTTTTTTTCTAAATTGAGGCACAATTTGTAGAGAATTTTCACTTGAAAGGGGGGTTGAAATCATGGGTTTAAGTGCCACACCATTATCTATGGAGGCCACAGAAAGATTGGGAGGTATCCTTACAAACTTCTATTGACTGTGCATCCCACTTGCAACCACAAACTACAAATGGAAAGGGTGTGATTAAGAGGTGAAGGTGGAGGGCTTTTGAAAATCCACACCCCACATACCAATTTTTGTGTGGTGTGATTGTTGAGCAGTATGTATAATTGAGAGGGGTGGTGAATGAGTTATTATAAAATAATTTTCCTGACTTTAATTAATTTAGAGAAAACTTAAATCAATTAAATAATAATCTAACATATATGAACATGAAGTCACATAAAAATTGTTGGAAAAAAAAGGATAGATAACTCAGAGGGGGAGTGAATCAGTTCTCACAAAATGAAAAACTTCTCAAATTTTACTTAACTTAATCTCAAATCTGATGAATAAGGAATTAACCATAAACAATTAACACATCAGAGAGATATAGAGAACACCAAGATTTTTTTATGTGGAAACCCTATTAGGGGAAAAAACATGGTGGATGTTATTCCACAAGATTATACCCTATTAAAAGCATAATGGAATCAATAAAGGGGAATGCACATTCATTTAGGCACATTTCCTAGAGCTCACTGCTCAATTAGAGAAGGGGCTCACTACCCAAAAATATAGAATAGGATTAAAATCCAAAGGGTATGAACTAAAAAATTAGCTTTTGCACAAGCCTGATTATAGTTCCAATTAAGCAAAGAAAACTCCTTCACAAACTACTTCACACTTCCCTTGATCTTCTTCACACTTTGCTCTACAATCAAATGATATTTGTACATACACACATAAGAGCACAACGAACACATGAAGCACATTTTCCAAACACTACAATGATGAAACAATTGCTCTTATATATCCACTATATAGGATTTCATCAATAACTTTAGTTGGCCAAGAAAATAAAACATATTTTCAATGTCGACCCAAATTTACAAATAAATATTCAATGTGAATCCACCAAGGTTGGCCACAACATAGTGGGGACCCAAATTCACAACTCCAACACAAAAGGACTTCAATTAATTCCTCCTCGAAGATCCACAACACACTACCACCAAAAGGTCAGCCAAGAATAAGAAAAATTGAACATACGTAGGAAAAATTTCTGACCACGAGCACACCGATCAATGTGGACATACCACAAAGATAGAGCATGATCTAGTAATATCCAAGAGTACCAAGAAACAATAGAGAAACATCTGTAGAAATTGAGATTTCCAGAATCACACAAACTTCACTCAAGAACACTAACAAAGAACACAAAAATACTGTCATACCACAACATAATCAAATCTATATGCGGACCTTTGAAACTTTTGGTAGATGATCTAGATACACTAAAAAAAAAAACCCTTTAGTCCACAATAGCTAAACTAAATGTAAAGAACAAGATGCCTTCATGACCTGCACAGTTCCACTAGGAACCTAGAACACTTTCTCTAACAATTTTCTCAATATCCTCGACATATACAACCTTTAATACACCAAATGCTAATAGTGTTGACATCAATGACAACCACATATCAGAAACACATGGAAACAACATCCAACAATCTCCCCCTTTGGCATTGATGGCAACACATGATGTGAAAAATACCATCAACCCAACACACTCGCTTTCCCTTTGGTTCTGACTCTTCTCAATTTCTCTTCAACCCTTAAAAGGATTTTTGACATTGCTCCTCTCCCCCTTTGACATCAATGGAAAAGGTAACCATGACCTTTCCATATACATGCTTTGAACCACATATCTGCACATCTGACTACTCCCCCTAAGTAGCAACCACATAAACATCAGTATGGATGAGAATATAGGAATGTAGCCAATGGATTGATGCAAATAAATCCATATATTAGTTCTCATTAGTAGGGGTGATTACCCCTAGCATTCCTCTGAGATACTCAAAAGTATCCTTTAGCAACGACTTAGTAAAGATGTCTACAATCTGCTCTTTGGTAGGCACATACTCCAATTTGACTTCTTTTTCATTCACTTTCTCCCTCAAGAAGTGAAACTTGATTGATATATGTTTATTCTTAGAGTGAAACACTAGATTCTTTGAAATATTTATTGCACTTGAATTATCATATTATATGGCAATAGGCTCTTCATATATCACCCTGATATGTTTCAACATTTGTTTCATCCATATTACTTGAGTACAATTTTTTGCAGCCGTAATATATTCTACTTCAGCAATAGATAGAGGAATGGAATTTTGCTTCTTTCTCAACTAGGATACCAGCTTCTTCCCTAGGAAGAAAGCACCACCACTAGTCACATGTGATTCTTTTGGATCAGCTTGAAATTTGGCAACCATACATACAACATTCATAATATCTAGTCTAGTCTAGGTTAAATAAATCAATCCACCAATCATTGACCTATATCTAGTTTGATTCACCTTAGGAGAATCATCATTTTGTGTTAGCTTACATTCGGTCACCATGGGAGTACCAACAGGATTTGAATCTTCCATCCTAAATTTCTTTAGTAGCTCTATCACATATTTGGACTGAGATATGAAAATTCCCTTGTCTAACTAGGTCACTTGCAATCCTAGAAAGAACTTCATCTCTCCAATAATACTCATCTCAAATTCATCCTTCATTTCATCAGTAAACTTCATACATAGATTGTCATCTCCTCCAAAAATGATGTCATCAACAAAGACTTCTATAATTAACTTTTTATCATGATCCAATTTGAAATATAAGTTGCTATCAATAGTACCTTTAGTGAATCCAAGCTTTAGTAAGTATTTTTCCAATTTAGCATACAAGGCTCTGGGGGCTTGCTTGATTCCATATAGAGCTTCCTTTAGGCAGAAAACCATATCTTCCTTGTCAGTTAGCTGAAATCCATCTAGTTGTCTAATGTATACTTCTTCTAGTTCTCCATTTAGAAATGTTGGCTTCACATCCATCAGATAGACTTTGTAGTCCTTGTATGCAACATAAGCAAGAAATAATCTAACAAATTTGATTTTGGAAATAGGGGAAAAATTTTCTTCAAAATCAACACCTTGCATCTGAGAATACCCTTTACATACTAGTCTTGATTTATTACAGACCATTTCACCTTGTTCATTCAGCTTGTTCTGAAACACCCATTTAGTGTCAATCACATTTTTGTCTTTAGGTCTGGGAACCAGTATCCACGTGTCATTTTTTTCAATTTTTGTCAGCCCTTCCTTCTTAGCTTCCATCTAGTGTTCATCTTGGTAGGCTTCAATGACATTTTTAGGTTCAATCTTGGAAATCAGGCAGTTTTCTTTTGCAATCTTTCTTCTAGTTTGCGCTCCTTTATTCTTATCTCCTATAATTTGGCTTTTAGAATGGTTTAGCTTTACATACCTTAAGGTTTTGGAATTTTCTTGAACTTTTGATTCTTCTGATCTTCCTTCTACACTTGCACTTCTCTCTACTTCATGTATTACTTGATTTACCATAATGAATTGAGGTTGCTTTACTGGAACAACTAGAACATATGGAACATATGGCACAATTTGAAGTTGATTCTGTGTCTGAACATTCTTCCTTTTCTCTATGTTGTCCTCATCTGAATCATATCCACAATATCTAGATGATTTGATAGAATCCTCATCAACTCTAACATTTGCACTCTCAACCATCTTTCTCTATTTTTTGTTATAGCATCAATGGGCCTTGCTTTTAGTAGAGTAACCTAAAAATATTCCTTCATCGCTTCTTGCATTAAACTTTCCTATATCATCATCTATCTTGATATAACATTTGCTTCCAAAGATCTTGAGATATTTAACAGTAGGTTTGTAACCAAACCATAGCTCAAAAGAGGTCTTACCAGAATTGTCATTAACATTTACCCGGTTTAAAGTATACACAACAATGCTTGTAGCTTCACTCCAATAGATCTAGGGCACATTTCCTTCTAGCAACATCCAAAATTGTTCTATTCTTTCTTTCTGCAACTTCGTTCTGTTGAGGGGTACGGGGAGCAGATAACTATCTTCTAATTCCATGTTCTTCACAAAAAGGGTTGAACTCCTTGTAGGTGAACTCACCACCTCTGTGGTATCTCAAACACTTGATTTTTAGACATTTCTCATTTTCTGCCATAGCCTTGAAAATTTTTAACTTTTCTAATGCTTCACATTTTTCTCTTAAGAAGGAAACCCATATCATTCTAGAGTAATCATCAATAGTCAACATAAAGTAACTTTCTCCATGAATACTTTTGACTCTAGAGGGACCACAAAGGTCAGTATGTAGCACCTCCATCAAATTATTGGAATGAAACTATTTGCTCCAGGAGGAGACTGTAGTCTGTTTAAACATCTAACATTCCTTACAAATTATGTTAGCGGGCTTCACTAACTTAGGTAGATATCTTACTGCTTGAGTGGAACTTACCTTTACAATGTTATCAAAATTTACATGACATAGTCTCCTATGACACAACTAGCTTTCATCTACTTGAGCAATTAAACAACTCCCATTAGAAGTATTCAGGTGAAAAATATTACCTTTTTTCTGTTTACCAGTAGCAATCATATTGCCAGAACTTCCACATATCTTGCATCTTCCATCTTTGAATTGTAGATCACAGCCTTTTCCCGCCATTTATCCAACACTCAAAAGATTGTGCTTCAAGCCTTCAACATAAAGAACATCATCAGTGTTATCCTTAACACCAAGACAAATAGAACCTCTGCCATGAATCACACCAGCATTGTTGTTTCCAAATCTTACAATACCACCATCATACTTCTCTAGAATTACAAATTTATTTTTATCACCAGTCATAAGATGTGAGCATCCACTATAAATAAGCCACTCATTATTTTCTTCAACTCAGGCTGCAAGAGCTTTCTCATCTTTAGTAGATTCAGTAGCCATAGGACTATTTCCAATGGTAGCAATGAAAACCCATTCATCTTCATTTCCATTAGCCTCATTAGACTCATCATCAGTCACTCCTTCTTCAACAAAGTAACATTTATTTTGGAATCTAGAATTGTTAGGATTAGTTCTAGGAATTCTTTCAGGACATCTTGATGCAAAATTACCTATTTTACTGCATGAAAAACATTTAATAGGTAACACTCCTTCATACTTACCTTTTCCTCTGCCTTCTTTCTTTACAATCAGTGTTTCCAATTCTTCTACCTCTCTTTCTTTATCTTCAAGCTATTTCAGTTCTTCATCATATTTGGATATATTTCTAGAACATTCTCCCAGACCATATCTTTGCTTGTTACTTCTAGATATAGTAGCCTTGATTGTTGATTCTATTTTTAGAACAGATTCGCCAAATTCACTTAATTCAAAAGAAGAAAGCTTACCAACCAGCATGTCTCTTGACATCTTTGTTACCGATCTAAGCTCTTCAATAGCATGGGCCTTCACTTTTTAGGAGGGAGGCAAGGATCTGAGTATCTTAGCCACAATTTCATCCTCATCCAGAGAACCACTAGCACATGTAATACCCATCACTATTTTATTTACTCTTTGCATAAAATAAGTGATATTTTCATCTTCGCCCATCTTCAAATTCTCATACTTTCCTTTTAAACTCTGTAGCTTAGCCATCTTCACCTGTTCATATCCTTCATACAAAGTTTCCAGCTTTGTGCAAATCTCATAAGTTGTCTACAATCCTACCACATTAGCCATCTCCAAGTTTGTTAGAGCACTCACCAAAGCTTCAATAGCCCTGATATTGTGTCCAACATCTTTGATCTCATCAGTAGTGGAGGGACCATTCTGAGGAATAACATATGGATCTTTTTTAATCTTCCAGTAGACTTCACCAATACACCTTAGGCGACATTCCATCCTAACTTTCCATAGTGAGTAGTTAGTTCCATCAAATCTTGGACTGTCTTTCTTGAATGTTTCCATCTCAGATCGCCTCAAGCTTTTAGAATTCTTCAAAGGAACCTACTCTAATACCAATTGTTGGAAAAAAAAAAGGATAGACAACTGAGAGGGGGGGTGAATTAGTTGTCACAGAATGATAAACTTTTCAAACTTTACTTAACCTAATCTAATATTTGATGAATAAACAATTCACACATCAGAGAGATAAAGAGCACCAAGATTTTTTTACGTGGAAACCCTACTAGGGGAAAAACCATGGTGGATGTTAGTCCACAAGATTATACCCTGTTAAAAGTATAATTGAATCAATAAAGGGGAATGCACATGCATTTAGGCACATTTCCTAGAGCTCACTGGTCAATTACAAATGGGGCTCACTACGCAACAATACAAAATAGGATTAAAATATAGAGGGTATGAACTAAAAAATTAGCTTCTGCACAAGCCTAATTATAGTTCCAATTAAGCACAGAAAACTTCATCACAAACTACTTCACATTTTGCCCGATCTTCTTCACACTCTACTCTACAATAAAATTATATTCACACATACACAGACAAGAGAACACCCAACACACAAAGCACCTTTTCCACACACTACACTAATGAAAAAATTGCTCTTAAGTATATATCCGCTACAAATGATTTCATCAATAACTTTAGTCAGCCAGGAAAATAAAACATATTTTCAATGTTGGCCCAAATTTACAAATAAATTTTCAATACGAATCCACCAAGGTCAGCCACAACATAGTGGGGATCCCTATTCACAACTCCAACAAAAGAGGACTTCAATTAATTCCTCCTCCAAGATCCACAACATGGTACCACCAACATGTTAGCCAAGAACAAGAAAAACTGAAGATACGCATGAAAATTTTCTGTCCACGAGCACACCGATCAATGTGGATGTACCACAAAGATAGATAATGGTCTAGAAACATCTAAGAGCACCAAGAAACAACAAAGAAACATCCACAACAACTGAGATTTCCAAAATCACACAAACTTCACTCAGGAACACTAATAGACACCACAAAATACTACCAGACCACAACATGATCAAATCTATATGCAGACCTTTGAAACTTTCAGTAGATGATCTAGATACACTTAGAAGAAAACCCTTTAGTCCACACCAACTAAGCTTCAATGTAAAGAACAAGACGCCTTCATGACCTACATAGTTCCACTGGGAAACTGGAACACTTTCTTTTACAATTTTCTCAATATCCTTGACATAT
>VDFB02047230.1:176484667-176516736 GCA_007258455.2 Sequoia sempervirens
GATATCCATTTCAGTTTAGTATTACCAAACCAAAACAAATATTGTACCCAAGCCTACAAAAATTGAAAGGTGGAAATTTCACATTTTTAGGTGTGTTAAAGATTCCTTTTTTCACATTGTCACTTTTTGGACTCCCATGATCTTGCACAAACCCATCAAGCATCTATAGCATCATTCAACATCATTCCATCATGTCAAAGTTATGTGAGTTCCTATAATGTTTTGGAGATAACATTATGATGTACGTTTCAAGCATTCAAGCATCAAATCAAGCAATCATTCAGGACAATTCATGCAAGATCGAATCCTTAGAGAGATGTTTTAGAATTCAGTCCTCTAAGGGTAGCCATTAAGGGTTTGGAGAGTTGTAACATAGCATTTTTCATTCATCAAATTCTTTCAATTTCGTCATTATTTCATTATCAAGGTTTAATTATCAAACCAAGGTTTTACCAAGGAAAACCCCTATTCACCCAAAAACGAACATTTTTCCCTCTCTTTGTGTGTGCAAATTTACAAGTAAAGGACTGAAATTGGATCAAAAGTGCAATTTTGTAAACTTTTCAAAGTTGTCAAGCCATAGAAACTCACCTATAGAATTTATTTATAACTTTTCAATAGTGGAATGCAAATAAATCAAAAGGCTATATCTAAGATATGATGAATGTGAAATCAAATTTTGCACCCTTGTATAGAGACCCATTCGCCTTAGGATGAATATGTCTTGGCAAGAAACTCAACACCTATTTTTGGTGATAGGTACACATCAGTCTGCCCTTCTCAAATCTTCTTGATGTTGTTTTTTTTCTCTGTGTAATCCTTAATTCTTGCATTTCAAGTTAAATTGCATCACATAATTGATTTCATTTGGTATGCTATTTTTATCTCCCAATTTCAACCATTTTCTATCATAAGGAAAATCAGAGATCCTCCATCCCCATAGAGTTGACTCACCTCAAGGTTGAACTTCAATTCTATCATTGGGGGAGATCTCTCCTTTTCTAATGAAACTAAAGGAAACATAGGTGTGTTAGGTCATCCTTCCATTGTGGTAGACTTTGTCATTCTTAGCCTCTCTCCCCTCTCCCCCTACCTATTTTTCTTCTTTTTTTGACTATTAATCTCATGATCAATTTTTTTCCATTTTTTTTTCTCTTGAAATAATATATTTTTATTTACAAGAACAATATACATGCCCTAACTAAAGAGGGGGTTAAAACAATCCAAAATGGCTTTTTCATTTTTGAAAAGTTTCAAAAAATTATATAGGTTTTTTCATCCATTGGGATGGTCTCTACTTCTAGTAGCTTTTGGATTACCTTGTATTTTCTTGGATTATCTAGCTTAGACTTAGTTCTAATACTTTTGAAGGCCAATTATTGGGTTCTTTTCTACATTGCACTTCCTTAGGTTTAGATCCTTGTAACTCTACAATTTCCTTCCAAATGTTTGGCACATTAGGGTTTACAATGTACTTCTCAAGTGGATAAAGTATATTATATAGATCAAAATCTCATCTCTCTATTCAACAAAAAAATTTCAAAGAATCATTTCTATAGGGGAGAGAGTAGGGGGTAAACCCCTTGAATCATTCTCCATTAGCATAAATCCTTTATTTTTAGAAGCATGTTTCCTCCAATTTTCCACTTTATCTATTATTTTGAAAATCTTCTGCATTATTTCCTTTAGTATTTTCAATCCTCATGGCCTAGACTGAATTTTAGGAATCTAAAAAAATAAAATCTAAGATTCATTTTTTTACATAGAAAGCAAGCATTTAAACTTCCAAAATAATCTCAATTTCATAATTTAAACTATTCACTCTATTAAAAAATTTAGAACTTTCAAAACCTTAGTTTCTAGGTTCAATGAGTTAACACTCTTGCATTGAGGTGGGCAGGGTAACTCTTAAATTTTTATTCTACATAACCTCAACCAAAATATTTAGAATTTGTGGGATAAAAATTCATATTTATAGAGCTAAATTTTTAATCTCTAACCATCTCAAAGCCAAATCAATTGATAAATCATATGGCCAAGAAAATATAAGCTAGGGGAGCACTCTAAATGCATATTGACCTAAGTTCCAAAATACATTTCTAACCACCATATCTTGCTCATATTATGAGCCTCGGAGAAAATTAAGAAGAGATCGTTTTGGATCATCTTGCTAAAACTCACATACATGCTCATTTTGCTTCCCCAAAATATACACAACTAATCTTCAAAAAAAATTCTTGAAGGTTGGAATTTAATATCCAAGAAATCAAAGAAAACTATGATGCTCTTTAGTATTTTTTCTTCACTCTTAACACCATGAATCATATATAAACAAAGATAAATGTAAAGGACCTTGGAAATAGAAAAAAATCTTAGTATTGTTTCCTCCTTTGGGTTCCTCTCTTTTGATGTGGCTATGCATTAACTTTCCAACTCCATTTCAATCTTAAAACAAATAAAAATAGTGAACACTAGAATTACTCGCTCCTTCTCACCAAGCATATCCTTCTATGATGGTTTCTCTACTTTTTCACCCTTTTATGTGAAATAAACTCAGCTCCTCCAAGGATTCCATTCACCAATGTCATTAAATTGCAACCAACATTGCATTCTCTACATCAAACAACTTCCTCCAATTCAAGTCAAATTCTTTGTCATGTTAATATAGAGAACTAAATGCCCTTCTCTCCAATATAAGAAACTACACACATTGATGCATCACTTTGTACTCTCACAATTGACAACAACACACTATCCATCAATCCAACAAAACCCCAAAAAACCAATATACAACATAAAAATTCAACCATAACTAACTCAAAATATTTTAAAAACCTATTAACACTTAAAGTACTATTAAATAACCTGTCATGCCCCCAATTTTATGCTAGAAAAAAGCCAACAATTTTTTTTTTAAGTACATTAATTAAACTAGTTAACACTCTATGGGCTTGAGACGTAACACTAATATGAGTATGAGTTACACACCTATGTGCAGTCTCTTCTAAACTAAGTACACCAATGTAGCTAGGCAATTTATTAAATATGAATCACTCATGACAGTAGCATTCCTAATCTCAATTAAATCACAATCAAAATATTATTATCCAATATCCAAATTTAGTCGAAGCCTTAAGAGTGACATCATTATTATTAAATGAACAAGCCATAGATAAAATTATTATTGAGCCTCATTTTCAACACTAATGATAGTATTATTATTGACCATTAATCCTCAATAAAAATAAATGTCGTTAATAAGCCCACAATTGAATCTTCGATAATAATATTATTATTACCTCATAAACTAGATAACACTAATATTATTAATTAATCCTCATTTACACATAATCATCTCCATTCATCTAATGATAAAATCCACGATTATTCCTTAATGATAATGATACTATTTTCATTAATCCTTTATATATTAATATAAAAACAATTATAATTATAATTGTTTTATATTTATTTATAACCAACAATAAATTTATATTATATCGATATTTCAAACATTGGTAGATGGGAGCATATCATTGTTTACTCTCCACTTACTATCGGATAATAATATTTTTGCGATTTTAATCTCTATTAAAGCCTCATCCTCACTTATAGAGTGACTACTAATAGTGCTTGCCAAATTTATTTTAATACTATGCCAAAGTTATTTTAATACTATACAAAATTAATTTTACTATATTATTACCCACTATTCCATTATATTGCTATTTTTATTAACAATAGAATTTACCATATTGATAATGATATTAACATTACCACAACTTTAACACTTTTATAAATTTCATTAACACCACTGACTCCACAATTAACTCACTTGATTTAATTATGTCATTATTAACTAGAGACGTCAAGATTAATTTCCCTTTCAATTAATATTCTCATACTCCAAGTTATTAAATGGCTCTACATTAATTTTAATCTTGATTATTGTTATTTTAATATTAAATAATGATATTATTATGTCAAATAATTTTAATATTATAATAACTAACATTAATATAAATGTTCCTCTTTTATTATTTTTGTAAATCAAATATCATTATTTTAACTTCCAACAATCAATAAGATGAGGGTCTATATTTTAACCACTATATTGAAATTATTCAATCATGAACATTAAATCCAAATCAAATAAACATATTATTATTTATTCTTAATTTATTACTATTTGAACTTAAAACCATACCATTATTGGAGCTTAAATTATCCTAATTTTACATATCACTATCACCATCATTAATATTATTATATTTTCTTTATATCAACATTGATATTAATGGTGTGGATTAATAGTTGACGGTGTTGACAAAAACAATGAATAAGTTCATTGATTACAACTGCATTTTTATTTTATTTTATACAACTTGGAGTCCATTTTGAAGGGTGAATAGAAGACTCCAACTTTAATTAATACACTGACAAGTCCTTTAATACTTCCACCAATACTTCACTAATAATATTGAATTATTAAATAGTCTATGTTACTTCATTAATTAGCAATTACTATTTTCAAACAAAAACACTACCGGAAAGCTTGGGCGCTCAGGGGAAATAGTTTCTCCACCATCCCAAAGTTGGCTGAAAAATCAATGGCAAAGAAGAGCTCCGTACTATGAGGGTTTCCTAAAAGGCTATGCATTGTTACAGTCTCCTCTTATACACAGGCAAAAGGGAAAGATGGCGACTGGCTTGAGGGACTGAAAATGAATGAAGGGAGAGCAGATTCATCTGGTCATGGTGTTCATGCTGGAATTGGCAGCCAAAAAAAAATATTCTTGCTTTGATTTCTGATGGGCAAAGAATAACAAAAGCAGCGCCATGGCTATCAAAATTTATTTACAAGGTTCAGAGATTTTGTTTCAAATCTTCTCTCTTAATTATTCTATTATTGGCATTGGAACCCAAGCCTATTAATATTCTTTACCGGTATTAAAGAGTCACTGAAGGTTTTTTTTTTTCTTTTGTATGCAAACGGCGTTCAGCTGTAGCAGCAATGAGAAGAGCAAAACAGAGGTGAACACTGGAATCTGAAAATTTGTGCAACAAATTTATAGTTGAAAGTGTATGAAGGAATAGGGTGTGCCACAGAGGCTTGCGGATCATATCCATTGATGTGCATGATGCTGGGCAGAGGGTTTTGTATTTTTTTCTTGATCCAATTTCTCTCAGATCTAAGAATATATTATTGTTCAGAAGAACACCAATGCATAAATTTCTCTTTACAAATATGTATTTATTTATTTATTTATTTATAGCGAATTCCAATAATTTATCAGTTCTGGTTATATTTGTGCAGCAATGGAGGAAAGAGCTGGATCTGAGTATCATAATGGAAATTGTAGTTTAAAGAAAAAAAATGCCTTCGATAAAAAAAATTTTTAAGCTTTCTCTATTATTTGTTCATTTAAAGTTTACAGATAAAATATTGTACTCTGTTTTTATTCCCAGAGTTATCTGGACTATTAAAAGTATAGGCTGGAGCCTCAAATAGTTTGAATGGCTGGATCTGTATTTTACAAATTTGTGAATTGCTGCATTTTATTTTATTTTTCTTCTGGTAAAACTTTAAGAAAGAATACTACAAATCCCCTTTTTATTAAATTTTTATTTTATTAAAAATCTCAATTTTTTTTTTAACGGTTAATATATTGAATTTATAAAGTATTAAAATTTCAATTTTCTATATCCAATATAAAACATATAGTTTATTATATGTATATTATATTGTATTCTATATAGGAAAATGATTTCTTTTCATAGGAAAAACGATTGCATTTGTGGTATAACATTTATCACTTATGTATATATTTTATATAGAAGAGAAACTAATTGGAAAAATAACTTATACATTTATAAATCAGATTTATCCTTTAATCATTATATAGATGCATATTTTGATTTATACTATTTGATTAAAGATTATGTTCAAGATGTAAACATACATTTAAAAACAAAGGAAACAAGGATTAACTAGTTTAATCTTTTGCTTATTTATTTAGTTAAAATATGAGATCTTGAAAAATAGAAATAAATCACAACTCTTTTGGACAATCCACTAGTTTAAATACCATAATGGGTACAACATTAGAGTTAATGTATATCCATAGAGAGGTTATGTTAAAAAATAAATGAATTAAGAGATGTTATTTCCTAAAACTCTTTACTCTAAATTAGCATTTACACACATCAAATTACAATCCTTCAAAAATACTAGTTTTAAATTACAAATAGTATTTGAGAATACAATGAATAACACACACAAATGAATAAGGCTTGCTCTCCACCCTACCTTAATGGCATCATGAAGCCTCATGGGCTCTAGCCATACCCCCGAGCAAACACATTTAAATAGACCCAAGATAATGGAGTCTTTACATACCCTCAAAGAAGTTTAGAATAACATACATCAAAAATCACCTCTACCAACATGTGCATTTTACTTCAAGAAATGAACTCCCATATCCTATTTTCTCACTCAAAGACAAGTAAATACATAAACAACATCACACAATGAAATAACCAAGTATTTGCAAGGAAAAAAGACTTATCTTTCTACATTGCTTGTAGGGACGAGTCTTCTTTTCTCCAACATGAGACCAAGCTTGAATCCTTCAACTCAAATATGCAAGGGCTTCTTCATTTCCTTCTTTTTCCTCCCTCTCTTTTTCTTCTTCTCAATACTTAACCAAAAAAAATTCTCCAAAAGGAGAAGTGGGTAACAACCCTATTTTCCTTTCTCAACAAAATATAAGGGGATTCATCTTGGATCCTTTTGAATGAGGGAGCGACACTTGTCACTCTCTCATTCAATCCTCAAGCACAATCTCCCACAAGTGCTCACACATGTGTGAACAAATTTGGGGAGATGGAAAAGGAAGGAGTGTATTCCACTCAATCCCAAAAGTCTTCATCCTCATTAAGAGGAGTATGGAGTACTTTTCCACTACATCTCCATTGTCCATCTCATAAATGATTTTGAGAGACAAGACACCCTTTTCTTGCCCCAAGGTCTTCCAAATCCGTCACTCCCTTAAATGAGCATTAAAAGAGGATCATATCTTGAGTATGGACCAAGATATAGTCATAAATAGACCCCCAACCCATAGGTACTTACCTTAGGGTACTAGAAAAGGTGGAAATGCATAAAATAGGTCTTTTTAAGACCTCTTAAAAGTTATGAAAGAATGAATTCGAATTTTAACTTAACTAAGGGTCCCCAACTTTAATTCTCTACTCACACACTTAACCACATGGTAATAACACTTAATTATCCCCACACAAACACACTTTACATTTAACCCACACATAAATCACCATAACACATTAACTATATACCTTAACTCTCAAAATATTTTCTAAATTCTAACATCATATTTATAAATTCAAAATAACTAAAACATAACCACAATACTCACTTGACCTTTAATGTTAATCCCACATTGACTCACCTACTTTCCTGCACAACACAATTAAGCACAGTGAGACCATAATAATAAACCACATTAACTTGTAAGTTGAATCTTCATAACTTTATCCATGAATAATTGACATAGCTAATTACCTGAATCCAATGTAATACAAAACAACAATTATCTTATTTCAAATTCATCTTATAATTCCAAATCTTATTCAATAATTTACATGCACATACATCTTCATTAAGTAAAATAATGACAATATAACATAAAGTAAAAATGAACTACAAGGTTACTATCAGACAATCGCCTTATTTATCACTTGCAATATATTTAACCATATATTTAGGAGAAATGTATAATAGTCTAAGGTTGTGTTAGTCACATGTGAGGCAGGGTCTTGCAATAACCAATAGACAAAACTATTTAAGACTACAAAAATTTATATCAAAACCATTTAATAACACCTATAAATACTATTACTAATTTTATTTTTTAAAATACAAATAATACACAACACTAAGGGAGAGGGGCCTATAGTGGGCCAACCTAACTTCGTGCTTCTCAAAGTCTTATGTCAAAAATTCAAATCACTCCCAAATTTGTATAGTAGTTTATTTGGCAAGTCCCCTAATTATAAAAATTGGTTTCAAGGCCACATCAGCATGGTTTTTGTCAAGGTATCCAAAAAAGCCCAAATAAAAGTGAGACCAATAGTGGGTCACTAAATCATGTATTATTGGTGCATTGATGTGGCATCACATGATTTCTCAATTTGTGTACTTGAAGGATAAAAGTGTTTTACAATTGGATGTTAAGTGTAAATTTATTGGACAGTAAACTTACCCACTATGGAGCCCACTCAGACCTACTTCTATACCCACCATTAGACCCCTCCCCACTAATACCCCCTTTCCCTTATAACAACTATTAAAATACTCACACACTAATTCATCTCCCTAAACTAATTTAGTTGTGCCTGTTGTGGAATATCTGTTTGAGCACTCAAGGTTTTGATGCCAGATAGAAAGGCTGAATTAGCGGTTGGCAATCTGCGATGTAGACATGACTTGTCAATCGTGTTTAGTTAGTTATTGACAATATTTCTGAGCACTATGATAAGAATCTCTAACTTTTTTGTACTCTTGAAATAAGAATAACAATTCAATGTGTGTCACATCAGTTTTTTCCGAGTACTTCACGCCTTGCCAAAGAGAATTCGTCAAATCAACTTACAAAATTTAATTCTTATAAAAAAATGGTTAATTTGCTAAAATTCAATTATTCGATAGGCTACATATAGTGTGAGGTTTGAGTTTGAAACAAGTTTAGCATCTGCAAATTACTATTGAGTTGTGGGAAAACAAGTTTCTAATTGTTGTTTAATGGTAAACCAGCTGTTGTTTAATGATAAAAGCCTACAAAATCTCACTTATCACATAAAATCCAAATAAATATTGATTTGACAACTAGATTGAACAACACTCTATTTCCATTTATATTGCTTTATCATTTAAATCTGTCTGCAAATATATCATAATTAGATAATACTTACTTTCTTTAAAGAAAAAATCTAGATTTGTCTAAGTTTATTTCATTCCATCATTTAGCATTTATTATTAATTGTTTAATTTATTATTTATTATCTAGAATTTCCATGCACAAACACACTCTCTAACATATTAACATATATATAGTTTTCTATCAACCTAATCCTTGAACCTCCATTAGGTGCAAGTGCTATTGGATAGTGTTTTTACATTAACATATTATTGAATTTGTCAATTAGATAAAGAAATTAATATTTATTGAAAATAACTATTTACATTTATAATGATGGACGTGTGTGTTTGTGTGTGTGTCTATATATATATATATGTATGTATGTATGTATGTATGTATGTATGTATGTATGTATGTATGTATGTATGTATGTATGTATGTATGTATGTACATGTATATGTATATGTGTACATAGTATACACACCCACACACACACATATATATATACATATACATATATATGTATACACATATGACACACATATATATACATATATATATATATATATATATATATGTATATATATATATATATACACATATATATATATATATATACATATATGTGTATATATATGTGTGTGTATATATATATATATATATATACACACATATTATATATATATGTATACATATATATATACATAGATATATATGTGTTTTAGATCTTTTATAATTAAAATGTTTGTTTTTGAATTAAATAATGTTCAAATTGGGTATATGTGTGTTCTTCTATATATAAAGATTAACATGCATAACAAGTTGTTTGAAATTACATTTCAATATGCATGGAAAATGACTATGCACAACTCATCCTATATTAGGTGGTGTATATAACTCTAGTAGTTATAATGTGTTGATTAACTTGGAATTGATAAAAAAAAAATTGTAGTTCATAGGAGATGCTTTTTATTTTGACCTTAGCATTACATGTGATTCAGAAGAAAATGACAAAATTTGGAAGAATGTGCTAGAGTAAAGCCTTAAAATCGGAGCTTTTAGATGAACATGAGAATTAGAAAGTATAGCTAAAGATTTGACTCTCCATAAATGCAAAAGCATAACATGTGTAACTAAATCAGCTAACAAATTATCATTTAAGCCCTTTCAAATTCAAGTTTGTTTTGAAGATAAACAATGACCAAATATTGTAGGTAAATCTTTGAAAAGAGTAGATTATTGTCTCTCATGTAATAACAAGTTTACAAGTAATATATTCTTGTGTAAATTTATCTCATAACATTGTCATATCCCAATCTTATCATCATTGGTCTCCAAATATTCAATCATAATTCCTAGATACTCCACTCATCATTTTTAATCAAATTTGTAGCTCCAAACATGACCCATGTCATTTCTACAATCATGGATCTTGACTAGAGCTTTTCAAATTGAAAATTAATCTCATCAATTTACTCCTAGTAGCCATTGTCAGTCTCATTAGTACATTTATATTCATTTGAGTATATGTTCTTATATTTAAAAGCATTAACTCATTTGTATGCAATCATGTTGGAGATCATCTAGGAGTTATTAAAGAATTAAAAAAATAAAGAACATTTATCAAATAATTACATTTCCATACATCACCCTATGTCTATTACACATGTGTCCTCAAATCCTTCACTTAAATTCATAAGGCCAAACCATCAAGAGGTCTAACTAAGAAAAATTTGACCCTTATAATTCAGTAGACTCCTAAAGGTGTTCATAAATACCATCAATCCTTACACAAATTCAAATATCATAATAGAAATGCAACAAAATTACAAAAATAAATTTTTTTCCTAATATATTTTTTGATATAGGTTTAAGTCTATAAATTAGCTTAGCTTCATAGGCATGGAAATCAGGTCCATGCTTATAGATTTAAACAAGAGAATCATAGCACATTTATATATTCTAAGTAACCTAACTGAGTAAAATCCTAAGTGGTCTTAGCATATGTGGGGAGTCTATTCTCAACCTTTTCAACATCATTTTCTCTACATACTTAAATTCTAGCTAAATATCATAGTCAAATTCATTTGATTTTTGAATATTTAATTAATTTTTTTTATTTTTAGTTCCATCTCATTTTCTCTTATTAGATTTATTTATCATTGTGATTTTATTTATTCACCTAGAAAAATTTATGTGTGTATATTTTATGTAAGGTATGATTTTAATCTTATAATAGTGTATTTCTATCTAATTTTGAAATTAATTTAACTTTTACTAACTAATCATTCATATTTTGTTTCTTTATTTTTTCTCATTACACATTTAAAAAATGATATTTGATTAGATAATTTAATAGTTTTATAAATCAATTCTTCTACTAAGATCTATCTTAAAGTTAATCTAAGAGGATTTCATTTCATTTGTATAGTTAGTATTAATAATTATAATGGTGAAAATGCATCATTGTTGTATTCTCTATTTATGTTTTTGCATAGTTTGGATCAATATCTTATAAGAGTTTATGGTGAACTCCTTAATGCCCTAGGATCACATGCAAGATGACAATAATATGCACAAAATAAAAATGGAAAAAAAATCATGCTATGATTATGGATGCAAGGTTGCTAGATTTAATATATCAATGTACATATTGTTGAGTAGAAAAAGTGATGTTTGATCCAATTAGGATAACTAGGATTATCTCCTTTTCACTATTAGAGTAAACAATTTATCTATTAGGTTGATGAGGTTAGACAACATCTTGCGTAATTGAATGTGCAACCTTTAGGCCTCTAGAGGTTACCAAATTGTTAGATAAACCTCATGCACATACCTTTTAAGGTTGGAAGACTTACCATCTCACCTCAAAGGTCACTCAACACTTGGCATCAAGGTTGATGACTTGGTTAAATAGGTTGTTGGTTTTCATATTCGAAGTGATTCAAAGGTTGACACCTATAGGACTATCATCTTCTCATTTGTGTCACATCATGGGGCACTTATCAATCCACATGATAGGTGGATTGCCTCTTTCATGCCTATATATGTAAGGATTCCTCATTTATACATTTGGGGTCAGCTAAATAAAATATTTTCATTGTTCATTATTCTTTTTTCTTATCTCCAAGATCTCCTAATTCTTATATGGTATTAGAGCTTAGGAGTAGATATTTTTAGGCCAAAGGTGAACAAAATTATATTTTGTTATCTCCATTGTTGTGTGTTAACAATTACAGGAAGATGCATAGAAATTTCTAAAATCATTCTTAGGTGTTGTTTGGAGTCAACCTATACATCTACTTACAACAAGAAGGAATCATCCCACCATTCTACACAAATAAAAAAAAATTAGACTTGATGGGGCCATTCTATAGGCTTGAATTGACAAATTTTGGTTGAATTGATGTTTTTTTCTAAATTGAGGCACAATTTGTAGAGAATTTTCACTTGAAAGGGGGGTTGAAATCATGGGTTTAAGTGCCACACCATTATCTATGGAGGCCACAGAAAGATTGGGAGGTATCCTTACAAACTTCTATTGACTGTGCATCCCACTTGCAACCACAAACTACAAATGGAAAGGGTGTGATTAAGAGGTGAAGGTGGAGGGCTTTTGAAAATCCACACCCCACATACCAATTTTTGTGTGGTGTGATTGTTGAGCAGTATGTATAATTGAGAGGGGTGGTGAATGAGTTATTATAAAATAATTTTCCTGACTTTAATTAATTTAGAGAAAACTTAAATCAATTAAATAATAATCTAACATATATGAACATGAAGTCACATAAAAATTGTTGGAAAAAAAAGGATAGATAACTCAGAGGGGGAGTGAATCAGTTCTCACAAAATGAAAAACTTCTCAAATTTTACTTAACTTAATCTCAAATCTGATGAATAAGGAATTAACCATAAACAATTAACACATCAGAGAGATATAGAGAACACCAAGATTTTTTTATGTGGAAACCCTATTAGGGGAAAAAACATGGTGGATGTTATTCCACAAGATTATACCCTATTAAAAGCATAATGGAATCAATAAAGGGGAATGCACATTCATTTAGGCACATTTCCTAGAGCTCACTGCTCAATTAGAGAAGGGGCTCACTACCCAAAAATATAGAATAGGATTAAAATCCAAAGGGTATGAACTAAAAAATTAGCTTTTGCACAAGCCTGATTATAGTTCCAATTAAGCAAAGAAAACTCCTTCACAAACTACTTCACACTTCCCTTGATCTTCTTCACACTTTGCTCTACAATCAAATGATATTTGTACATACACACATAAGAGCACAACGAACACATGAAGCACATTTTCCAAACACTACAATGATGAAACAATTGCTCTTATATATCCACTATATAGGATTTCATCAATAACTTTAGTTGGCCAAGAAAATAAAACATATTTTCAATGTCGACCCAAATTTACAAATAAATATTCAATGTGAATCCACCAAGGTTGGCCACAACATAGTGGGGACCCAAATTCACAACTCCAACACAAAAGGACTTCAATTAATTCCTCCTCGAAGATCCACAACACACTACCACCAAAAGGTCAGCCAAGAATAAGAAAAATTGAACATACGTAGGAAAAATTTCTGACCACGAGCACACCGATCAATGTGGACATACCACAAAGATAGAGCATGATCTAGTAATATCCAAGAGTACCAAGAAACAATAGAGAAACATCTGTAGAAATTGAGATTTCCAGAATCACACAAACTTCACTCAAGAACACTAACAAAGAACACAAAAATACTGTCATACCACAACATAATCAAATCTATATGCGGACCTTTGAAACTTTTGGTAGATGATCTAGATACACTAAAAAAAAAAACCCTTTAGTCCACAATAGCTAAACTAAATGTAAAGAACAAGATGCCTTCATGACCTGCACAGTTCCACTAGGAACCTAGAACACTTTCTCTAACAATTTTCTCAATATCCTCGACATATACAACCTTTAATACACCAAATGCTAATAGTGTTGACATCAATGACAACCACATATCAGAAACACATGGAAACAACATCCAACAATCTCCCCCTTTGGCATTGATGGCAACACATGATGTGAAAAATACCATCAACCCAACACACTCGCTTTCCCTTTGGTTCTGACTCTTCTCAATTTCTCTTCAACCCTTAAAAGGATTTTTGACATTGCTCCTCTCCCCCTTTGACATCAATGGAAAAGGTAACCATGACCTTTCCATATACATGCTTTGAACCACATATCTGCACATCTGACTACTCCCCCTAAGTAGCAACCACATAAACATCAGTATGGATGAGAATATAGGAATGTAGCCAATGGATTGATGCAAATAAATCCATATATTAGTTCTCATTAGTAGGGGTGATTACCCCTAGCATTCCTCTGAGATACTCAAAAGTATCCTTTAGCAACGACTTAGTAAAGATGTCTACAATCTGCTCTTTGGTAGGCACATACTCCAATTTGACTTCTTTTTCATTCACTTTCTCCCTCAAGAAGTGAAACTTGATTGATATATGTTTATTCTTAGAGTGAAACACTAGATTCTTTGAAATATTTATTGCACTTGAATTATCATATTATATGGCAATAGGCTCTTCATATATCACCCTGATATGTTTCAACATTTGTTTCATCCATATTACTTGAGTACAATTTTTTGCAGCCGTAATATATTCTACTTCAGCAATAGATAGAGGAATGGAATTTTGCTTCTTTCTCAACTAGGATACCAGCTTCTTCCCTAGGAAGAAAGCACCACCACTAGTCACATGTGATTCTTTTGGATCAGCTTGAAATTTGGCAACCATACATACAACATTCATAATATCTAGTCTAGTCTAGGTTAAATAAATCAATCCACCAATCATTGACCTATATCTAGTTTGATTCACCTTAGGAGAATCATCATTTTGTGTTAGCTTACATTCGGTCACCATGGGAGTACCAACAGGATTTGAATCTTCCATCCTAAATTTCTTTAGTAGCTCTATCACATATTTGGACTGAGATATGAAAATTCCCTTGTCTAACTAGGTCACTTGCAATCCTAGAAAGAACTTCATCTCTCCAATAATACTCATCTCAAATTCATCCTTCATTTCATCAGTAAACTTCATACATAGATTGTCATCTCCTCCAAAAATGATGTCATCAACAAAGACTTCTATAATTAACTTTTTATCATGATCCAATTTGAAATATAAGTTGCTATCAATAGTACCTTTAGTGAATCCAAGCTTTAGTAAGTATTTTTCCAATTTAGCATACAAGGCTCTGGGGGCTTGCTTGATTCCATATAGAGCTTCCTTTAGGCAGAAAACCATATCTTCCTTGTCAGTTAGCTGAAATCCATCTAGTTGTCTAATGTATACTTCTTCTAGTTCTCCATTTAGAAATGTTGGCTTCACATCCATCAGATAGACTTTGTAGTCCTTGTATGCAACATAAGCAAGAAATAATCTAACAAATTTGATTTTGGAAATAGGGGAAAAATTTTCTTCAAAATCAACACCTTGCATCTGAGAATACCCTTTACATACTAGTCTTGATTTATTACAGACCATTTCACCTTGTTCATTCAGCTTGTTCTGAAACACCCATTTAGTGTCAATCACATTTTTGTCTTTAGGTCTGGGAACCAGTATCCACGTGTCATTTTTTTCAATTTTTGTCAGCCCTTCCTTCTTAGCTTCCATCTAGTGTTCATCTTGGTAGGCTTCAATGACATTTTTAGGTTCAATCTTGGAAATCAGGCAGTTTTCTTTTGCAATCTTTCTTCTAGTTTGCGCTCCTTTATTCTTATCTCCTATAATTTGGCTTTTAGAATGGTTTAGCTTTACATACCTTAAGGTTTTGGAATTTTCTTGAACTTTTGATTCTTCTGATCTTCCTTCTACACTTGCACTTCTCTCTACTTCATGTATTACTTGATTTACCATAATGAATTGAGGTTGCTTTACTGGAACAACTAGAACATATGGAACATATGGCACAATTTGAAGTTGATTCTGTGTCTGAACATTCTTCCTTTTCTCTATGTTGTCCTCATCTGAATCATATCCACAATATCTAGATGATTTGATAGAATCCTCATCAACTCTAACATTTGCACTCTCAACCATCTTTCTCTATTTTTTGTTATAGCATCAATGGGCCTTGCTTTTAGTAGAGTAACCTAAAAATATTCCTTCATCGCTTCTTGCATTAAACTTTCCTATATCATCATCTATCTTGATATAACATTTGCTTCCAAAGATCTTGAGATATTTAACAGTAGGTTTGTAACCAAACCATAGCTCAAAAGAGGTCTTACCAGAATTGTCATTAACATTTACCCGGTTTAAAGTATACACAACAATGCTTGTAGCTTCACTCCAATAGATCTAGGGCACATTTCCTTCTAGCAACATCCAAAATTGTTCTATTCTTTCTTTCTGCAACTTCGTTCTGTTGAGGGGTACGGGGAGCAGATAACTATCTTCTAATTCCATGTTCTTCACAAAAAGGGTTGAACTCCTTGTAGGTGAACTCACCACCTCTGTGGTATCTCAAACACTTGATTTTTAGACATTTCTCATTTTCTGCCATAGCCTTGAAAATTTTTAACTTTTCTAATGCTTCACATTTTTCTCTTAAGAAGGAAACCCATATCATTCTAGAGTAATCATCAATAGTCAACATAAAGTAACTTTCTCCATGAATACTTTTGACTCTAGAGGGACCACAAAGGTCAGTATGTAGCACCTCCATCAAATTATTGGAATGAAACTATTTGCTCCAGGAGGAGACTGTAGTCTGTTTAAACATCTAACATTCCTTACAAATTATGTTAGCGGGCTTCACTAACTTAGGTAGATATCTTACTGCTTGAGTGGAACTTACCTTTACAATGTTATCAAAATTTACATGACATAGTCTCCTATGACACAACTAGCTTTCATCTACTTGAGCAATTAAACAACTCCCATTAGAAGTATTCAGGTGAAAAATATTACCTTTTTTCTGTTTACCAGTAGCAATCATATTGCCAGAACTTCCACATATCTTGCATCTTCCATCTTTGAATTGTAGATCACAGCCTTTTCCCGCCATTTATCCAACACTCAAAAGATTGTGCTTCAAGCCTTCAACATAAAGAACATCATCAGTGTTATCCTTAACACCAAGACAAATAGAACCTCTGCCATGAATCACACCAGCATTGTTGTTTCCAAATCTTACAATACCACCATCATACTTCTCTAGAATTACAAATTTATTTTTATCACCAGTCATAAGATGTGAGCATCCACTATAAATAAGCCACTCATTATTTTCTTCAACTCAGGCTGCAAGAGCTTTCTCATCTTTAGTAGATTCAGTAGCCATAGGACTATTTCCAATGGTAGCAATGAAAACCCATTCATCTTCATTTCCATTAGCCTCATTAGACTCATCATCAGTCACTCCTTCTTCAACAAAGTAACATTTATTTTGGAATCTAGAATTGTTAGGATTAGTTCTAGGAATTCTTTCAGGACATCTTGATGCAAAATTACCTATTTTACTGCATGAAAAACATTTAATAGGTAACACTCCTTCATACTTACCTTTTCCTCTGCCTTCTTTCTTTACAATCAGTGTTTCCAATTCTTCTACCTCTCTTTCTTTATCTTCAAGCTATTTCAGTTCTTCATCATATTTGGATATATTTCTAGAACATTCTCCCAGACCATATCTTTGCTTGTTACTTCTAGATATAGTAGCCTTGATTGTTGATTCTATTTTTAGAACAGATTCGCCAAATTCACTTAATTCAAAAGAAGAAAGCTTACCAACCAGCATGTCTCTTGACATCTTTGTTACCGATCTAAGCTCTTCAATAGCATGGGCCTTCACTTTTTAGGAGGGAGGCAAGGATCTGAGTATCTTAGCCACAATTTCATCCTCATCCAGAGAACCACTAGCACATGTAATACCCATCACTATTTTATTTACTCTTTGCATAAAATAAGTGATATTTTCATCTTCGCCCATCTTCAAATTCTCATACTTTCCTTTTAAACTCTGTAGCTTAGCCATCTTCACCTGTTCATATCCTTCATACAAAGTTTCCAGCTTTGTGCAAATCTCATAAGTTGTCTACAATCCTACCACATTAGCCATCTCCAAGTTTGTTAGAGCACTCACCAAAGCTTCAATAGCCCTGATATTGTGTCCAACATCTTTGATCTCATCAGTAGTGGAGGGACCATTCTGAGGAATAACATATGGATCTTTTTTAATCTTCCAGTAGACTTCACCAATACACCTTAGGCGACATTCCATCCTAACTTTCCATAGTGAGTAGTTAGTTCCATCAAATCTTGGACTGTCTTTCTTGAATGTTTCCATCTCAGATCACCTCAAGCTTTTAGAATTCTTCAAAGGAACCTACTCTAATACCAATTGTTGGAAAAAAAAAAGGATAGACAACTGAGAGGGGGGGTGAATTAGTTGTCACAGAATGATAAACTTTTCAAACTTTACTTAACCTAATCTAATATTTGATGAATAAACAATTACACATCAGAGAGACAAAGAGCACCAAGATTTTTTTACGTGGAAACCCTACTAGGGGAAAAACCATGGTGGATGTTAGTCCACAAGATTATACCCTGTTAAAAGTATAATTGAATCAATAAAGGGGAATGCACATGCATTTAGGCACATTTCCTAGAGCTCACTGGTCAATTACAAATGGGGCTCACTACGCAACAATACAAAATAGGATTAAAATATAGAGGGTATGAACTAAAAAATTAGCTTCTGCACAAGCCTAATTATAGTTCCAATTAAGCACAGAAAACTTCATCACAAACTACTTCACATTTTGCCCGATCTTCTTCACACTCTACTCTACAATAAAATTATATTCACACATACACAGACAAGAGAACACCCAACACACAAAGCACCTTTTCCACACACTACACTAATGAAAAAATTGCTCTTAAGTATATATCCGCTACAAATGATTTCATCAATAACTTTAGTCAGCCAGGAAAATAAAACATATTTTCAATGTTGGCCCAAATTTACAAATAAATTTTCAATACGAATCCACCAAGGTCAGCCACAACATAGTGGGGATCCCTATTCACAACTCCAACAAAAGAGGACTTCAATTAATTCCTCCTCCAAGATCCACAACATGGTACCACCAACATGTTAGCCAAGAACAAGAAAAACTGAAGATACGCATGAAAATTTTCTGTCCACGAGCACACCGATCAATGTGGATGTACCACAAAGATAGATAATGGTCTAGAAACATCTAAGAGCACCAAGAAACAACAAAGAAACATCCACAACAACTGAGATTTCCAAAATCACACAAACTTCACTCAGGAACACTAATAGACACCACAAAATACTACCAGACCACAACATGATCAAATCTATATGCAGACCTTTGAAACTTTCAGTAGATGATCTAGATACACTTAGAAGAAAACCCTTTAGTCCACACCAACTAACTTCAATGTAAAGAACAAGACGCCTTCATGACCTACATAGTTCCACTGGGAACTGGAACACTTTCTTTTACAATTTTCTCAATATCCTTGACATATACAACCTCTAATACACCAAATTATAATATTGTTGACATTAATGACAACCACATATCAACAACACATCCATAGCATCCAACAACAACACCATGCACAATGAACAACAAAATTTACATGGAAACCCAAGAAGGGAAAAACCATGGAGAATGCTAATTCTCTATGATAAAACACTGATTAAGGTGACACTGATTAAGGTGACACCAATTAAGGTGATTTTTACAAAGGCTCATTGTCGGTGGCCACACTGCCCAACTATTATAGCCAAAGATAAAAAGGCTCATTGCCAAAAGAGAAAGGCTCATTGGCAATAGAAAAAGGATCACTACCAGAAGAATGATGAAAGGGAATCCACCACTGAAATAATTGTCACCAACATTGACACCAAATAGAATCTCATTGTTTGATGCCTCTGGTCATATACTTTTCCAAACTTCATAATATCTAGATTTCCATATTCACATTCACCACTCTTGGTTTCAACAAAAAGAATCAAATTTTACTTATACCATTCCATTCCTTCAAAATATCCTAAGTCGGCCAAACACAATGTCTTCATAATATCCTAAGTCAGCCAAACACAATTTGAATTAGGTCACCAAAAAGTAGTCCCGCAGTAAAAAGGAATGAAATGTGGACCATACAAAACCTCCTTGCTCAAATCAACATGCTACATTTTTACTAAGATATCTAGAACCAAAGAATATGATATACACATTACAATGCAAACAATGTTTTGGGGCACGTTAGCCAATTTCCAGATTGGTTCAGACCCATAAGAGTGTATCTCATTATGTTGCAAAATGAATGGGACTAGGACAAACATAAATAAAGATAGATCATCACAACACAACATTTAGAGCACACCAATCTAGATCACCAAAGTATCAAAACCGAACCTTAATCAATCAACCAAGATATGTTGACATCAATGACAATCATTAATGAGAACAATCAACAAATCAACAACATCACATTCCAACAATCTCCTCATTTGTCACTAATGGGAACGTCTATCAACAACAAACCAAACAACTGAATTTCAACATCAATAGCATCAAGGACCTTCTTTTCTTCTCCCCATTTGACATCAAGGAAAAAGGAAAAAAAAACCTCTAAAAAAATTATTTTTCTCCCCCTACAAGGAAGCCACAAATCATTGATCCAAATAAGGGTGAGCATGTAATACCTTGGACCAATGCACACCCTGGTGCAAATTATTGTAAACTAGGAGGGGGAAAAACCCCTAACTTCTGCTGGAGATACTCAAAAGTATCTTTTCTCAACGGTTTTGTGAAAATGTCTACAATCTACTCATTTGAAGGTACATATTCAATTATTACCTCACTATCCAATACCTTCTCTCTCAATAACTAATATCTAATGGATAAATGTTTCATTCTAGAGTTTTGTATGAGATTCTTAAAAATGTTTATTGCACTAGTATTATCACAGATAATTAAGATTGGTTCATTAAATGATATGCAAATGTCTTTTATCATTTGTTTCATCCATAGTACCTAAGTGCAACATGAGGATGTTGCAATGCATTCATATTTAGCAGTCGATAAAGATACATAATCTTGTTTCTTACTTGAGAAAGTAACCAACTGGGAGCAAAGGACATAAGCTCTGCCACTTGTGCTCTGTATGTTATCAACACACCTAACCCAATCAACATCAGTATAAGCTATAAAAGTGAAATTTGAATCCTTTTGATACCATAACCCCATATCTTATGTACCCTTCAAATATCTAAAGATCCTTTTTACTACAACATATGATTCCTTTGGTTCTTTCTGAAATCTAGCTACTAAACAAATAACATACATAATGTTTGGTCTAGTAGTAGTCAAATATAACAATCATCTAATCATTGACCTAGACATACTTGCATCAGTGTTAGGTGAATCATCTTCTTTTGTCAACTTGCATCTAGTAAAAATATGTGTACAAATCAGTTTGGACTTCTCCAATCAAAAATTCTTTAATAATTCTTTGGTATACTTGGATTGAAACATGAAAATTCCTTTACTGCTATGATTTACTTGTAATCCAAGGAAAAAATTTAACTCACCTATCATAGACATTTCAAATTCTTCTTGTATTTCATCTTCAATTTTTTTGCACATATCATCATTTCCTCCAATGATTATGTCATCAACATAAACCACAATAATAAACATTTGATTTGAGTGAATTCTAGAGTATAAATTACTATCAACATATCCCTTTTGAAATCCTTGTCCAATCTAGTACTTGTCTAATCTGCCATAATAGGCTCTAGGCGCCTGCTTTAATCCATATAAATATTTCTTCAACATGAAAATAGCATCCAGATTATGTCTATACTTAAATACCTTTGGTTTCTCAATGTAGACTTCTTCCTTTAGTTCTCCATTCAAAAATGTAGATTTTACATCCATTTAATAGACTTTGAAATCCATATTTAAGCTACAAAAGATAAGAAAACCTGGATTGCTTCCATCTGGGCAATAGGGGCATGTATGTATCTTCAAAATCAATACCTTTGATATGAGTGTAACCTTTGTAAACCAATATTTTCATGTTTCTCATTATCTTTCCATTTTTTTCTACCTTGTTCCAAAATAAAACACTTTTTTCCAATTACATTTTTTTCTCTCGGTCTAGGCACAACTTCCCAAATCTTATTTTTCTCTATCTGATCAAGCTTTTCTTTCATTATCTTCACCCAATTATCATCAACTTGCATGCTTCTTCTATAGTATTTGGCTTATTTTCCAAGAGTAGACACAATAATACTCGATCTTGAGTTGCTTTGCTTCTTGTGATGATTTCCTTATTCTTATCTCCAATAATCTGGTTTTCTCCTTTGTCATATAAGTCATCTGATTCATATATTCAATATGCTTGTCGGGATTCTTTGAACATCTTCATCTACTTTCACATTCACACTTTCAACTATCTTGTTTAGTCTCTTATTGTAACACTGGTATGCTTTGCTTCTTGTAGAGTAACCCAAAAATATGCCTTCATCAGCTTTATTATCAAACTTTCCAAGATTGTCCTCATCTCTCGAGATGTACCATTTGCTTCCAAATTTTTTGAAGTACTTTACTGTGGGAGCTCTTCCATGCCATAGCTCATATGATGTATTTCCATATTTCCTCTATAACAGTACTCTATTAAGAGTGTATACTACTATGTGTATTGCTTCTCTCTAGTAGACCTATGGTAAACCTGCTTCCATGATCATTGTTCTAGCGACTTCTTGAATTTCCTGGTTCATTCTTTCCACTACACCATTCTACTGAGGAATTCTAGGGGTAGATATTTGTCTTTTAATGCCATGTTTCTCATAAAAATTGTTGAATTCATTAGAAGTAAATTATTCTCCTCTATTAGATCTTAAGCACTTGATTCTCCTACCAACTTCATTCTCAACTCTTTCCTTGAAAATATTTCATATTTATAAAGCCCTTGATTTTTCTCTTAAAAATATGACTTAATTTAGTATGGAATAATCATCTATTAAAATTATAAAATATCTATCACCTTCTAATCTTCTTGTTCTAATTGGACCAAATAGGTATGTGTGTACTAGGTCCAACAATCTAGTAGATGACTCCTCTTTTCCTCAGAATGCTTCTCTAGTTTGTTTTCCTTCTTGATATCCTTTGCAGATAATGTTGTCTAGTTTGGTTAGTCTTGGAAAATTTATGTCTGCTCTTGTTGAACTTATCCTTACCAAATTGTCGAAGTTGATGTGACACATCCTCCTGTGCTAGAGCCAACTATCATTGGACTAAGATAACAAGCATATCTTTGTAGCTACTTCAAGTTGATACATATTCCCACTTGTTCTTTTTCCAACTACAATAACAGTTATGTATCTCTTCTTGATCTCACAACCATCATCTTGAAACACCAAATTATAGCCATTTTCACACATCTATCCAACACTCAAAAGATTATGATATAAAACCTTCACATAGTAAAAAAATTTCAGTGTTATGTTTTCCATCAAAGGTAATAGAACCAATTCCAACAATCTATGTTGTTTTATCATCTCCAAATCTAACAGAACCTCCATCATATTTCTCAAGCTTCACAAACCTACTTTTATCACTGGTCATATGATTCAATCATCCACTATCAATCAATCATTCATCTTTGTTTCTTTTAACATATAATGCAACTTCAATGTTATCATTAGATTTCAAAAAAATATTAGAGATATCAAATCTAGATTTATCCTTTTCCACCAAAAAAAAACAATTCTCATGATCGGATTCATCATCTAAAATACTAGCATTCTCATTAACATAATAGACCTTCTTATTGATCCTTTTAAACTTTTATCTTGTTCCTTTTTCCAGAAACCTAGTTGCTAAATGACCAATATTTCCACATCTGAAACATTTAAGAGCTAACATACCTTTGTACTTGCCTATACCTTTCTTCATTTTTCTTTTGAAGTTTGCTTCCAACTCATCTAAACTTTCACTATTCGGATCTTCTTCTATTTTTGTGGCTTTGAAGGCTCCTTCATATTTCTCCTTTTCTTTTCCAAATTTCCTCATCTCAAACATAGTGAAGGTGTCAAATAGTTGTTCTATGGTGAATTTCTTCAGATCATAAACTTCCTCAAAAGCTGAGATCTTGTCACTATAGCTCTCTGGTAGGGTCATCAAAATATTCTCCATAACATCTTCATCTGTCAAAATGCCTCCTTGATTTTTGGCTTCATTTAATGCACTGTCAACTCTCTAAAAGTAGCTTGCTATATCTTCACCTTCTTTGATTCTCAAGTTTTCATATATGTGCTTAGTTGTCAACTTGTTTGATAATTTGACTCTATCATTTCCTTAATATAGTTCTTTCAACTTTTCCCATACTTCATAAGTGCTGCTCAATGAAATAAATTTTGTTAACTTAGTCTTAGACAAAGCACTAAATATTGTGTACCTTTATTTATCATTTTCGTCATAAGCTAAGATCTCATCCATAGTACTAGGACCACTTTCCAGAATAACATATTTTGTCTCAACAACTTTCCAAGTCTTGTAGCCTAGAGAGATCAGGTAACCTCTCATCTTGACTTTCTAGAAACTATAGTCAGATCCATCAAACACAGGAATTGTTAGTTTGTGTTCCATTGGATCTACCCCAAGTGGTTAAGCTCTTTTTTGAGGAACCAAATCTCTAATACCAATTGTTGAATAGTCCAGATAACTGAGAGCGGGGTTGAATCAGTTATTAAAAAAAAAAATCTTGACTTTAATTAAACTGTAGCAAACTTAAATCAATTAGATAATAATCTAACAAATATGAATGTGAAAGCACATAACAACACCATGCACAATGAACACCATAATTTATGTGGAAAACCAAGAAGGGGAAAACCACAGAGAATGATAATTCTCAATTATAAAACACTAGTTAAGGTGGTTTTTATAAAGGATCACTACAAGTAAGGCTCATTGCTAGTGGCCTCACTGCTCGACAATTATAGCCAAAGATAAAAAGGCTCACTGCCAAAAGAGAAAGGCTCACTACCAAAAAAAGAAGGCTCATTGTCAGAAGAATAATGAAAGGGAATCCACCACTAAAATAACTGTCACCAACAATGACACTAGATAGAATCTCACTGTTTGCTACCTCCGGTCGTATACTTTCACATACTTCACAATGTGTGGATTTTTCAGATTTTCATTCATCACTCTTTCTTTCATCAAATAGAATCAAATTTTACTTAAAAATACCATTCCATGCCTTCATAATCTCCTAAGTTGGTCAAACACAATTTGAATTAGGTCACCACAAAACATTCATGTGGTGGAAAGGAATGAAGCATGGACCATACATAACCTCCTCACTCAAATCAACATGTTGCATTTTTACCAAGATATCTAGATCCAAAGAATATGTTATACATGAATTACAATGTAAATATTTTTTTGGGGAATGTTAGCCAATTTCCAGATTGGTCCAGACCCATAAGAGTGTATCTAATTATGTTGCAAAATGAATGGGAATAGGAAAATCACAACCAAAGATAGATCATCACAACACAACATTCTAAGCACACCAATCTAGATCACCAAAGCATCAAAACCAAACCTTAATCAATCAACCAAGATATGTTGACATCAATGATAACCATTAATGAAAAAAATCAACAGATCAACAACATCACATTCCAATAGTGATTTTTTGCTCTAACCACCCTCATGGGCCCATCCATCACATGTCGAGTGGACTCAAAGACCCCTCAAATCTGTAAAAGGAGGCATTATTTTATTGCACATCGAGGCTAGCTAGGTCTTCACAACCCACAATTTAGCCATTGGTCACATGTATTTGTAGCCCTTGGTTCTTTCCAACCCAAGGGGGCTTAAAATCTCCTCAAATTTTTTCTGTTTTTCTAATATTTGGTGCAAAAGTTATTTTTCAACAATCTGATTTTTTTTGCAAGAGGGCAACTTAATTTGTAAACATGAAAAACTTCTACTTGGTAACTCAAAATTGAGTATTGTTTTTTCCAAAAGTGCTTGTTTTTTCACAATACATCAAATAGAAAAACTATCACACTCCCACTATAAAATGCCATTTTATGCCATGTTTGGACTATTTACAAAGCACTCCTATAAAGTGTCAAATTAAGGGGGGGGGAGAAATAATCAAGGGGGTTTTAATTTTATGTTTTTGTCTTTTTTGAGGTTTGAAAGGCATATGTCTGCTTAATCTGCCTCATGATAATAAACTTATAAGAGCTCATAATAACAAATATGCTTGTAATTTCACTCACATAAAGTGCCACAAATTGAATGTGTGTTCCATATGGATGGAATTTGGGAATTTTGTACTTACCCTCTAATTATAAAGTGTAATGAGGGATTGTGTTGAGCATTGATTATCAATCATAGTAGTAAATTCTCATGATTCTCGCCAAATGGTGCATGTTGCCTTATTTTCCATCAAAAAAATGGATCCTTGTGACTCTATCCTCATTTGTGTGTGCTTTGATACACACCCTTTTTCAGTTTCTTTTACATCTTTACATTCCTTGCACATTCTTGTGCCTAATTTCAATTGGTCTGCTTATTCTCTTAACATTAAGTTGGGACTATGGAAGTGTTATACCAATGCTTCTTTCAATGAAGCAGTGGAGGAATCTTATTTTTGGGAAGTCTCATGAACCTTTTATCTTGATCTCTCATATGGGGGATTATTTCAATGGATCATATTTTGAGATTCTAGTACCCCTAATCACAATACTATCTATAAATGTAACTTCACAAAGTTTAATTACATTTGTGTACATGGTTGAGTATTACGACTACATTATTAATATGTTCACTCATGCAGTTTTTTGTATCTCTTATGTTGATCTACCTTTCTTAGAGGTTCATTAATTCAAACAAACACCATTTCATCTTCAACATAGTTTACAGCTTCAACATGCTTCAAGAGTTCTTCATCATGATGTTCCTATCATCAAGGGACACCATTTCAGGAGGTCTTATCCTCCTCTTTCTCTTTCTTGGGGGGGATTTTTGTTCCTATAGGGTTTTCTCCTCTTTCTCTAACTAAATGTGCAACCTTTAGGCCTCTGTGGGTTACTAAGTTATTTGGTAAACGTCATGTACATACCTTTTGAGGTTGGAATACTTTCCATCTCACCTCAAAGTACACTCAACACTTGGCATAAAGTTTGATGACTTGGTCAAATAGCTTGTCCATTTGCACATTCCAAGTGATCCAAAATTTGACATCTATAAGACACTTGTCTTCTCATTTTTGCCACATCATGGGGCACTTGTCAATCCAAATGATAGGTGGATTACCTCTTCCTTCCCTATATATGTAAGGCTTCTTTATTTGTACATTTGGGGTTGACTAAATAAAATATTTTTATTGTTCATTGTGCTTGTTTCTTATCTTCATGATCTCCTAATTCTTATATTCACTTTGACTCAACATTCAAACATAAACCAGCTAAGGTTTGATGATTGGCTTGGTGCCAGGAGGGAGAGCTAGCTTCCTAAGGTTTTTATTGTATTGAGTTATGAGGATGGTAAATTTGATATTTGATTTGAAAAGATTAATTTACATACATTCCTATATCTAAAAATCTAATTTAGCAAGAAGAAAAAAATGGAAAGTTACAGAACTAACCTAGATCCGAGAAATGACAAAAATAAGGAATATGAAATTTATTTTGATCCCAAATTGGTTAGTATAGGGCATAATGCGCCCTAGGCTAGAATCCTTCTTTTCTAGATCTAAAAGTTATGAGATGTGGATTAAGGTCTACACTTTATTTCCTAATATTGTCAACTATTGAAACCTCTAGATCTAATTACACACATTTAAATATGGGAAACAATTGTCTTGTATAGGGTCTTGCATAATTCAAACCCCATTTTAGTATTTTTTACATCCACATACAACAATTGATGATGATCAAGAGGGCATGCCCTAGGTTGGATAGAGGAAAAAGCAATGAAATTGACTAAAATGATAAATGATAAATGCCAATATTACCTTGATGTGAAACCCTCAATGAAGTGATGCCACACAAGTTGCCACAAAATTTGATTGATGGATTCCTTCATTTCTTGATAGACCTACAAAAGGTTAGCTCATAAAACATAATGGATTTTTATAGATAGCATATAGAGGATAACTTTATACATCTTCATCATTTGGAATTATTTATCATGATATACCCTCACAAATATTTCTTCATTCTTCTTTATGTTTTACAAGCTTGAACTTGGGTATGTGCAAGATCATAATGGGCCAAAAAGTGGCAATATGATGGGTATGTGGCTGACGACTTTTTTTTAACCCAAAATTGATGAAACGAAAAGGGGTTTTAAAGGATATTCTCAACTTTCCACCAATATAAATTATGCTTTACTTTGAATTAAACAAGTAATTATTATTCATTTCATAGTAGAATTATGACTAAAGTTCTGATTGATAGGCTAATTGAAAAACATCTATAGCTTTCAAATGGCATAACATTTTTTGAATCCAAAACATGTGTCACATTCTATGCTTCACATACTATAGGATTGAAAAAAGAAAATTTGAATTTCATGAATTTTTGACCAAGTTCAGGTGGTCAGACATACAAGTTTTTATATTTTTTAAAAGTTGTAATAAAAAATTCATAATTAATTATTTACTAGAGAAAAAATTACAAAAAAAGTATGCATCACAATGGGACATGAGTCCTCTACTTGTATCTGAAATCTTATAAACAAATATTATCATTTTATTGTGGTTAGGGTGGTCAGACATACACCTACTTATTTTTTCCCTAAAATTTAAGTACTACTGCATTGAAATTTCAAATTATCACCAAATAGATTTATTTTTTTTTTAAACAAATCTAGTAGTTTAGAAACTACATTAAATTTGCTATGGATTATATTCTTACATATTTTTGAAATAATATAGATAGCTTATTCAAATTTTTACATCAAGTTGCCTAACTCTGTTTTTTCTGAATGTTTTGCCACTTAAGGGCCTTTTTTTTCCATGATGATCCTGCACATACCCACTTCATTGATGAAAGTGTTGAGCACCTAGAATACTTAGAGGGTGGTGAATCAATATTCCTTTAAATCAATTAAACATAAGCCATCCAATTATGATAATAAATATAATTACAATGATGAATGAAAACTTGAAGACATCCAAAAATCACATGATACGTGAACACCAATATTTTTACATGGAAAACCCAAAAATGGAAAAACCATAGTGAGGGTTATCTCACAATATTATATTCAGATATAAGATATATGATAGAAAGGCTCAGTGCCAAGTGGACTCACTATCCAAGTGAACTCACTGCCCACAAAAAGTAAGAAAGGGAGAAAGAAGGGGTGGTTGCACAACCTATTTGAACTGATACAATAACATATATCATATGCTAGATTATAATTCCAATGAATCACAAAATAATCTTCATAGAGGTCTAAAACAATACTCTACACTATTCACAATTTCCCAAACTCTAATTATATTCACATCAAACACATGTAGGTAGAATACTATACATGTCATATGTCTCTCATTACTTACATAAAATCTTCTCTTTCTATCCCTTCATCATCATCATACACATTCCACACACACCACTTCCACACATAAAATTCCAAAGTTAATCTCATATATATATATATGAAGTGCAACTTCAATTAGGTCAATCTAATTAGAAGTAAAACAGAAAATTAAGATGACTAAATTCAAGGGGATCTCAAAGCTCTGGATCAAAGGGGATTCCCTAAATATTGTTAATTTTGCAAGGAAAGGGTCCCCCCCTCATGGACTATTAAAAATTTCATATTGGATGCCCTTGCTTTGATTCAGGAATTTGATGAAATTTATATCTCTCATACCTTTAGAGAGGAAAATTATGTGGCTGATTGGGTGGTGAATATTGGGGTGACGTCTAAAAGGTCTTGGGAGGTGAATTACTTTCTACCTATTGAATTAAGCAATATAATCCATAAGGGTATGTGCAAGATCATCATGGAAAAGAAAGGCCCTTAAGTGGCGAAAAATTCAGAAAAATCAAAGTTAGGCAACTTCACTTAAAAATTTGAATAATTCATATATATTATTTCAAAAATATGCAAGAATGGAATCTATAGTAAATTGAATGTAGTAGTACTTAAATTTTAGGGAAAAAAAAGAAGTAGGTGTCTGTCTGACCACCCTAACCACAATAAAATGACAAAAAAAAATTTATAAGATTTTATATATAAGTAGAGGACTCATGTCCCGATGTGATGCATATTTTTTTGTAATTTTTTTCCAAGTAAATAATTAATTATGATTTTTTTATTACAACTTTTTAAAATATAAAAACTCATATGTCTGACCACCTTAACATGGTCAAAACTTCATGAAATTATTATTTTTTAATCCCATAGTATGCAAAGCATATAATGTGATGCATTTTTCAGATTCAAAAAATGTGATACTATTTGAAAGCTATAGATGTTTTTCAATCAGCCTACAAATTAGGACTTTAGTTGTAATTCAAATAGAAAATGTATAATAATTATTTATTAAATTCAAAGTAAAGCATAATTTATATTGGTGGAAAATTGAGAATATCCTTTAAAAACCCTTTTTTTTCATCAATTTTGGATTAAAAAAAGTCATCAGCCACGTACCCTACATATAGCCATCATATCACCACTTTTTGGCCCATCATGATCTTGCACATATTCATAATGAGATATCACATTGGCGATGACTACCTCCTCGACTATTGGAATGTGTAGGTATTATGAATTCTTCTAGCTAATTAGAAAATTTCCATAGGAGATGTTTATGGTATTTTGTGGGCATTCAAATCTGAGTTGCATTAGCCTCATGTTCATTATTTCTCTTGGTACTATTCTTGGCAGACACAGACACTTTTTGGGTGTTCATCTCCCTTTCGCCTTATCATTTCTCTATTTTTCGGTGTGGTTTCTCTTTGCTAGTGCAAAGCTTTCAATGATGGGTGGGGATAGATGCAAAATAGAACCACTTTTTGATGATGACTTCAAGGCTAATGTTGACATTTGTGCTATCCTATAGAAGGGCAGGGTGACCCCTTTTATGGAAAGGCAACATGGATTTAAGGCCAACATTTCCAAATATTTCATTGATTCTTAGAATAATTATTTTCTCAACATGTTTGGAAGAGATACCATGATTAATGAAGATTTCATTGCAGAAGTGACTAGTATGTAAATAGAAGGAAGGAAATTCTACAGGGACAAGAATCTCAGCTCGTAGTCAGCTAAGCAAAATTTTCTCAGGGATAGAGAATGGGCTAAAATGGTTAGGTTGGATTGTGGTGGGTATGATAGGTCAAATATTAAACCTATCTAGAAGGATGTGGTGATGGAATTTATATAGTACTTTACCCTGGATGATATATACACAATGATGTATGGTCACCATTTTGTTTTGTTGAATCACTTTCGGCATGCTAAGCTCATTTCCTTCCTATTTTACCTATTGATGTCCTTGGAGGAAGCAATCTAAAAATTTAGGAAGAACCCTAGAAACCCTTTTCTACAAGAAGGGTTACTATTGCTCATAGTTGATTTTATTAAAGCCTATTTCATTGTTCATATTCCTTAGTCCCCTGTTTTGAAAAAGAAGAGGAAAGGGAGTGGGAAACGTCAGGTTGAGGAGATTCAAGAGAGTGAGGGAATGAAAATTGAAGAGGACTTGGAGGGATGATCTAATGGAATTAATATAGACCTGGATTATACACCATCATTTGGAGGGAAGAAACCCTCTAATTCTAAGGCCAAACATTCCCTTTTGCATGTTAAGCACAAACTTAAGGAGGATTTTGTGGAGGGTGCATGGGAGGGGCTTTGTAGTGGTAAGAAAACCAAGGACTGCTCTAAGGAAATGGGGAATAAAATTCAGGAGGTAGTGGAGGATTTTCAAGATGGTGGGATGGTGAATCTAGGGAATTCAAACCCAACTGATGATGGTGAC
>VDFB02047230.1:176521722-176560186 GCA_007258455.2 Sequoia sempervirens
CTCTCTCCCTCCCTCTCTCCCACTCTCTCAAACTCTCTCCCACTCTATCCAACCCTCTCCCACCCTCTCCCACTCTCTCCTACTCTCTCCCTCCCTATCTACCACTCTTTCCAACTCTATCTCACCCTCTCCCACCGTTTCCCACTCTCTCTGACTCTCTCCCATCCTCTATCCCACTCCCCCATTCCCTCCCACTCTTTCTCTCCCACTCTATCCTACCCTCTCCCACCCTCTCCCACTCTCTCTCTCTCCATCTCTCCCACTCTCTCCAACTCTCTCCAACTCTGTCCCACCCTCTGTCCCACCCTCTCCCACCCTCTCTCCCACTCTCTCCCACTATCTCTCACTCTCCCATACCCTCTATCTCTCTCTCTCTCTCAAGTCTTTGCAGTCTCTCTCAAGTCTCTTCCACATACCCCCTCTCATTTTCTCAGATCTCTCTCTCATTCACTCACTCGATTTATCTCTCTCCCTTATACCCTTATCCTTGAAACCGTAAACCCTTATAACCCTCTACCATAAACCCTTAACCCTAAACTCTAAAACTTTAACCCTTAAACCCTCTACCCTATACCCTAAATCCTTAACACTTAACCCTAAACCCTTAACCCTTAAACCCTCTACCATCTACAGTTAACCCTTAGGTCTATGTGTACAAAAATTGGATATCCGATTTGTAGAACTAAAATCATACCATTACAAAACATTTTAAAATGTTTTAAAATGTATTGGATATTAGATTATAATGGATATCGGATTTGTGGGCCATAGAAAAACCCCATGTGGGTTGTTTTGTGCATTCCATCAAACCCTACATTCTGTTTGCAGGTGACATACATGTGGTTTCAGATAAGAAGAGACAAAGATCAACATTTTGGAGCATATTCTACTCAAATTTGTCATAAGAAATGATTTTTTATCATATTTTATGAGGTATAATGGGGAGCAACGGTTGTCGAAAGCAAAAATGTAAGAGAAAGCTTACAAAAGAACAAATTGAAGCATATAGACAAAGAGAGAGATAAGGTCATAGGAAGAGAATACAAGGTATGTTAAATATTGGTGAACCTAACCCCTAACATCTTTCAAGTGAAGAGGAAATTGAATATGTTCAAGGTGAAAATTTTGGAATTGAAGATGTTGAACATGATATTCAAATTGGGAATGTAAATATTGAAATTTATAATGAAAATGTTCAAGGTGAAAATGTTGGATTTGAAGATGTTGAAGATGATATTGAAATTGGGAATGAAATTATTCTAATTGATATTGAAAATGTTCAAGGTGAAAATGTTGAAAATGAAGATTTTGAACATAATATTGAAGCAAGTGTAAATTATGTTTCACCAAATTACATGAAAAATGAAGAACCTTGTGTGGAAGAAAGAAATATTACAAATCCAAGACCTTCAAGAACCCTTAAATGGTTACTTGAATTTGATGAGAACATTATAAACAATTTTGAAGGCAAGAGGTCAACATGAACTATTCAGCTGTGGGCTAGAAGACTTTTCAACCAATATTTTAGCTATAAGACATTGACCGAGCAATGCCAAAATTTTGTACAATTGCTAAATATGCAAAAGATGAAACCTTTGCTAGCCAAATTGAAGATTTGCATGAACAAGAAGACCGAAAAAAATTCTATTATTGTCAAAAATATTTTTAATGCTCTCAAGTAACATGGAAAAGGATAGGAGAGTTGCTCAAAGAGTCATTACAACCACCCTAGTAAGCCATCAATTGATAAAGGCTCGCTTTATGAGACAAACTTGTATTGATTTTGACATAAATCATAACACTTTGGATAGAGCACTCGCAAGAAGAGAAAGAATAGATGATCCTCTTCAAAATGATATATGGATTTTTTTTGGGAGGCTTCCACACGTTGATAAGAAGCTAATCGATAATGTGAAATAGGAAATTCATCAATTTTGGCATGATAACTCTAGAGTGTCACCTAATTCAAAGGATGTTTTAAAGTTAAGAATTGGAAATCAAGACTATAGACCACATCCTAAACATTTCTTGGAATCAATCCAAACAATGTTGTTCAAAAAAATTATTGAAACACATCCAAATATGGAAATCTCGCAAAGGACTTTTGAAGGTTTGAAGCCATTTTATTGTGTGCCTCTTAAGATTAGTAATACTTCTTGTTGCAAATACCATGTGGAGTTTTCAATGTACCATAAGCTATTATGCTATATCCATTCTACTTTGCATACTAATGAAATGTTGCAAGACTATGGTGCAATGCATCTTCCGAAATCATCAAAGGACTTGCTAGATCTATTTTTATGTTCTAGAGATGATGGTTGCTTTTTTTATAGAAATGATTGTTTAAATACAAGTGCTCACAAAGTGGTGGCTTGTCAAAGTTTGTTCAATGTTTTCATGAGAGTTTCAAACATGAATTTTGAAAGAAGCTTGTTGAGAAAAAGAGATATGAGATAGTCAAATGTACTTTGCAGAGTGGAGGCAAAGGTTCTAGATGTGAGTTGGTTACAAAAGAATGCAGTGTTGCTAATTTTATTTCAAATTTTAAGGATAGTATTTTCTACAAGTATGCAAGGCATAGTCATAAGTCTCAGTGGTTGGATCAACAATTTAGGATGTGTAAGGACTCTTTTATGATTGGAACTATTATATCAATGGCTGATTTTGCAGAAAACTACACATTGCAACCACAAAATGAGGTACAATATGAGTATTACAATTCCATTCAGATTGCTATTTTTTTCCACATAAAATTTAGACATGCACCTGATAGTACGAAGGAGGATTGAAAGATAATCAAAGAGTATCATTTTCATATGAGTGATGCTAGATCTCACTCGTCTGAGTATGTCCAACATTGTTTTAAGATTTTTTTTCAATTCTTGCAGGAGCATGATATAGCACTGGGCCGACATCTAATTTAGTCAGATAATTGTACAGGTCAATTCAAGAATGCTCGTATGTTTTATTGGTTGAGTAGAATGCATGTAGAGAGGGGTGTACCTCATATTTGGAATTTTTTTTAATCTAGACATGGGAAAGGGGAGCATGATGGAGTAGGTGCATGCATAAAGAGAGCTCTAGTTAAGGATCAATTGAAGATTTCAAGAGAAAAATTCAATGATGCACATTCTATTGTTGATTCGTGTAGTTCATCATTGTCACAAGGAGGGACACTTGATTCAATAGTGCACATATTCTTTTGGTTAGTTGAGGAGGCTACAGTGGGAGGCAGATTGGATTTTCATACAATCAAAGACTCTTCAAATATGCATTCATTTTGAAGCTCAGATGTAGGCACATGGACAATTTGGACATGAGAGTTGGCTTGTTTTTGTCAAAGTTGTATTCAGTGCGAGTGGGATCAATGCGAGTCAAGTGAGTGGGTGGATACATGGGTTCCATAGTATCTAACTCCTTTATCTCAAACAATATCCATGACAAATGAAAAAATGGAAAGTTCAAATGATTACAACTTGCTTTCATATCTACTATAGCCAAAACATATTTTTACAGTTGTTGCACCACAGGGGAATGAAGAGAGATCAGAGTATTGGTTGGCTCGATGTGTGTGGGTAAAGCATAAGATAACACAACCGATGGAAGATGATGATGGTTTAGTGTATCCTATAGGTTCAGTTGCAGTTGCAGGAACTTGGTTGTGAACAATCATGATTAGAAATAATGGCATACCTGCATTTGAAGACTACGAGAAACACAAAAATATTCTCATGTATTCACACCTTATTATAGCAACAAATGTTAATTTGTTGAAAGCATCATGCTAGACCAAAGAAGAAAAAACTATGGACACTTAGTAATGCTAAGCATGAAGCAATAGTGGATACTCTTAAGCAAAGAGGTGACCCTTCAGGCACACTTGAATAGCATTTTCAAGAATGGAAGGTACAATGCTTATGTTCATTATGCTTCAGTTCATTAGTGTTCTATATTTAATACTGATATTTTGTATACTATTGCAATGTAGGTGTCTTTAATAGTGATATTTTGTATGCACTTTTTCCATAATATTGGCAAGATTGATCATGGACCTGCTACAGCAATAGCCAGCTTCGATCCTTTTAGAGAGGTATGCGACAAATTAGAACAATATAGATTGGTTATTGTAAGCGTCTTTTATAGTTTGTATCACCAGTTCATCATCATTCAGGTTGTTTAGATTAATATAGATTTGTTAGTCTAAGCATGTTTTCTATTGTGGCAATATAGATTTCTCATTTTCCTAATTTTGTGATATTCTTGGCATGATTGATCATGGATCTGCTACAACAACAACCAGCTCTAATCCTTTTAGAGAGGTATGTGACAAATTAGAACAATATAGATTGGTTATTCTAAGCATATTTTATAGTTTGCATTACCATCTCATCATATTTTGTCTCATTTAGAATAATATAGATTGGTTATTCTAAGCATCTTTTATAGTTTGCATCACTAATTCATCATCATTCAAGTTGTTTAGATTAATATAGATTTGTTAGAATAAGCATCTTTTCTATTGTGACAATATAGATATCGCATTTTCCCACTTTTATGATATTCCTGGCATGATTGATCATGGACCTACTACAACAATAGCCAACTCTGATCCTTTTAGAGAGGTATGCGATAGATTACAACAATATAGATTGGTTATTCTAAGCATCTTTTATAGTTTGCATTACCATCTCATCATATTTTGTGTCATTTAGAATAATATATATTGGCTATTCTAAGCTACCTTGATGGTTTGTACAGGTGCTTGTCAGTCCAGAATGTGAACATACTACAATTGTGGAAGACTATGCCTTGAATGCCTCCAATAGGAAAATTTTATAAAATTTGAATTTTCAAATTGGAAACAATGTAAAAAGTTCATAACTGTGTATGGGCATAATATATACCCAGTGATGTTTTTTGAAATATGGATCAAATGTCTGGAATTGTATAAAGGGTATGTTTAAAATGTAAAGGGGTCTGTATTTTGGAAACTCATAGGTTGAATTAGTCATACGAGTGTATGCTTTGTTACTATTATTGGGACAATTTTGTAATAACTGTTTTTACTTAATCGAGCTACAACTGAAGGTTTTCTTCCTAGTTCTTTCCTATCAATATGCTTTTTTGAACTAGGTTTTGTAATATCTCCTATTTATATATAATCAATTATAGTGGATTGCCACTTTTTCTCCTCAAATCCAACTTGGGTACAACTTCATTTTTAGCAACTTTCATGAGGTTTTTAAGGAAATCAATGTTTCCAACCTTACCACACTCTATAAATTCATCAAACACATCTATTACGACTTGCAAAAGCTTGATCCAACATTAAATATTTTTTCCCCCATGTTTCATTGACATTAGCAAGTTGTAACCACCATTTTTTTCACCTAATTTCACTCATTTTTTCCACGCATGGCAACTCACCAACTCAAGTACAGATGTTTCAAGCTCTCTAAACTCACATAGTCACCTTATACAGTCCTAAAAAAATATACTATGGCTATACCATCCAACTATAGAGTATACAATAGATGGTATGGTGTTTTAACACTTTGGACTCTTAAGGGAAATCGTCGGTCCAATGTAGCTTAGAGTGATTTGACGTATTTGGGTGCAAAAGAGGAAAATATCTAGTGTAAATGTACTCATCTAGATGTGTTGGAATAGTCTGTTTCATCGCATGAGTTGCTGAATGAAAGTTCCACCACTTTGCAACTTTACACTTCTTGCATCTATCAACTTTTCCCTCAGCTGAAAACTTACCACCACGAGAAAATGCCTCTAAGATAGCAAGAACTGAGAGAGGTTATTGTATAAGGGCCAAACATGATCCCATAGCCTCAAACAGAGAATCTGTAAACGTCACAACTTCTAATAAATAGCCCTTCAAAGATTGCTTCCTTTTAGCACTTTAGACTCTTGAGGGAAATTGTTGGACCAATGTAGCTCAGAGTGATTTGACATATTTGGGTGCAAAAGAGGACCATCCCTAGTGTAAATGTACCCATCCGAATGTGTTGGAACAATCTGTTTGGTCGTACGAGTTGTTGAATGAAAGTTGCACCACTTTGTAATTTTACACAGCTTGCATCTGACAACTTTTCCCTTAGCTAAAAATTTGCCGCCACAGGAAAATTCCTCCGAGATAGAAAAAGCTAAGATAGTTTATTATAGATGGGCCAAACAAGATCCCATAACCTCAAATGGAGATTTTGTAAATTTCACGATTTTTGATAAATAGCCCTTCAAAGATTGTTGCGTTTTAGCACTTTGGACTCTTATAGGAAATCGTTGGTCCAATGTAGCTTGAAGTGATTTACTGTATTTGGGTGCAAAAGAGGACCATACCTAACATAAACGTACCCATCTGCACATGTTGGAATAGTTTGTTTGGTTGTATGAGTTGTTGAATGAAAGTTGCACCACTTTACAACTTTACACTAGTTGCATATGAGAATTTTCCCTCAGCTGAAAACTTGCCACACGAGAAAACACCTTTGAGATAGAAAAACTAAGAGAGGTTATTGTATATGGGCCAAACATGATCCCATTGCCTCAAACAAAGAGTTTTTAAATGTCACGATTTTTGAGAAATAGCCCTTAAAATATTGTTTCCTTTTAGCACTTTGGACTCTTAAGGGAAATCGTTGGTCCAATGTAGCTCAGAGTGATTCGACATATTTTTGTGCGAAAGAGGACCATCCCTAATGTAAACGTACCCATCTAGATGTGCTGGAACAATTTGTTTGGTCGTACGAGTTGCTGAATGAAAGTTGCACCACTTTGCAACTTTACACTGCATGCATCTAATAACTTTTCCCTCAGCTGAAAACTTTCCACCATGGGAAAACACATCCGAGATAGCAAAAACCAAGAGAGGTTATTGTAGAGGGGCCCAGCTCAATCCCATAGCCTCAAACAAAAATTTTGTAGGCATCATCGTTTTTGAGAAATATTTCATCAAAGATTGATGCCCTTTTGCACTTTGGACTCTTAAGGGATTTCGATGATTGAACGTAGCTTGAACTACTTCGGCGACTTGGGTGCGAAAGGAGACCATACCTAACCTAAACATAACTATTCAGATGTGATGGAATAGTTGGTTAGGTCATACAAGTTGTAGAACAAGATTTATTTAGGTAGTTACAAGTAGTTTTTCAGCCTCCAACCGATTTCCAACGCTGATTTTCATGTGAAAAAAAGCTATGAGACCTTAGGTAGTTTCTTTCTTTTTAATGGAAACTAGTGGGCAGCAGAGTTAACTTCTTCATAGATTTAGCATTTGAGATTGCAACAAGACATCAAAATGGCTAGTGTACTAAATAAATTATTATGATTTCTAAAGAATGTTGATAACTCTACTCAATTGGCTTCTTTTTTCAAAATCATACAAATTGAACCTTGACATCAATAGACTCTGTTAATAAAGCTACCACGATTCAAGTTTCAACAATGAATATTTATCATGCATGTTTTAAATGACATTCAAGTTTATGGTGGTTTTTTTTTTATATGATGTTATGTGATATTGTAATCCTATTTCATGCTTCTATGTTGCATATATATATATATATATATATATAATTTTTACATGTATTTTTTACTAACAAACCCAAAACAAACTGAACCACCCCCAAAAAAAATTTAGCCAAACTGGTGAACTGAACCCATGAACCCGAATAGGTAACTTAGTTTTTAAGTTAGTTATTGGGAGTTGGTCAGAGGTTTTATGTGGGGGAGAGTCTTAAAAAAGGTTGAGGAAGTCATTTTAGGGATTGATGGATGTAATTTTGTGAGGAATCAATAAGATCATATTGAGTTACTTTGCAAAAACTATGGTTTCTACACAAAAAAATTGTTCTTTCCTCATTGTTCAACCACTACACAACAAGTAAACAGCTGCATAACATGTGGAATGAGGGGGTAGTAGGCATGATACCCCTTTAAAGTTGGTTTGTGTGCTTTCTTTTCATTTTTTGGGAGTTTTGTGTCAATTTTTCTCAATGTGGGTAGTGAACCCAGATATTGCATTTTTTAGTAAATTATGAATTATTGAAGCCTTCCACCTACTATACCTTTCATGTGGCTTGGTGGAAAGGATATGTACAATATTATTTGAGTGTTTGCAAGTCCATTTAAGAAAGGGTAAATGATTTGTGAGTCTTGGAGTTGCTGTCCTAAGCAAATCATTGCTTAAATTGCATGAAAATGAAGCTTTTAGCCTAGGGTTTGTTAAAATCAATGAGAGTGGGGGAATCTATTCAATGTTTAAGCATATTGGGGTCATAATAGAGGTTTTTGAGTTGTGGCATGGTCATGGGAGTTGTGCAAGTGGGGCTTTCAATAAACCCTATGCATTTGCATGGTAAACAAACAATTTCATAGGACATCCTGCTAAAGGACCTATAGGTGTAGAATAATCTTAGAATTTATTGTTTTATGACACAACTCAAGATTGTTTGGGGTGTTCTTGTGAAGATCAAGTGTTTAAAGGGAACTTGCTTTGTGAAAGAGGGATAATTCACTAGCCTAGGACAGGGGTATGTTATTGGTTCTCAAATTTGGTCCAAAGCAGTCAAGGGTAGTTTTCACATATATTTTCACCCCCACTCTACATAAATCCATATCTTGTTTGAAAACACTTGTTTTAGGCTTTTAGCCATAACAACAAGCTAGTGAACTGTTTAATAAAAAGCTTTCGTAAACATGTATGAAAAATTTGGTGGCATGGACAAGGCAATGAATTGTTTGAAAAAATTCCTCAAAGAAATGTGATCTCATAAAATCCCATGACAAGCAAATGCAATTGGCAGCTGCTCCTAGTTATTAGTTATGTAATCTAAAGTAATTGCATAACTGCTTAGGTTGACTTTGTAAAAACTATATTGTAATTGAAAATTTTTCATCTATCAACATCTAGTTGTTAGTTATGAAATGTGAAGTAATGCTTTGATATTTAAAGATGTGCAATGCAATGTAATCAATAATATGAATATAAACTACATAATACAACCATTCTTTTTAATGCTCTTGTAAATTGATATTTAACCATTCCTCACTTGATTAAATTTTCAAAGAGTTTAATCATGCACATGAGGAAGAAATTAAATTTTGATTGTCAACTTCTATATATCAAATTATCCAATAATCTTGAGTGTATCTCCATATACAAAAATGGCATCAATGCCAACTCAAACAAAGTTTTACAAAATTTGGCATATGCCATCTCGATGTATATTCAAAATTTACATGCCAAAATGTCTATCTCATCCTAAACTATTGGTGGATCATCAAAATGGAGCCTCTTTGCAGCACTTGTTGGCTCTGAAGGTAGCTGCACAAGAAAAATTAAAACCATAATTGAGATTAGTTATACTATATGATTTAAAATCAAATAATTGACATCAAAATCAATATACATTGAACTATAATTGAACTCTAAAATTGTAATCTTGATTACCTAAAATATTTGTCTCTTCAAAGGGTCAAGAGTCCTAGAATATGCCCCTCTCAAAGAATCGACCAAACCAAGTTTTGTAATGTCAATCTATATATGTGAACAAAAAAATAAAATTGATCCAAGTTAGCATACAATTGTAAGTAATAGGAACATATATATACCAAACACAACATAAAATAAACACATACCTCTTTAGGCTGATCTTTTTCTTTATCTCCTTTAGGAGTTTTGACACCTCCTCCTAGAGGTGTTTCAACACCTACTCCTTCAAGTGTTCCAATAAGTACTCCTTCAGGTGTTGTGGCACTTGTCAACAATGGTGTATAGCTAATAACTACATGTACATAAAAATGACAAGTACATATGAAACTACCAATCTATGTCGATGTATGTATAATCAATATAAGATCTTAAAAATCTTAATTCAATCGAATTTGAGTTCAATTACCTTCCCCATATCTAACATTGCACTTCCATAATCTGGAAAAGGTTGCACCTTGCTCACACTTGTCAACAATGACATATAGCTCATAACTGCCTATACATAAAAATGACAAGTACATATGAAACTACCAATCTATGTCGATGTATGTATAATCAATATAAGATCTTAAAATTCTTAATTCAATCGAATTTGAGTTCAATTACCTTCCCCTTATCTAACATTGCACTTCCATAATCTAGACAAGGCTGCACCTAACTCACACTAGGTATTTTCTACAAGGGGAAAATAAGATAAACATATAAGTTATTATATAATTTCATTAATGAAAATTCAAATCACAAGCAAGTATATAATAAAAAAATGTAAATGAGTGAGTGTGAAAATATATACTGTGTGTCGAGGCCAAATGAAATGGCCCTAAGGGTGCTATCAGTCACCTATGTGAGTTCCTCCTCATACATCAACTGTTAAATAGACCATGTAAATAAATATTAGTACATTATACTATCTCTTATTAATATTCATTTAAAAGAAAATGCAAGTTATGAATTTACAACTTAAATCTTACTTGTGTCACTATTCCAATGTCCCCCTCTCTAGTAGGAGAGGACTCTGTGGGGTGCACTCCACTCCCTTATGTCTAATCTATAATGTCCACATCATGGAGGTCATAATCATAAGTGTCCAAAGGATGCTCGATAGGCTATATAAGAGGACCCAAGCATATCTAGTTGCACATGGCGCAAGTATGTGGTACAAAAATATGTGGAGCTGACGAGGATGACACAGTAGCACTCTAAGCCATTGCCAATATCACTAGAATGTGGCTAAGCTACTTTAGAAGCATGCAAAATGAAAAGACCACTCAAAGAGTGAATAGCCTAGATACTTTGTGTGACCACATCCTGCATAATATCTAGATGAAATATTGAAGGTGGTAGAGGAAGGGGAGAAGGGGGAACATATGGGCGTGAGACTACTCAAACTACCCCTGGTCTATCTTGGGGCATACCTCCACCAATGCCCTAGAAGGGTTTAATGTCAAAGTAGTTGACATGATGCCCTAACACGAACTCAACATTTTTTTTTTAATAAAGTAAAATGGTATATTACAATTGTTGTCCGATGGTTTATCAAAAACCATACACCAACAATCCCAAAAGTTATCTACAATGTCCCTATGCGTGCATCATTTTATAGATTTTTTATGTTTATTAACATTAACCGACAAACCAATGCGGGGGTTAACAAATAAAGAGGCTATCTGGGCTTTCATTATTCTGAGATCTTTCACATCATCATAAGACAATCCACATGAATAATATTCCCTCATGTCTTCTCGCCATGAATGAAAGGAATTACATGTTGGGTGGAGAGGGTTTCTATATTTTTAATTAGTTCCTTCAATGTATTTGACATCTCAAATAATTGAGGGATTCTCATATAAACTTCAGAAATGCCCCTCAATTGCTGCAATTTTTCACCAGTTAATTCTTCAATTGCTAACTATGGAGGTGGTGGAGCATTTGACATTTGTGCATTTTCATTCTCAGCTGGTGGATTGTTTGGAATTTGTGCATTTTCATTCTCAATAGCCATATTGCCTAATTAAAGTTAAAAACTAATTAATCTAATTGAAATTAGACAATATAAATGAGATTATTTTAAAAATAACCTAGTTTTTAAAAAAAATTAAAAAAAATCCTACTTTTTAACAAAAATCTATAAAATTTTGCCAGTATTGGCATGGTGTGATGGTTTATAGGTGGCATTGTTGTTCTTGCCACCAAGGTTCAAACCCCGTTGGGGTGTTATTGTTGAATGGTTGTATCCGGTTCATAGCTCCGGTCAAAAGCGTTTACCCCTTGAATAAAAAAAAACAAAAATCTATAAAATTCTCTAATTTTTAATACAAATACATAAACAAGACTATTTTAAAACCAAAATCCATAAAAAACATTAATTTTTAAGCAAAATCCATTCTAAACTCAAATTTTTCATAAAAATTAAATCAAAAACCCTATTTTGAAAAAAAATCCATTAAAAACTAACTAAAATTATACAAATCTAATTCAAAATTCAATTAAACCAAAGAAAAATCTAAAATCTAACCTTTTTCAAAATGGATATTACCTAAATCAAATATTTTTTATGGAAGGAACCTCCTCACTATGTGCATGTGGCTTGTGAATGTGTAAAATGATTTTAATAGGCTTGAAAAATGTATATATATATTTTCCTCAAATCAGATATTCATTTTGGATCAGATATCCAATTTGAATCGGATATCCAATATGAAAATCTTGGTTTGGGCATTGCTTTGGAGGTGTGTACTGACACCCAAGCCACAAAAAAGTCAACTCGACATTTTCACACTTTTTCCCCTTGCTACTTTTTGGCCCATAATGATCCTGCACATACCCATATGATCATCTCTATCTTGTATTAGATCATAAGTATTTTATACATAACTTATTTGTGTCTCAATTGTATTAATAATATCCTTTATGCTTTGTGTAACATCATGCCACTTCATGCAATATAGAAATAGGTTACTTGCTTCCTCTTCATATGCATGAACATCCTTCAAACTCTTTTCCAATTTGTTGTGTGTAGATTCACACTTTTCTATGATTTCAAATAACTTCTTTATTACAATCCATGCTTCAACTTGTTCTCTTAGTCAAGATGCATATTCTTTGAAATTCTCCATTATCTCTTGTGTTGTTTTTATAACTTTACTAATCTCATACTCATGTTGAGCATCATCTACATCTTCTTTAGAGGTCACAGTGATACTAGCTTCCCTATTCCTCATGGCTTTCTGCTTAACTCTCCTTGCAGTTTTATTTTCTTCTACCCTAATGGCATGAACTATCGAAGGGGATTTCTCCCTTACTAGAGGACTACCTATGGATCTCCTTTTCTTACCAGCTATAGGTAGAGATGCAATAACTGTTGGTATGTGGCGACTGATCATGCTATACTGTATAGCCCATGGTATACTATACATCCCGGCGCCCTGTCCTTGCCGGGGTCTAGGGCTAGGCTAGGCCCTGGGTGGGGGTTCGGGGGCGGTAGCCCCTAAGAAAAATTTTCTTCCTATTTTTTTGCGTGATCACCGAAAAAGGGAAAAATCAATGAAAAAAAGAAAAATCCAATTTTGTAGAACCCTAAAATCTGGAAGCTTCTAAGCTTGGTAAAAAGGGGTTCAGATGGGTATTACAGTATGATGAAAAATGTGATTATTCGCAAGATTGTAATAGGTTTTACACTGGATAATAAAAGTATTGGGTGGCTGCGGTTTGGTGGATGTAGCCCTGATTGGGTGAACCACGTTAAATTCTCTGTGTTAAGATTTATTTTGTGTGTGTTTTAGTTTCTCTTTTTATTAATTAAATCTACATTTAATTGTTAGATATTTGCCATCTCTAACCATAACAAGTGGTATTAGAGTGGGTTGTGCTCTGATTATCATCTATAGGAATGTCTCATGACTGAGTGGGAGTCTCATGGTTGAGTGGGAGCAATGGCAGACAAGGGTAAGAAGGTTGAGAAATTTAATGGGAAGAACTATCAGTTATGGAAGATGCAGATGGAGGACTATCTCTATCAAAAGGATTTATGGCAGCCATTGGAAGGGAAAACCAGGAAACCCGCAACAATGTCAGATGAGGACTGGGAGATCTTGGATAGAAAGGCTCTTGGCACTATTCATTTGTGCCTAGCACAAACATTGGCGTTCAATATTACAAAAGCAAAGACAACTCAAGAGTTGATGGAAACCCTGGAAAAGTTATATAAAAAGCCTTCCGCTTCGAATAAGGTATTTCTTATGAAGCGTTTATTTAATATGAAAATGGTATAAGGTGGGTCAGTTACTGATCATTTGAATGAGTTTAATACGGTCACCAGTCAATTAACTTCTGTAAAAGTAAACTTTGATGAAGAAGTTAGGGCTCTTTTGATTCTGTGTTCTTTGCCTAAAAGCTGGAATAGCTTGGTAATGGCAGTTAGCAATTTTGTTTCTGGTTTGAATACATTGAAATTTGATGATGTTGTTGGTGTTATTTTGAGCAAGGAAATTCATAGGAAAAGCTCAGGTGGAACATTCACATCAGGCAGTGTTTTGAATGCAGAAAGCAGGGGAAAAACAAAGGAGAGGAAACGATTTCGGAAATCATGGGAAGTCATGAGGAAAATCAAAGGATAGAAGGTTCCAATCTAGAAACACGAAGGATTGTTGGTATTGTGGTAAGCCACGTCATTTGAAGAAAGATTGCTAGTCTCAAAAAAAAAAAGGAGACAAAAAGGATGGAAGTAAAGAGGAAAATATGGTAAGTAATAAATCTGATGAGGATGCTTTGATTCTTTCCCTTCATAATGCTGATGATTCTTGGGTGTTAGATTCAGGGGCTTCATTTCATGCTACCCCCCATAGAATTTATTTTCTTGATTATGTCCAAGGGGATTTTGGGCTAGTTTATTTAGGAGATAACGAACCCTGTCAGATTGTTGGAAAGGGAAGAATCAAGATTAAGTTGCAGAATGAGAATCATTGGCTACTACATGAGGTAAGGCATGTTCCATGTTAAGCAGAAATTTAATTTCAGCAGGCAACTAGATGATGAAGGTTGTGTTGTTACTTTTAGTGATAAAAATGGAGGGTCACAAAGGGTGCCTTAGTGGTAGCAAAAGGTGTGAAAGTAGGCACCTTATATCTTTGTACAGGTCATACTGTTCCTTCTACTTTAATTGTTACAGAAAAGGTCAATGTTCGGGAATAGTTGCTATAGTTGGTAGAAGATCATACAATTGTTGTGGACTCTGAATCAACACTGCGGCATAATAGACTTGGGCATATGAGTGCAAAAGGTATGAAAGTACTTCATTCAAATAATTTTTTACTAGGTCTAAAATGTGTTAATATGGATTTATGTGAAAGTTGTGTGTATGGAAAATAAAAGAGAGTAAGTTTTCTCAAGGATGGGAAGCAAAAGAAAGATGTTAAATTGGAGCTTGTGCATATAGATGTATGGGGACCAGCTCAAGTATCTTCTCTCGATGGCTCTTTTGTATTATGTTACATTCATTGATGATGCAACTAGAAGGTATGGATTTATTTCCTTAGGCAGAAATCTGATGTATTTGAAACTTTTAAAAAATGGAGAAGCTTGGTTGAGAATGAGACGGGAAAAAGGTTAAAATGTCTTAGATCTGATAATGGTGGTGAGTATTGTAGTAAAGAGTTTGAAGATTATTGTTCCTCTAATGGTATTCTTAGGCAGAAAACGGTTCCAAGTACTCCACAGGAAAATGGAGTGGCTGAGCGCATGAATAGAACAATAATGGAGCGTGCACGAACTATGAGATTGTATGTTGGGTCGCCTTTAAAATTGTGGGCAGAGACTGTAAACACTGCTATTTATTTAATTAATAGAGGTCCCTCTAATCCTTTGGGTTGTGGTATTCCAGAGGAACCATGCAAAGGCAAGAAGGTGAGTTATTCTTTTCTTAAAACCTTTCGGTTGTGAAGCATTTGCACATGTAGATTATGAAAATAGAACCAAGCTTGATGCAAAATCAAAGAAATGTGTATTTGTTGGATATGGCATTGATGAATTTGGTTATAGGCTTTGGGATTTTGAAAATCAAAAATTGTGAGAAGCAGGGATGTCATATTCAATGAGAAAGTGTTGTACAAAGATCAGTTGTTGTAGCATGAGAAGAAAGAAAATGATTATGTAGTGTTGGATGATATTCCAAACAATGATGTTTCAGTGGTTCCTCATGTTGGGCAACAACAACAACAAATACCACAAACTCCTGTTAGACGATCTTCAAGGATAAGTAGACCTCCAGAAAGATTCTCTCCCTCTTTGTATACTATTTTGTTAACTAATGCTGGTGAACTAGAATATTATGATGAAGCTATGTAGGTGGATACCAAGGTTCAGTGGGAGCGTGGAATGGAAGAAGAAATGGACTCCTTGCTGAAAAACAAGACTTGGGAATTATGCAAGTTGTCTGTAGGTAAAAAGGCTTTACCAAACAAATGGATTTATAAGCTGAAAGAGGAGGATGGAGGTAAGAAAAGATTTAAAGCCAGATTAGTTGTAAAGGGATTTGCACAGAAATAGGGTATTAATTTTGATGAGATTTTTTCTCCTGTTGTTAAAATGACTTCTATTTGTATTGTTGTGAGTATTGTGGCCACTGAAGATTTGTATTTACAATAGCTCGATGTTAAAACAACATTTCTCCATGGTGATTTGGAAGAGGAAATATATATGGAATAGCCACAAGGATTTGAGGTCAAAGGTAAGGAGAAACTAGTGTGCAAATTGAAGAAATGTTTATATGGCTTGAAGCAAGCACCTCGACAATGGTATTTGAAACTTGATAGTTTTATGGTTGAGCAAGGCTATAGCAGTGTAATTCTGACCATTGTGTTTATTTTAAGAGGTTGGATAATGACAGCTACATTATTTTGTGTTTATATGTTGATGACATGCTTGTAGCTGGGTCTAACATGGATCACATAAGTGAGCTAAAACAACAGTTAGCAAAATATTTTTCTATGAAGGATTTGGGGGCAGCAAAAAAAATCCTTGGTATGAAAATTTGTAGAGATAGGAAAAATAGAAAATTGTTTTTATCTCAAACTAATTATGTTGAAAAGGTGTTGCAAAGATTTCATATGGAGAATGCAAAAGCTGTCAGCACACCTTTGCCTAGTCATGTCAAATTGACTAAGGATATGTGTCCAAGGTACCATATGCTTTAGCTGTAGGTAGTTTGATGTATGCCATGGTATGCATGAGACCAGATATGGCACATGCTGTAGGAGTTGTTAGTAGGTATTTGAGTCATCTTGGAGTTGAGCATTGGAATGCGGTAAAATGGATTCTCAAGTATATGAGAGGTACATCCAATAATTATTTATGTTTTGGGGGCTCTAATACTAATTTAAAAGGCTATGTTGACTCAGATTTAGCAGGGGATATAGATACCAGGCGGAGTACCATAGGTTATGTATTTACAGTTGGTGGGACAACAGTGAGTTGGATTTCTCCCTTGCAGAAGGTGGTTGCTTTATCCACCACAGAGGCAGAGTATGTTGCTGCAACAGAGGTGGAAAATGAGATGATATGGCTGCAACTTTTCATGGAGGAGTTGGGAAAACAACAGGCTGAAAATTACTTGTTTACAGATAGCTAGAGTGCTATACATCTTGCAAAGAATTCTGCTCTACATTCTAAAACAAAACATATCTAGTTGAGATATCATTTCATTTGGTCAGTGTTGGAGGATGGACAGGTTAAGTTGGACAAGATATATACAGATGTCAATCCAGTGGATATGTTCATGAAGACAATGACAAGGGAGAAGCTGAGCTCCTCTTCAGCTTCGATTGGTCTTCAAGGTTGAATTCAAGTATATATAATAGAGCAACAGGGTCCAAGGTACTTATTTCTAGTGGGAGTTATAATTGCAGTAGTGTCGTCCAGGATTAGTCTCCAAGTGGGAGATTATGTTGGTATGGAGCCTGATCAGTCTCCAAGTGGGAGATTGTTGGTATGTGGCGACTAATCATGCTATACTGTATAGCCCATGGTATACTGTACATCCTGGCCCCCTATAATCTGGAAGCTTCTAAGCTTGGTAAAAAGGGGTTCAGATGGGTATTATAGTATGATGAAAAATGTGATTATTTGCAAGATTGTAATAGGTTTTACACTGGATAATAAAAGTATTGGATGGCTGGGGTTTGGTGGATGTAGCCCTGATTGGGTGAACCACGTTAAATTATCTGTGTTAAGATTTATTTTGTGTGTGTTTTAGTTTCTCTCTTTATTAATTAAATCTGCATTTAATTGTTAGATATCTGCCATCTCTAACCCTAACAATAACTAATCTCCTAGAGCTACTAGATGCCTCTTTTATACTCATATAAGCTTTAGATCTCTCTATAGCTATTCTAACTTTCTCTTTTGAGATTCCAAACTCTTTGGCATATATTTCTAGCTCAGCATCAACTTGTTTCTTTATTTATGATTTCTTAAATTTCTAAGAAACTTAAATTGTATTTTCTATATAGTTTCCAAATCTTTGTCTAGTAGGATCCTTAGGACTATTCATCAACACATCAACATAGCCAATAGCTACTTATTCTATCAATTGATAGCCAAGCTCTGAGACCCAAACAGTTCTATGTTTGACTGCTTCCATTATGGAATAATTAGTAGAAACCAAGAAGGTAATTTCATTCATGTAATTTCTTACCACATCTCTCAAAACTCTTTATCTCATATTCATTCTCCCTTGAAACATTACAAAGAATGCTATAAGGACATCACCCTAAGCATCCAAATCTCCAAGATTACTCATTTAGTCTCTTATATGATGAGCTACAATTTTTTCATTTGACCAATTAACCTTTCCAACTAGTAGAACTTCTTTCATAAAATAGAAAACCAAACATATTATCAATGCTCCATACTTGAATACATGCTTTTTCTTCTTAATATCTTTTAGGTTCTCAATTAGTTGTTGCCAGAGCAACTCACAAAGGTCATATTCACCCTTATTCTCAATCATATCCACTGCCACATGAATTGTGGTGGTAGAGACCAACTTGTCTCCATAAATCATATGTCCAATAACCATTGTTGTTTATTGAATTGTTAGATTCTTGATAGGGTTTATTGCAGCACTAGTTTACAATATTATGTCTTTGTTCTTGATGGATTTATGGACTAGAATTTGTCCAATGGACCATAAACTAGTGATTTATTTAATAACTTCTTTGTTAATCATGTGTGTGACATCAACCCACATAAAAATAATCATGAAGTCTTCTCAATTCCTTTCTAATACACTTCTCTTCATTGCTAAATTCTGGAAACTAGTGGCACACATCTAATTTCTTCTTAGTCAAGATATTGTATTCTAGTTTAAAGGTATAATCTTCTCTTAACTAGCTCATATACCCATAGATTGAATAGTTTTACATATGGGTGCTCTTCCATATTCACATGAATATAAGCCATAACATATTCAATAGGTAGAACCCCAAGAGGGGTAAGTGAACCAAGTTGTGACACAAAAATGGCTCTTAAGATGCCACTTTTTTTTTTAAATCAGAAAAGTCTAATGTGCACAAGAAAATGAAGATAGTTACACTCAAAATTTGAAGACACAATAAGAACAAGATTTTTAGTGCTTTAAGTATAGTTTCTAAGCAACTAATTTTTTTTGAAAACAATGAAGATTAACGGTTTCAAAAAGGGGGGGGGGAATAGGTCCTACTTTTATAAAAAAAAAGTAGCATAGCATCTGAGGCCCCCCCCTTTTTCATTAACATTTTTTTTTAGAATTTCAAAATTTTGAATGGTGAGAAATTAACTAACACCATGTAGTTTATCCTCATTCTTTCAGCTACCTTTTCTAATGAATATATAATATTTGAATTTTTGAAGTGGACACATCCTAAAAAGCTAAAATTTGAGCGTGGTCCCCCATAATTTTTTTGAAAACTAATCAAAAATCAATTCTTTCTTTTTCATCATCTATAGAATGGAGTCTAGTTTTAAAAAATGTATTTTGTTTGAAGATTCAATGAACGAGTCAAAATCTATAGTAAAACTAGCACATGTTGGTTTTTGACAAAAAAACAGAGGCAATAACAAGAGGAGTAAATCCAAAAACCTGGTTTAAAATTCAATTGAGGAAGCAAAAATGCATTTTTAGATGGAAAATACTTTAGGAGGTTCACTAGAACCCCCTAAAGGGTTCGATAGAACTAGGGGGTTCACTAGAACTAGGGGGTTCACTAGAACAAGGGGGTTTGAGTGAACCCCTCTTTAATGGGTTTATTTTTTAATTGCATTAAAGTGGGGTTCGCTATAAACCCCCTTTTCCCCCATTCTCCCCCTTTTTCTCCAAAAATATCCATAGTTTTTCCCTTCGAAGCTCGAGTAGAGGATGAAAATGGAGGAGACTTCATAGAAACAATTGGATGATGGTAGTTCTCAGAATGAGCTATCCAATGAATATAATTTTAATATGTTTTGGTTTTATTATGTGTTTTTTTTTAGTTTGATTAAACATAGGTTTTTCACCAAAAATCAAACTCTATGCTTTGCACATGTGGAAAAATAGTAGATTATTAAAAAAAATAAAAAAATATTAGTGCACTTGATATTGAAATCCTTAATCCAACAAAGAAAAGAAAATTGAATTTCAACACATAAAAAAATAGTTATGTTGTCTATAATCCACCTATGTCTAAATTTTCATTGGTTTGACTTCAATTTTTTTTTGTTAATCAAAAGTGGTAGACCACTATAATATTATTAATACAATAATAAGATAGTTCAAAATCCTGGTTCAGGGTGGCCTACTGGCAAGAAAGAACCAGGAAGAAAACCTTCGGTTATAGCCCCAAAAAGATATATTTCATACAAATAATCAATCAAAAAATATTTCTTACAAATGGTCCCAACATGAGTTCATTCAAAACCTGACATCCCATATCATCCTAATCTAAATAACCTAGCTAAAATTATTAAACTAAGATTCACTATTTGCATTGCTAACTATGACAATACCCAGATTTTGTTATCACAAAACCCTTACAACAGAAGGTAGATTGAGCCCATGTAGATTTTAGGAGCAACAAAATTCAAAACTATATTCATGCGTACACTGATCATTGGTCAAAAAATAAAAAATTTCCCTATTAGCACTGACAATCATTCTTCCATTTGGTCACCACCTTGAACATAATTTTCATCATGTCCCTCTGGTATAACCTACAAACCCATGTTGTTAGCAAAGAAAAAAAATTCCACCATTGGTTCTTTATCTTCTTTCACCTCATGCAATAGCTAAGCCTTGGCATAGTACCCTTGTTGTCCTCTAGTGGTTGGAATTGCAACATTATGACCTAGCATTCCTTCCATTTTACTTTTAGTTGGTGTTGTCGGTGTGATTTTTGTGGGCAACACTCTCAATGGAATATTTATGGGTGGGTGGGGTGCATGCTCACATAGGAATGATAGTAATACTTCTCTTTAATATCAAAATCCATGGTGGCACAAATCCTTTTATTGTTTTTCCTTAAGGCTTTCACAATAACACTATCATTCTTTAATTGTAGGGCTAGCCTTACTACTTCAAAAATTTCATCATAACCCTGGTGATGTTTTAAGTAGTCCCTTGAAAATAAGCCCCCAAAAAACCCATCCCCTGTGAAAAGATTATAATCTTTCACTACTCGCAATAGAGCATCATTGTCCAGAAGTTGGGGTTTTTAAAATTTTCTAACAATTACTTCCAATTCAACTAAGGATTGAAAAAGATCCATTGTGTTTGATAAGAATATTGACAGTACCTAAGAAGGGAAGAGCAATCGCATGGCTCTAGGGCACATAACTTCCACACCCAATACTACTCTAATTGTGTCCTCCACTCTAGGGAATTCAACTTAAAAATATGCGCTAGATTACCATGTGAAAGATGGCCTTCAAAAGGTCGTTCATGTTCCGTAATTGGGAAATTCACTCTCAGGCTCCATGGTTGAGTCATCATCTGAGCTAATCTTAACACCACCAACCACTGTCTAATAACACTCTTTTGTTTCTATCTGTGTTATCTCAAATGCATTATGAAATTGGTTAACTTTCCCTCTTTTCTAAAGCCAGATAAATACGTTGAAGATAATGAACCAACAAAGAGTCGACAAGACCTTCACCTCTACTTCGCTCATGTAAAATCCCTACTTCTATTGAGGGAATTAATTAAACCTTACTTGCATGTCTAAAAATCATCAAATGTGGCAATTGACTAGCCTTCTTTCCATTTGATAGCGTATACTTTGCACTTAGTATGTTTGGTGAAAAATGTGTCGATACTATAAACAAGCAATGATAATCATTATAAGACATTACAAAATTTAGTTTCCCAAATCTGAAAGGAAAAACTATCATTAGAGTATCCACTATAGTTGGAGATTGATTTTTATGGTGGGATCATTCAACTCGTGCAAAGTCCATATTTTGCAAATTGCATAAAGTCCTTTCCCAAATATTCTATGAGTACCCTGAAATATAAAAAGGAATGGAAAAATTTCCATCAACCAAATTTCCAATTTGTGTGCTTATATCCCTTTTGTGTCCTTAACCAATTTAATGAGCTGAGGTGATGGCAATCTGAGTACATGAATGCAGGTATCAAAATTATGGTAACACTTACAACTCAGATTTTATCCACAAACATATGTATGAAGGCCTACAAACCCATGATTAATAGTAAGGAACTAAGTAAAATATAAGTTTAAGTCCTTGATTTGTGTATGATCCTCATGTGGAAAAATTGCAACTTGCAAGTGTGGTCATTTAGTTGAACGGTCCCCTTTTGCCTCTTGTTCGATTAATCTAATGAAATGAGGGAAATCATTTAAATGACTTATATCATGTAAAACCTTAATCTCCTTGGCCTCACAACCTAAGTTTGCAAGAAAGTCGACTACCTTATTGCCTTCTCTGTAGGTGTGTGAGATCATGGTGGCATGAAATTTATCTATCATTGACCAAACTTTCTGAAAATATAGCTTAGATTCCAATTATGGACTTTCTTTCCCTACATGCATTTATGATTATCATAGAGTCTCCCTCTATGTGTAGATTTGCAATATTTAACTCCAATGCCAGTTCCAAACCTAGAAGCAAAGCTTGTGCTTCTTCACTATTGTTTGTTCCTTTATTTAGATTGTGTGAAGATACTGCCAGAAGGTTCCCTAAAGAGTTTATGACACATATACCAGCCCCTGACTATCTTGATTCTACTTTAGATGCCCCATCAAAATTTAATTTGGAAAAATCCTCTTGAGGTGGAAAAAATTAAAATTTGATCCTTCATGGAAAAAAAATTATGTTCTATATGGTGAGCATCACTCCTTAAAAATGGTGTTTACTGAAAAAAACTAGTTTTCAAAGGAGATAGAAAAAGAAGTTCAATCTGATTCCAAAAATTTGAAAAAAATATATTTAGAATCTATAGAAAAATCGCAAATCACTAGTTTTCATCATCTTCAAATTCCTCATGGTTTAGCTGATATAGGTGCCCAAAAGTGAATATTTATTTAGAAAAAATTAGTTCAATGTCTAGTTTGGTAAGAAATTGTAAACTAGTATTTTGTGATCACCCAAAAAAGTTATGGATGAAAACCTTAACATAATCAAAATGTAAAAAAAATAAAAAATTAGATAGCCAAGAAAGAGCCTAACATTATCACATTTTTTTTATAAACATGCATTGAAAGACCTGCAAACAAGACACTTAGTGTGGCAAAAAATATGTGTAAATTTGGCACCCTCCTGAGAAAATCATGTCCATGGCATCAAATGGTCATCCAACCCTTTGGGTTGGAAGCTCAAGGAAAAATCCAACCATTTGAGTTGGTACTTCCCAAAGCAACTCATTTTGCAAGTGCCAAATTTGGTGCTCACCAAATGAACTACATCATTTTGCGAGTGCCAAGTTTGGTGCTCACCAAATGAACTACATCATTTTGCGAGCACCAAATTTAGTGCTCACCAAATGAAATGCATGAATTTGCAGAATGTATTTTTGTGAACTCATTTGTTTTTTCTCTTTATCTTTCTCTCTCTGCTAGAGAAACTATATACATGAAATAAACATTTAAGTATAAGTTAAAATTTACATATGGAAATTTAATTTCTTAACTTTATGTTATATTTCATGTATATAGTTTCAAGATGCTTGAGAGTGGTTTCATATCTCCTAGAGTTATAATGCAAATTCTAGTTTTTGGAATATCTTATAATTTTTAGACTTATTCAAATTTTAGTAATCAGGAGGTCAAATTTTAGTAGTCAACAAGTTGTATCATCTTTCTCTCTCTCACTCATTTTCATCTCTTATTCTCTATATCTTTATCTCTTAGTATCTCCATCCCTTTATTTGACTCTCTCCCCCTTGATCTCAAGAACACAAACACACACACTCTCTCCTCTCTCTCTCTCTACCCCACACTCCCTCCCTTCCTCCATATCCCTCCTTTCCTCTGTAATATCTATCTCCCTCCCTCCACTCTCTAAATCTCTCTATCTCCCCGTCCTCTCCTATCTCTATATATATCTATCTCTACTCTCTATCTCTCTTCTCTCTATCCCTACCTGTCCCTCCCCCTCTCTCACTCTCTCCTTCCTTCACAAATCCCTCTCTCTCTCTCTAGTTCTCTCTATCTCACCTCTCTCTCCCTCCCTCCCTCCTTCCCTCTCAAATTTTCTCTATCTCCCCTTGTTTCTCCTTCCATTTCTACTTCTCTCTATCTCACCTCTATCTCTCTGCCCTCTCTCTAATTTTATTTGTAGTGTATGAAAATGCATACCCTTGCATTTTCACAATTGTTTGGGGCTTCCTTGCTTTGTTTATCCTTATTTATGTCTTAGTTGGTCCTATTCTGTATCCACAAACCTAATAAAATATAACTTTTTCTAGCTAATCTTGACAAACATCAATGGATAAGTGATAATTTAATGATTATAGTTGTGTGTCCCTAATTTTTGGATCGGGACTAAGGTGCCACCTATGGATTATTTGTCCTCCATATGTCTTGGTACCCTAATTTTGAAAGCACCTAAATAGGTCCCTTTTTGGAGTCTATGCCCCGAGTTTCAAGTCCTAGGACTAAGATGCCACCTAGGGTGTCTCAGTCCCCATTGAGCTAATTTTGGGATTTCATTTCAAATTATGGTGGGATTTAGCCTCCTTTAATTAATTATTTTATTTTTTGGCTTGGTGTGATATATTTTTAGTATATTAAGCATAGATAAGTATAAATACAAGGTTCCTTCACCTATATTTCATCCCAAGCATTAAAGTATTCATTCTTGATGCATGTGTATGAGATCAAGAGCAATTCATCAAGCATTTGGATCCATTACCAAGATTCAAGCATCATATCAAAGATCTTCTTGCATCATGTGTGTTTTTGAGCTAGCATTTGTGATGTAGGGTTTTGATTCAAGCAAGCAATTCAAGTCAAGATCTATCAATCATTCCTTTAATTCAAGATCTACATTCAAGCTATCCATCTCACACAAGTTTGTATATTTCATAACAAGGGTTTGGTGAATTGCAACATAGTCCTTTGTTCATTCATCATTTCCCTCCTTCATTTCATTTCATTTCAAGGTTTAATTACCAACAAGGGGTTTGAATAAGGAAAACCCCCATTCACTAACAATCAACAAGTTTTTCCTCTCTTGTGTGCTTGTGATTTCAGATTTAGGTTGAAGACTTGGAGATAATTTGAAGTGAAAAGTTGCAAAGTTGTCATCTTCATGAAAACTCACCTATAGGCCAAATACAAAAGTTTGGGGACCTAAGATCTGAGAAGAAGAAAGTGTAAAAATTGAGCCTCAGGATCACATTCAAAGATTCTAGAAATTTAGAATGGGACTAAGTCACCACCTAGGGTTTCTTAGTCCACCCAAGGGTATTTTACATAAATTATTTTAGATCTGGTTTCGACATCTAAGGATTACACATCTACCTCAATAAAATAGCAGCGAGACTAATAAGATAGTAAGGGAATCTTAGTCCTCTATCATAACTTTCCAAACATCCCAGGTACATGCATCATAACTTCATGTTGCTTAATCTCATCATTTTCATCCTTCATTTACCTTGCATTATTGGGTTTTGCGAGTTAAATTTTTACTTGTATTTTCCAATATTTTGCTTGGTGTTGAACCCTATAAAGCTTAAAGAACCCCCTCCTAGGTATTCCTTGTTGAGAATTGAATCACCTTTGAGGTTGATAGTTAATCCAATTTGGATTCCTAGAAAAACCTTGAATGACAATTGGAGAAAAGTGGTGTTCTATGACCTAGGTTATAAAGCATATCCATTTTCCTATTATTCATTTTGGCTTTCCATTCATTTTGGTGAACCTAGCATTTTCGAGCATTCAATTTTTGATTTGGAGTCCATAAAATTCCTAGATCTAGGTCTCATTCATTCTTGCATTGCATCTTCCATTAGTGAAAGTGCATCTAGGGTTTCTTATATTTGCATTAGTGAAAGTTCTTATAGGTTACATTTTTACCTTCTTGCATCAAATCATCTCATTGAAAAACTAAAAAGGTGCATTTTCAATCATCCGAATTGCATTTAGGAACATTGTTATTACATTAAAAATTTAAAAAATTGCATTCAACTTTGCATTCAATTGCTTGTCATTATTTAATTTTTCTTGCATTCCTTTGGAAATTTTCCTATTTCTGAACATCAGCTCCCTGAATAGGCAACCTGTAACTCTGTAAAAATCCATATTTTGTTATTTTTCAAACAAAAACCTCTACTAGGACTAAAATACTCTTCCTGGTGTCTTAGTCCCTCTGTGGGTTTTTTGGCTCCAAACCCTATCTATGTTTTCTTTTTGTTTCACTTTCTGGAACTTCAAAATCTCACCATTAGGACCAAGATTCCCTTACTAGCATCTTAGTTTATGTTGACATTGACTTTCCAATTTTTAGTACATTTGAAATCTCCTTTTTATGCTCATGTTTGCTACCATTGGTTATCTGTTTCAGCTGGTCGAGCTCCTGTTACATTTATTTTGTTAAAGCTAGCTTAAAGTGGTTCATTTCATTCATTACTCAATTCCAAATTTTCATTTGCAACATTTCATATTTTAGGTTGTTTGATTTAGAGCATCTATACAAATCAACAAACTTGAAGGGTACTTCAAACCCAAACCACAAATTGAGAAGATTAGTTAACAATTCACCAATAATTCACTTAATCTTTCAACCCAAAATCCACATCTTTGTACTTGAATTCACAAGGCTAGCAAAAACCAAATCACCAAATTAGTATTCCAAATTCTTACCAAACTTTTAAGCATCCTCATATTGACTAATCAAAGAAATAACCTAACTAGAGAACTTTGAACCAATCAACATGATCAAGATACAAACCAAAGACACCATTTTATCCTTGATTCCACATTGCTCAAATCATCAAATCAACATGTTTTTCTTTCTAAAATTTTTGAAAACCTTGAGATGTATTTAACATCATTTTGATAGTTTTAAACCAAAAACGATCACCCATATCACTATTTTCTCAGTTTCACATTCTTTCTTGTAGTCAAGACAACATTTCTAGTAGGTTTCCAAACCTCTAAATCAAGTGTTTCACTTAAACCACCTTGAATATTTACCAACTGTAGACATCTAAATTTAATCACTCTCATATGATTAAATTTACTCCCTTTTTGTCTATCATATTAAATATTAATTTATTAAATTAATAATACACCTTTTTTCTCATATATGTAAAGTATTTAATTTAATCATTAAATGCTTTATCTTTCACCTTCTCCCTCTCTAAATTAAATAAATACACCAATTTATTTAATTTAGTCATTTTTTATCCTTTTGATTTAAAATCAATTTAAAATTCCTCATTTTCTCTCTCCTTGTCACATCCTCCATGATCTTGCTCTAATCTGAATTAATTTAATTAATTCATGATTATGATGTGCATCCTCTTAATCAAAGATTAATGTCACACCCTCCTACATTTTCCACTTGCCTCTAATCTTCCATTAATTAGTCTAATCCAATATTTGCACAACCTTAACCAAGGTCATTAGCCATATTTAGCACCACTTTTTAGCCAACCTTTGCAATTACCTCCTTTTAGCATTGACCCTCTTTCCCATGTGAATTTTTAATTCACATTTATTTATCCTAGATCCTAAGGCTTCTAGAACCTTGGACTTTTCACATCTTCCACATGTGACCAAGTCCCACCTTTTTGGAGCTCACCTTTTATTCTATAGATTCTCCTAAGAATCTGAATTTTTAATTCACATTTATATTTTCAACCACCTCTCCTTTTCCCATGTAGATTTTTGAGGAATTCCAAAATTCCTCAAATGTCCCTTTCACTCCCACTTGGGGACAAGGAATCCCTTTTTGAGGAAATATTCCCACTCCTCAAGATGCTTGGAAGGTACTTGTCCTTCCTCCACCTCATGTACCTTTTGGCCACCTCACTTACACCTCATCTCCTCTTAGCCACTTCACCATCCACATGTCAAGATGTGAGGGATTGTGAGTTCTCAACTCACCATAGCCCTTCATCTTGATCGTTGAATTCTCTAGAGATTCAAATTCTTCTATAAATACCCCCTCCTCAAGGGCATTTTCAACACTTTTTATTTGAGTAATCTTATGTTGCCAATTTTCATTCTCAAGCACTTGTTATCATTTAGCCATCCACTTTGATCATTTTGCACATTCAATCTTGCATCTAGCTACATCACAAGCCATCCAAGGAGCACACAAATCCATCAAAATCAAGGGCCAACCAAGGAGTCTTCAACAGCAAGGAAGGTATAATCATTTGCATCTCGTTTCATCTATTTTCCTTCTTGTTTTATCACTCTTTAGGCCAATCTTGAAGTGTCCTTAGTCTTTTATCATTCGCATTTTTAGTTATTTTTCACATTAGAGTAGGGTAAAATTACAAGGTACACACCAACTAATCACACTTTTAGGAATCCATTTTAATCTATTTTAACATATCAAAAGATAGAGCTTAGTTTTTTTGTAAAGATTATAAGAACTATTGACTATCTATTGCAAAAGGGCCTCAATTAAGCCTAAAATACAAAGCACCTACCTTCATTTCTACTTCAAAACCATGGATAACTATAAAAATTCTTGAATCATGTACAAAAACATCATAATCTACAATATTTTTACCCCTTAAGCCTTTCTAAAGGCCACAAATCTCAAACCCTTGAATTTGACTTCCTTAGGCTCAAATAAATGAGGGTTTATAGAAAAAGTGCACTCCAAACCTTCATTCAACTTGCCACTACTTCCAAAAACTTAGCACAAGTCTGCACAAGATCTATGAACCATCTTATGACCAGCAAGAATGCATTTTTAACTGATACCAACTTGGAACCATCAATCTTTCATGGAAAACTCCTTATTTTCTATAGGGGTAGTAGCCAAACTTAGTATTCTTGTTTTTACCTGCACCTGTCAACAAAAAAAAATGCTTAAACCACACTAAATACACTCTAAATAATCCATCCCATAAATCTAAAAAGCCTAGATCGGTGGGATGGTGGATTTAATCCTCACAAGACTCTTAAAACCCTTGACTAGGTTTTCAAACCAATTTTTGTAAAGAGACTAAATCAAACCCTAAAACTCAATAAGAGCCTCTCAATTCAACATTAATTGAAGTATCACACCTTATTTGATAAAATACAAACAATATTTCAGCCTAATGAATTCAATACAGTCCATACAAGACTAGTAAATAAGAGAAAAATGTAGAAAATATAGAAACAAGGAACTTTATTTACTAAAATGTTTCAAGAATACAATATCTACCTTTTTTTTTGTCACCCTTTACAATTATTTACAAAGTTTTTACATTAGTTATAGTAACTTCCTCTTCATCTTCCAATGATTAAACCTTCCTCTTTCCCTCATGACTCTTCACATTCTTTCCTTTTGTACATTTTTGCATTTTTACATCTTTTTGCATTTTAACAACAAATGACAATTTTTTCCAATTTGACCTCCTATAAAGCTAATGGAGACTTAATTACTTTTGAAAATGGACTAAATATGACCTTATTTTCATAATTTACATGATGAACTTAAAATTTTATAGAAATTTCCTATTAGAGTTGTAAAATGCACAAGGTGCTCCTACATAATTATTGCATATTACAATCAGTAAATTATCTTATTTCAAATCTAAAAATTTCATTTAAACATTTCAATTTAAGTCATTGAATTACACTTTCTTTACTACTCCATGATAGCATATTTTCTTTGAAGAGATGTGGTTTTGATATGGTTAAAAATGGATTGCATAAGTACAACATCCCTTCTTATGAGTTTAATGTAGAGTACAACAATTAGGCCATTAAAAAAAATGTTAGTCATCCTTCTAGTATATTTCATAGTTATGAGGACATCTTAGAGAAAGTGGATCAAACCATTGGCACATTCCTTAATATTACATTACCCATTGGTGAGGATGGTAGTGTAGACAATCATAACAATCATACTTTTTCTTCTCCCCATACCTCTCCTCTTAGTGATGAAAGTATCTTGGTGAAAGAAGGTACAAGAATTAAGAGTCTTGATTGTCCCTCTCCTCATCCCCCTTTGGAAGGTATTAGAAAATAAAAAGATGAGATTATAGAAAAATTTCTAAACATCACCTTACCTAGTCTCTATTCATCCCTTGCTTGTGAGAATGTTTTAGTGAAAGAGGATGATATCATAGATAGCCATGTGTGGATAGGGAAAAAGTATGCCTTTTTTCTTTCTTGATTTGGGATTAATTGACAATAAATTGGACTTAATGAGGCCTTGATTTGGTGTTTTGAAGTGTTTTTCACAACCACACTAGGTCTTGGACCCTTGCAAATGCATTTATCGATGTCTTGTAAAGGTGTTACAAAGTGTTGTAAAATATTTTAACACCTCTTTAGACTTAATGAACCTATTTTCCCCTAGTACAACATTGTAAAACATATTTAATTTCATCCTCACATCAATCTAGAAAGCTTGTGAATTAAACTTAACTCTAATCCAATGTTGTAATGTGATCTACACATTCACATTGGATGTTGTTCCTTTCCATGTTAAGTGGGCCTCATTTTAGTGTTGGAAAGTGTATTTAATCACAATTTCACATGGAATTTTGTGTCCCAAGCCCTAATTGACCTTTACATCACCATTAATAGGCCCCTATGACCCCATATTGTGCATCTTGAGGCATAAATTGATCAAATAACTGACTAGAACAATCTAGAAACCTAATTTACTTATCTCTTGACCTTCTAGCTAACAAAATGGCTCTTATGGGACCCATTTTCCATTAGGGGTGAATCAGTCCCATCAAGGTGGGACTCATTTTCCCTTGATGGTGAATGAATCCCATTTGAGCCATTTTCAGGGTTCAAGTAGGAAAAATTGGAATTTAAGTCTTATTTTCATCCATGTCGGCCTTAGGGATCCAATTAACGAGAAAATAAGGTGGATTACCTATAAATATAAGTCTCTAAACCCTAATTTACATCGCTTAACTCATTCATCATTTGTATTCCACTTCAAGTCAAGCAAGCTAGGGTTTTATCATTCCAAGTCATTCAAGATCACTTTTTAGACATTCAAGGGAAAAATCTTTATCTTTTGTTGCAAAAATTCAAAATAAATCTTCATGGAAAGGTATTAACTCCATTACATTCTTTCTTCATTTTGGTTTAATTACCTTCAAAGGGGTTTGACCAAGGCAAAGCCCCATGCCCTAACATCCAACATTCCTCTATCTCTTCTTGTGTTTTTGTAGATTTAGGCATCTTGAAGACTTGGAAATCATTGAAGATCAAGTTACAAAGTTTTTGAAGACATCCTCTTGCTTGAAAAGTTAAAAAACCCACTAAAAGTCACTTTCAAACCCGAAAATTAGACTTTCAGAGGTGAACACATATCATGAACCGAAGTGCAGACCAAGGGCTTTAGTTTCCACTTTTGGATTTTCAAAAATTCAAAAGTGGATTGATTCACCATTGATGGTGAATGAGTCCCACTATCAGGCCTGAAAAGGGTTTTCTATAGTTTTGGATACCCATTTGTCTGAAACGGGCTCCAGAATAGTTTCCCAGATCTGGGACTAATTCACCTAGAATGGAAAATGAGTTCTAGTAGGCCAAATTTCTAGTATCAAAAAAATTTCAGAAGTCATTACCAGTTTCCATCAAGTTATCAGGTGCACACCTTCAGTTTCATTCATTTTTGTTATAGTTTGCATTCATTTCTAGGTGTTTTTGCATATCACAATGTGTTTTCCAACAAGTTGCATTTGTTTAGTTTCCATTCAATAATCAATAGCTTTCATTAGTTTTCTACATTTAGATAATTCTATTTTGACATATTTCATCCATATTGCATCAATATTTGAATGTGAACATTGCATTTTGGCCCATTCTTTCTCCTTTTAGATGAAAAACCCTAGAAGGGCTAGAAAAACATTGGGTGCCAAAATATTTGTTTACACCATGAAAATAAAAATTATCCTTCTTATAATATCCCTCCTTGATGTGAAGAGGATAGGTTGGTATTAGAAGATGCACCTATTGAGAGTCATGAGAATTTTGTTCCTCCCTTCCCTAATGCTCCAACCATTTGGAAAGATGTATTTGGTAATCATAGTTGTCCCTCTCTTGATGCTTCCCCTACTTGTGATGAAGCTATTTTACAAAACATAACCACATAATGTGATGGAAATCTTACAAGATCTCCTAATAGGGTAGATGGTATAGCACAAGAGAATGAGACCTTATAGAAAAAGGATAAAGTCATGAACAATCATAAAAAGCAAATAGAGCCTTCTCCTAATATCCCCACTATTGATGAACAAGACAATTCAACCATTGATAAATCCATTACATGCGATGAAGTCATCTTAGAAGAACCAACCCTTGAATTTTAAGTACATTTGGTTTGTAGTTCTCTTAAAAACCCTCCTACTAGGGAAGATATAATGGTAGAAGACAATAAGAACATTGAAAATAGTAATTCCTTAGATGAAGATGATGAATTAACATAATACTCCTCTTCACTAAAAGGTCATGAAAATAAGGATAAGTCTTCTAAGGTTTTTCACATTAGATTTCCCTTGTAGTACTCTCTTGAGCCTAAACTTATCATCTATCCACCCTCTCAAAAACCACATGTTCCAAAAAAACTTGTCCTTATCCTCGAACCACCTAAGAACAATGTTTTGCAGCAACTAAGTTACAATATTGTTGCTCATACATACAACACTAGGAAGAATTTGCAGCCAAGAAAAACACCTTCAACATCCCTCCCATTTCCTAATCCTATCTTACCAGGTCCCCCTAATTTTCCTTCACAAAGTGGAAAGGAGTATGATCTTGTTGAAAAAATTAAGAATACTCCCACAAAGATATCCCTCTAGGACTTGATTTAGAATTCACTTAACTATCACACTATGCTTCAAAGTTCCCTATAATAAGTTCTTATTGCTTCTAATATGCAACCTTAGGAATGACATAGAAACCATGATTCAAGGAATAAATGCTAACATTGTTTTCCACTAAACTAAGCTCCCTCCTTTGGAAGTCTTAAAAAAAAATGATGCTTTCATGATCATAGCTCAATACAATAGCACAGGGATAAAATGAACCCTTCTTGACAATGGATCAACCTTAAATGTGTGTAGTGTGAACCATTTGGATAAGCTTGGTTTTCATAAATAAAAAATACTACCTGCCTCTTTATCTATTAATGGATTTGATAACATGCAAAAACAATTTCTTGGTGTAATCACTTTACCTATTAAAGATAGAAAGGCCACGTTAGAAACATTGATCCATGTTATGCCTCGTGATTTTTCATATAATCTTCTTTTAGGAAGAATATGGATTCATGCAATGAATGGGGTGCCTTCCACTCTCCATTGTAAAATTAAGTATGTCTACAACAAAAAAGTATACACACTTGAAGTTGAACCTAAACCAAACAGTTATTCAAACATTGAGAAAAACAAGGAAAATCCTTTAGAAACATTGACATCAACTACACAAGTGGAACATGTGTAACAAAAAGATAAAGAAAAACATATTGATAAAATTATGAAACTATTAGAAGATGATTGGGGTTCCTTAGACTTTGAACAAACATTCATGGGAGAATATAAGATCGTAAACAAATTTTCAAACAAGGGAAGAGAAAAAGTGGAAATACGAACACAACAAGATCTTACACAAGGTGAATCTTCAACATGCAATAATTAAACAACTGATTTTGACGTAAACAATTATGAGCCACCACCAAATTTGAAAGAGATGAAGAATCCATATGGAAAAGGTTATGAGCTTATGAAACAACTTGGTTATAGTGGAAAAGGATGTGGTGCTAGAGAAAAAGGTATCCATGTCCTTATAGAGCCTCACATACAAGAAAAGACTAGTGGTCTTGGATATTGCCGCTCAAAAGAAACAAACAGGCATTCACTCAATATGAACACTTTTACAAAACATCCTTCTAAGCTGAAATTTAGCATTAGTGCATCCTAAATTGATAGACACTAGTGTTCTTTATTATTATCCTTTGAAAGAAATAAAACAAACAAAGAAATATTTTCTTAATGTCAATATCATCATGCAAAACACTTACAATTTGAATTTTGTAGATTTTACACCTTCCTTTAAAGAAGAGAACAAAATCTCACAATACAAAGAGTTTTGTGTAGGTATGACACCTTGTACTAAGAAAGAGATATCTTTGTCACAAAATAAATGATCATATTCTACTTTGGATCAAGATGGTATCTTGTTGAGACTCCTCCAAGATTGTTTGATATCCCTCCCTCCAAGAACACGAAAGAAATTTTACTATGAGAATTCATTTTTTGCATATCATAGAGTTCATGGTCATGTTACTAATGAATGCAAAGTTTTGGGTAATAAACTTCATCTTAAGGAGTGTGATGTTCTTCCTTGTGTTGAAGCACTTAATTCCTCTAATTGACATTGATTTTTCACTCTAGCATTCCTCTCATCAATTATTTTGGCTCACCCTTGTTCTGCACTAAGTGGGGGAAAGGGGTTAGGTAGCCTTGTCCTTGTATGTCACTTTTTGTTGTCTATTTTGGCTACTTGATCACCTTTCATGTACAAATAAGAGAAATCCTTGGATGTGGATGACATTCCTTAAGTTGGATCAAATGTAATGAGCTGAGTTATACATCTTGAGGAAACCCCTTCCCTTCTCATGACATAGCTTATTAGAAACATATGACTTGGGATAGGGATTTTCGAATAAGCTTTCATGTCTTCTTCTACTTTAAAGTAATTTCCCAAAGAAATGGTCTTAGAAACTGCTTTAAAGTGGAGGCATCCATTGACACTCATGTTTCATTGTGCGATCTTCTTTCTTTTTGCGATGCGTCCTTTTCTTGGTGGTGTCATTGGGTTTGATTTCCTCTAAGAGCATGATATTTCCTTGCATTTTTCCTCTCTTGGGAACATTAAGTACAATGTTGCCTAAAATTAGACCTTGCATTTGTCCTCTCTTGGTGACATTAAGCACAATGTTCCCTAAGATTATACCTTGCACGAACTAAGAAAATCCGCTTTGAACATTCCTCTTTATTGTGGCATTGTAGTTTTGTACCTTATCAATGTCATGGAGGTATGGCTTTGATATGGTCCCTTGGGGCTCACCTAGTGAACAACTAGCTTCACTAGTCCTTGTGAGCATGCATTTTCCTTATGTCCTTATCATAGTCATGGGGGTATGACTTTGATATGGACCTTTTGGGGCTCACCTAGTGGACAACTAGCTTAACTATCCCTTGTGAGCATGCATTTTGTTTGCATAGTGGACAACTTGTTCTACTTGTAAACCCTTTTGGAAAAATAGCCTAGACCTGGTCCATAATGCATTGGATGGCCAGTCAAAGACTGATCCATCACATTTATCTTTTTGTTCTATTTCCCTTTTTCTATCTTTGATGGTGTATGTTTTTTATATGGTTATGGCTTCATATATCATCTAGAAGTGTGTTCCTTTGTTTTTATGCTGATTTTCCATATGATCTTAATCATGGGGCCTTGGCCACCCTCTTGGTTATTTTCATTAGGTATCTTACTAGAATTCGTACATTTGAACCCCTCTTGATTGATTGGTTGACTACTTTAGTGTGAGTTTGAAACAAGTTCCTCTTCTCACTAAAGTGGGGGCTAAATGTAGTGTAGGAAAATGCATACCCTTGCTTTTTCACACTTCTTTGGGCCCACCTTGCTTTGTTTATCCTTATTTATGTCTTAATTGGTCCTATTTTGCATCCACGAGCCTCATAAACTATATATTTTTGTGGCTAATCCCAACAAACATAAATGGATAAATGATAATTTAATGATTCTAGCTATGTGTCCCTAATTTTTGGATCGGGACTAAGAATCCACCTAGGGAATCTTTGTCCTCCATAGGTCTTGGGACGTTGATTTTGAAAGCACCTAAATAGGTCCCTTTTGAAGTCTATGCCCCAAGTTTCAAGCCTTGGGAATAAGATTCCACCTATCGTATCTTAGTCCCCCTTGAGTTATTTTTGGGATTTAATTTCAAATTTTGGTGAGATGTAGCCTCCCTTAATTAATGATTTCATATGTGGGCTTGTTGTGATGTAATTTTGGGATATTAAGCATAGATAAGTATAAATACAAGGTTCATCCACTCATTTTTAATACCAAGCATTCAAGTATTCATTCCTACGGAAAGTTTATGATATCAAGAGCTATTCATCAAGCATTTGGATCCATCACCAAGATTCAAGCATCATATCAAAGATGTTCTTTCATCATGTGTGTTTTTGAGATAACATTTGTGATGTAGGGTTTTGATTCAAGCAAGCAATTCAAGTAAATATCTATCAAGCATTCCTTTGATTCAAGATCTACATTAAAGCTAGCCATCTCACACAAGTTTGCATATTTCATAGCAAGGGCTTGGTGAGTTATAGTATAGGACTTTTTTCATTCATCATTTCCCTCCTTCATTTCATTTCATTTCAAGGTTTAATTACCAACAAGGGGTGTGACCAAGGGAAACCTCCATTCACTAACAATAAATAAGTTTTTTCCTCTCTTGTGTGCTTGTGATTTCAGATTTAGGTTTAAGACTTGAAGATCATTTGAAGTGTAAAGTTGCATTGCAAAGTTCTTATCTTCACAGAAACTCACCTACAGGCCAAATCCAGAAGTTTCAGGACCTGAGATTTGAGAAGAAGAAAGTGTAGACATTAAGCCTCAGAAACACATTTAGAGATTATAGAAATTCAAAATGAGACTAAGTCACCATGTAGGGCATCTTAGTCCTCCCAATGGTATTTAAAAATATATATTTTAGATCCAATTCTGACATCCGAAGATTTTGCATCTTCCCTGAAAAACAACAAGACTAATAAGATAGTAAAGGTGTCTTAGGCCTCCATAGCATATTTTGACATCATATTTTTATTTCCAAAATCCTTGTCACATTTCTAGACTTCCCAGGTATATGTATCATAACTTCGTATTTCTTAAGTTCATCATTTGCATCCTTCATTTAACTAGCATTAATAGGTTTATGTGAGTTGAATGTTTACTTTCCTTTTCCAAGCTTTTGCTTGGTGGTGAACCCTTCAATGCTTAAAGAACCCCCTCCTAGGTCTTCCTTGTTGAGAATTGACCCACCTTTGAGGTTGATAGTCAATCCAATTCGGGGTCCTAGGAAATTGTTGAGTTACTGAAAGAGAATAGAGTGGGAATTTCCCCCCTTCCATTTTCTTTCTAATTCATTGTTTATCTCCTCTCTCTCTTCCTTCCACCTACCTTTTCTAACTACTTCTCTCAATATAACCTATCGCTATATACCTCTTTCTCTCACTCCCTCTCTCCCTCCTTCCCTCTCTCAATCTCTCTACTTTTCTCCTTACTTCTTTACTTCTCTCTATCACCTACCTCTCTCTCTCTCTCTCCCCATCCCTCTCTACTCACCTTATCTCTATCTTACCTCTCTCCCTACATATCCATCCCTCCCTCTCACCTCTCTCTCCCTCCCTCCATACCTATTCCTCCCTCTCTCCTTCCCTCTATACTTCTCTTTATCTCCCCTTCCCTCTCTATACCTACCTCTCTCTATTTCTCTCTCGCCTCTCTCTCTCTATCTATCCTTCCCTCTCTACTTCTATCTACCTACTTATCCCTCTATACATCATTCTTTCTCAATCTCTCCCTTCCCTCTCTCAAATCTCTCCACCTTCTTCCTTCTCAACTTCTATCTCTAACACATCTCTCTATTACCTCTATCTATCTTTCTCTCCTTCCCTCTCTACTCTCTATCTCAACTCTTTCTCTCTCTCTCTCCACTATTCCTATTTACCTTTCCCTCCATCCTCTCTCTTACTTCCACCAACCTTCACTCTCTACTCTCTATCTAATCTACCCATATACCTCTTTCTCTCTACCTCCCTCCTTCCCTCTCTCAATATCTCTACCTTCCTTCTTACCTCTCTCTCTCTTGTCTTCCCTCTCTCTCCCTACATGCCCCTCCCTCCCTCCCTCCTCTCTCTCTATCTCACCTCCCTCTCCCTCCCTCCCTACCTCTCCTTCTCCCTCTCCTTCCCTCATTGCTTCTCTCTATCTCCCCTCCCTCTCTCTACCTACCTCTCTCTATTACTCTTTCTATCACCTTTCTCTCTCCATATATATGGGTGCTGCCACAATAATGGATTACACTTCTTGGGACATCCTAATTTTTTCCCGAAATAACATATTTTTAGAAAATAAAATGATTTAAGACTTTAAAGGTTCCATTTAAATGATTTTAATTAAAGAGGGATTGATCAAACGCCCTTGGATAGAACCTTGTTAGATTTAAACCATACCTATAATCGAGTCTCCT
>VDFB02047230.1:176560286-176572346 GCA_007258455.2 Sequoia sempervirens
ACCTAACCTAAACATAACTATCCAGATGATGGAATAGTTGGTTAGGTCATACAAGTTGTAGAATAAGATTTATTTATGCACTTACAAGTAGTTGTCAGCCTCCAACCGAACTCCAACGTTGATTTTCGTGTGAGAAAAAACCATGAGACCATAGCTTGTTGCTTTCTTTTTAATGGAAACTAGTGGGCAGCAGAGTTAACTTCTTCATAGATTTAGCGTTTGAGATTGCAAGAAGACATCAAAATGGCTAGTGTACTAAATAAATTATTATGATTTCTAAAGAATGTTGATAACTCTACTCAATCAAGTTTTTCAAAATCATACAAATTGAACCTTGGCATCAATAGATCCTCTAATCACAACGCATCCAAGTTTCAATGATGGATATTTATCATGCATGTTTTAAATGACATTAAAGTTTATGGGTGGTATTTTTTTATATGATGTTATGTGATATTGTAATCCTATTTCATGCTTCTATGTTGCATATATATATATATATATATATATAATTTTTACATGTATTTTTTACTAACAAACCCAAAACAAACTGAACCACCCCCAAAAAAAATTTAGCCAAACTGGTGAACTGAACCCATGAACCCGAATAGGTAACTTAGTTTTTAAGTTAGTTATTGGGAGTTGGTCAGAGGTTTTATGTGGGGGAGAGTCTTAAAAAAGGTTGAGGAAGTCATTTTAGGGATTGATGGATGTAATTTTGTGAGGAATCAATAAGATCATATTGAGTTACTTTGCAAAAACTATGGTTTCTACACAAAAAAATTGTTCTTTCCTCATTGTTCAACCACTACACAACAAGTAAACAGCTGCATAACATGTGGAATGAGGGGGTAGTAGGCATGATACCCCTTTAAAGTTGGTTTGTGTGCTTTCTTTTCATTTTTTGGGAGTTTTGTGTCAATTTTTCTCAATGTGGGTAGTGAACCCAGATATTGCATTTTTTAGTAAATTATGAATTATTGAAGCCTTCCACCTACTATACCTTTCATGTGGCTTGGTGGAAAGGATATGTACAATATTATTTGAGTGTTTGCAAGTCCATTTAAGAAAGGGTAAATGATTTGTGAGTCTTGGAGTTGCTGTCCTAAGCAAATCATTGCTTAAATTGCATGAAAATGAAGCTTTTAGCCTAGGGTTTGTTAAAATCAATGAGAGTGGGGGAATCTATTCAATGTTTAAGCATATTGGGGTCATAATAGAGGTTTTTGAGTTGTGGCATGGTCATGGGAGTTGTGCAAGTGGGGCTTTCAATAAACCCTATGCATTTGCATGGTAAACAAACAATTTCATAGGACATCCTGCTAAAGGACCTATAGGTGTAGAATAATCTTAGAATTTATTGTTTTATGACACAACTCAAGATTGTTTGGGGTGTTCTTGTGAAGATCAAGTGTTTAAAGGGAACTTGCTTTGTGAAAGAGGGATAATTCACTAGCCTAGGACAGGGGTATGTTATTGGTTCTCAAATTTGGTCCAAAGCAGTCAAGGGTAGTTTTCACATATATTTTCACCCCCACTCTACATAAATCCATATCTTGTTTGAAAACACTTGTTTTAGGCTTTTAGCCATAACAACAAGCTAGTGAACTGTTTAATAAAAAGCTTTCGTAAACATGTATGAAAAATTTGGTGGCATGGACAAGGCAATGAATTGTTTGAAAAAATTCCTCAAAGAAATGTGATCTCATAAAATCCCATGACAAGCAAATGCAATTGGCAGCTGCTCCTAGTTATTAGTTATGTAATCTAAAGTAATTGCATAACTGCTTAGGTTGACTTTGTAAAAACTATATTGTAATTGAAAATTTTTCATCTATCAACATCTAGTTGTTAGTTATGAAATGTGAAGTAATGCTTTGATATTTAAAGATGTGCAATGCAATGTAATCAATAATATGAATATAAACTACATAATACAACCATTCTTTTTAATGCTCTTGTAAATTGATATTTAACCATTCCTCACTTGATTAAATTTTCAAAGAGTTTAATCATGCACATGAGGAAGAAATTAAATTTTGATTGTCAACTTCTATATATCAAATTATCCAATAATCTTGAGTGTATCTCCATATACAAAAATGGCATCAATGCCAACTCAAACAAAGTTTTACAAAATGTGGCATATGCCATCTCAATGTCTATTCAAAATTTACATGCCAAAATGTCTATCTCATCCTAAACTACTGGTGGATCATCAAAATGGAGCCTCTTTGAAGCACTCATTGGCTCTGAAGGTAGCTGCATAAGAAAAAGTCAAACCATAATTGAGATTAGTTATACTATATAATTTAAAATTGAATAATTAACATAAAAATCAATACACATTGAATTATAATTGAACTTTAAAATTGAAATCTTGATTACCTAAAATATTCGTCATCTCTTCACAAGGGTCAGAGTCCTAGAATATGCCCTCTCAAAGAATTCTGGACTAACTTCGTAATTTCAATCTATATATGTGAACACCTAAAGAATAAAATTCGATCCAAGTTAGCATACAAATTGTTATGAAGAAAGGGAACATATAAATACCAAACACAACATAAAATAAACACATACCTCTTTAGGCTGATCTTTTTCTTTATCTCCTTTAGGAGTTTTGACACCTCCTCCTAGAGGTGTTTCAACACCTACTCCTTCAAGTGTTCCAATAAGTACTCCTTCAGGTGTTGTGGCACTTGTCAACAATGGTGTATAGCTAATAACTACATGTACATAAAAATGACAAGTACATATGAAACTACCAATCTATGTCGATGTATGTATAATCAATATAAGATCTTAAAAATCTTAATTCAATCGAATTTGAGTTCAATTACCTTCCCCATATCTAACATTGCACTTCCATAATCTGGAAAAGGTTGCACCTTGCTCACACTTGTCAACAATGACATATAGCTCATAACTGCCTATACATAAAAATGACAAGTACATATGAAACTACCAATCTATGTCGATGTATGTATAATCAATATAAGATCTTAAAATTCTTAATTCAATCGAATTTGAGTTCAATTACCTTCCCCTTATCTAACATTGCACTTCCATAATCTAGACAAGGCTGCACCTAACTCACACTAGGTATTTTCTACAAGGGGAAAATAAGATAAACATATAAGTTATTATATAATTTCATTAATGAAAATTCAAATCACAAGCAAGTATATAATAAAAATGTAAAATGAGTGGAGTGTGAAAATATATACCGCGGTAGTCGAGGCTAAATGAAATGGCCCTAAGGGTGCTATCAGTCACCTATGTGAGTTCCTCCTCATACATCAACTGTTAAATAGACCATGTAAATAAATATTAGTACATTATACTATCTCTTATTAATATTCATTTAAAAGAAAATGCAAGTTATGAATTTACAACTTAAATCTTACTTGTGTCACTATTCCAATGTCCCCCTCTCTAGTAGGAGAGGACTCTGTGGGGTGCACTCCACTCCCTTATGTCTAATCTATAATGTCCACATCATGGAGGTCATAATCATAAGTGTCCAAAGGATGCTCGATAGGCTATATAAGAGGACCCAAGCATATCTAGTTGCACATGGCGCAAGTATGTGGTACAAAAATATGTGGAGCTGACGAGGATGACACAGTAGCACTCTAAGCCATTGCCAATATCACTAGAATGTGGCTAAGCTACTTTAGAAGCATGCAAAATGAAAAGACCACTCAAAGAGTGAATAGCCTAGATACTTTGTGTGACCACATCCTGCATAATATCTAGATGAAATATTGAAGGTGGTAGAGGAAGGGGAGAAGGGGGAACATATGGGCGTGAGACTACTCAAACTACCCCTGGTCTATCTTGGGGCATACCTCCACCAATGCCCTAGAAGGGTTTAATGTCAAAGTAGTTGACATGATGCCCTAACACGAACTCAACATTTTTTTTTTAATAAAGTAAAATGGTATATTACAATTGTTGTCCGATGGTTTATCAAAAACCATACACCAACAATCCCAAAAGTTATCTACAATGTCCCTATGCGTGCATCATTTTATAGAAATTTTTGGGTTTATTAACATTAACTAGCAAACTAGTGTGGGGGCTAACAAATAAAGAGGCTATTTGGGCTTTAGTTATTCCAAGATCTTTCACATCATCATAATACAATCCACATGCATAATATTCCCTCACGTCTTCTCACCATGAATGAAAGGAATTACGTTGGGTGGAGAGGGTTTCTATATTTTTAATTATTTCCTTCAAGGTGTTTGACATCTCAGATAATCGAGGGATTCTCATATAAACATCATAAATGCCCCTCAATTACGTACCTTTTCACCGCTAATTCTCTTTAATTTAAGTTGACTGAGGTGGTGGAGCATTTGGCATTTATGCATTTTCATTCTCAGCTGGTGGATCATTTGGAATTTGTGCATTTTCATTCTCAATAGCCATAATACCTGATTAAAGTTAAAAACTAATTAATCTAATTGAAATTACACAATATAAATGAAATTATTGTAAAAATACACTAGTTTTTAATAAAAATTAAAAAAATCCTACTTTTTAACAAAAAATCTATAAAATTTTCACTTTTAATACAGTCACATAAACAAGACTATTTCAAACCAAAATCCATAAAAAAACATTCATTTTTAATCAAAATCCATTCTAAACTCAAAATTTTCATAAAAATTAAATCAAAAACCCTATTTTGAAAAAAAATCCATTAAAAACTAACTAAAATTATACAAATCTAATTCAAAATTCAATTAAACCAAAGAAAAATCTAAAATCTAACCTTTTTCAAAATGGATATTACCTAAATCAAATATTTTTTATGGAAGGAACCTCCTCACTATGTGCATGTGGCTTGTGAATGTGTAAAATGATTTTAATAGGCTTGAAAAATGTATATATATATTTTCCTCAAATCAGATATTCATTTTGGATCAGATATCCAATTTGAATCGGATATCCAATATGAAAATCTTGGTTTGGGCATTGCTTTGGAGGTGTGTACTGACACCCAAGCCACAAAAAAGTCAACTCGACATTTTCACACTTTTTCCCCTTGCTACTTTTTGGCCCATAATGATCCTGCACATACCCATATGATCATCTCTATCTTGTATTAGATCATAAGTATTTTATACATAACTTATTTGTGTCTCAATTGTATTAATAATATCCTTTATGCTTTGTGTAACATCATGCCACTTCATGCAATATAGAAATAGGTTACTTGCTTCCTCTTCATATGCATGAACATCCTTCAAACTCTTTTCCAATTTGTTGTGTGTAGATTCACACTTTTCTATGATTTCAAATAACTTCTTTATTACAATCCATGCTTCAACTTGTTCTCTTAGTCAAGATGCATATTCTTTGAAATTCTCCATTATCTCTTGTGTTGTTTTTATAACTTTACTAATCTCATACTCATGTTGAGCATCATCTACATCTTCTTTAGAGGTCACAGTGATACTAGCTTCCCTATTCCTCATGGCTTTCTGCTTAACTCTCCTTGCAGTTTTATTTTCTTCTACCCTAATGGCATGAACTATCGAAGGGGATTTCTCCCTTACTAGAGGACTACCTATGGATCTCCTTTTCTTACCAGCTATAGGTAGAGATGCAATAACTAATCTCCTAGAGCTACTAGATGCCTCTTTTATACTCATATAAGCTTTAGATCTCTCTATAGCTATTCTAACTTTCTCTTTTGAGATTCCAAACTCTTTGGCATATATTTCTAGCTCAGCATCAACTTGTTTCTTTATTTATGATTTCTTAAATTTCTAAGAAACTTAAATTGTATTTTCTATATAGTTTCCAAATCTTTGTCTAGTAGGATCCTTAGGACTATTCATCAACACATCAACATAGCCAATAGCTACTTATTCTATCAATTGATAGCCAAGCTCTGAGACCCAAACAGTTCTATGTTTGACTGCTTCCATTATGGAATAATTAGTAGAAACCAAGAAGGTAATTTCATTCATGTAATTTCTTACCACATCTCTCAAAACTCTTTATCTCATATTCATTCTCCCTTGAAACATTACAAAGAATGCTATAAGGACATCACCCTAAGCATCCAAATCTCCAAGATTACTCATTTAGTCTCTTATATGATGAGCTACAATTTTTTCATTTGACCAATTAACCTTTCCAACTAGTAGAACTTCTTTCATAAAATAGAAAACCAAACATATTATCAATGCTCCATACTTGAATACATGCTTTTTCTTCTTAATATCTTTTAGGTTCTCAATTAGTTGTTGCCAGAGCAACTCACAAAGGTCATATTCACCCTTATTCTCAATCATATCCACTGCCACATGAATTGTGGTGGTAGAGACCAACTTGTCTCCATAAATCATATGTCCAATAACCATTGTTGTTTATTGAATTGTTAGATTCTTGATAGGGTTTATTGCAGCACTAGTTTACAATATTATGTCTTTGTTCTTGATGGATTTATGGACTAGAATTTGTCCAATGGACCATAAACTAGTGATTTATTTAATAACTTCTTTGTTAATCATGTGTGTGACATCAACCCACATAAAAATAATCATGAAGTCTTCTCAATTCCTTTCTAATACACTTCTCTTCATTGCTAAATTCTGGAAACTAGTGGCACACATCTAATTTCTTCTTAGTCAAGATATTGTATTCTAGTTTAAAGGTATAATCTTCTCTTAACTAGCTCATATACCCATAGATTGAATAGTTTTACATATGGGTGCTCTTCCATATTCACATGAATATAAGCCATAACATATTCAATAGGTAGAACCCCAAGAGGGGTAAGTGAACCAAGTTGTGACACAAAAATGGCTCTTAAGATGCCACTTTTTTTTTTAAATCAGAAAAGTCTAATGTGCACAAGAAAATGAAGATAGTTACACTCAAAATTTGAAGACACAATAAGAACAAGATTTTTAGTGCTTTAAGTATAGTTTCTAAGCAACTAATTTTTTTTGAAAACAATGAAGATTAACGGTTTCAAAAAGGGGGGGGGGAATAGGTCCTACTTTTATAAAAAAAAAGTAGCATAGCATCTGAGGCCCCCCCCTTTTTCATTAACATTTTTTTTTAGAATTTCAAAATTTTGAATGGTGAGAAATTAACTAACACCATGTAGTTTATCCTCATTCTTTCAGCTACCTTTTCTAATGAATATATAATATTTGAATTTTTGAAGTGGACACATCCTAAAAAGCTAAAATTTGAGCGTGGTCCCCCATAATTTTTTTGAAAACTAATCAAAAATCAATTCTTTCTTTTTCATCATCTATAGAATGGAGTCTAGTTTTAAAAAATGTATTTTGTTTGAAGATTCAATGAACGAGTCAAAATCTATAGTAAAACTAGCACATGTTGGTTTTTGACAAAAAAACAGAGGCAATAACAAGAGGAGTAAATCCAAAAACCTGGTTTAAAATTCAATTGAGGAAGCAAAAATGCATTTTTAGATGGAAAATACTTTAGGAGGTTCACTAGAACCCCCTAAAGGGTTCGATAGAACTAGGGGGTTCACTAGAACTAGGGGGTTCACTAGAACAAGGGGGTTTGAGTGAACCCCTCTTTAATGGGTTTATTTTTTAATTGCATTAAAGTGGGGTTCGCTATAAACCCCCTTTTCCCCCATTCTCCCCCTTTTTCTCCAAAAATATCCATAGTTTTTCCCTTCGAAGCTCGAGTAGAGGATGAAAATGGAGGAGACTTCATAGAAACAATTGGATGATGGTAGTTCTCAGAATGAGCTATCCAATGAATATAATTTTAATATGTTTTGGTTTTATTATGTGTTTTTTTTTAGTTTGATTAAACATAGGTTTTTCACCAAAAATCAAACTCTATGCTTTGCACATGTGGAAAAATAGTAGATTATTAAAAAAAATAAAAAAATATTAGTGCACTTGATATTGAAATCCTTAATCCAACAAAGAAAAGAAAATTGAATTTCAACACATAAAAAAATAGTTATGTTGTCTATAATCCACCTATGTCTAAATTTTCATTGGTTTGACTTCAATTTTTTTTTGTTAATCAAAAGTGGTAGACCACTATAATATTATTAATACAATAATAAGATAGTTCAAAATCCTGGTTCAGGGTGGCCTACTGGCAAGAAAGAACCAGGAAGAAAACCTTCGGTTATAGCCCCAAAAAGATATATTTCATACAAATAATCAATCAAAAAATATTTCTTACAAATGGTCCCAACATGAGTTCATTCAAAACCTGACATCCCATATCATCCTAATCTAAATAACCTAGCTAAAATTATTAAACTAAGATTCACTATTTGCATTGCTAACTATGACAATACCCAGATTTTGTTATCACAAAACCCTTACAACAGAAGGTAGATTGAGCCCATGTAGATTTTAGGAGCAACAAAATTCAAAACTATATTCATGCGTACACTGATCATTGGTCAAAAAATAAAAAATTTCCCTATTAGCACTGACAATCATTCTTCCATTTGGTCACCACCTTGAACATAATTTTCATCATGTCCCTCTGGTATAACCTACAAACCCATGTTGTTAGCAAAGAAAAAAAATTCCACCATTGGTTCTTTATCTTCTTTCACCTCATGCAATAGCTAAGCCTTGGCATAGTACCCTTGTTGTCCTCTAGTGGTTGGAATTGCAACATTATGACCTAGCATTCCTTCCATTTTACTTTTAGTTGGTGTTGTCGGTGTGATTTTTGTGGGCAACACTCTCAATGGAATATTTATGGGTGGGTGGGGTGCATGCTCACATAGGAATGATAGTAATACTTCTCTTTAATATCAAAATCCATGGTGGCACAAATCCTTTTATTGTTTTTCCTTAAGGCTTTCACAATAACACTATCATTCTTTAATTGTAGGGCTAGCCTTACTACTTCAAAAATTTCATCATAACCCTGGTGATGTTTTAAGTAGTCCCTTGAAAATAAGCCCCCAAAAAACCCATCCCCTGTGAAAAGATTATAATCTTTCACTACTCGCAATAGAGCATCATTGTCCAGAAGTTGGGGTTTTTAAAATTTTCTAACAATTACTTCCAATTCAACTAAGGATTGAAAAAGATCCATTGTGTTTGATAAGAATATTGACAGTACCTAAGAAGGGAAGAGCAATCGCATGGCTCTAGGGCACATAACTTCCACACCCAATACTACTCTAATTGTGTCCTCCACTCTAGGGAATTCAACTTAAAAATATGCGCTAGATTACCATGTGAAAGATGGCCTTCAAAAGGTCGTTCATGTTCCGTAATTGGGAAATTCACTCTCAGGCTCCATGGTTGAGTCATCATCTGAGCTAATCTTAACACCACCAACCACTGTCTAATAACACTCTTTTGTTTCTATCTGTGTTATCTCAAATGCATTATGAAATTGGTTAACTTTCCCTCTTTTCTAAAGCCAGATAAATACGTTGAAGATAATGAACCAACAAAGAGTCGACAAGACCTTCACCTCTACTTCGCTCATGTAAAATCCCTACTTCTATTGAGGGAATTAATTAAACCTTACTTGCATGTCTAAAAATCATCAAATGTGGCAATTGACTAGCCTTCTTTCCATTTGATAGCGTATACTTTGCACTTAGTATGTTTGGTGAAAAATGTGTCGATACTATAAACAAGCAATGATAATCATTATAAGACATTACAAAATTTAGTTTCCCAAATCTGAAAGGAAAAACTATCATTAGAGTATCCACTATAGTTGGAGATTGATTTTTATGGTGGGATCATTCAACTCGTGCAAAGTCCATATTTTGCAAATTGCATAAAGTCCTTTCCCAAATATTCTATGAGTACCCTGAAATATAAAAAGGAATGGAAAAATTTCCATCAACCAAATTTCCAATTTGTGTGCTTATATCCCTTTTGTGTCCTTAACCAATTTAATGAGCTGAGGTGATGGCAATCTGAGTACATGAATGCAGGTATCAAAATTATGGTAACACTTACAACTCAGATTTTATCCACAAACATATGTATGAAGGCCTACAAACCCATGATTAATAGTAAGGAACTAAGTAAAATATAAGTTTAAGTCCTTGATTTGTGTATGATCCTCATGTGGAAAAATTGCAACTTGCAAGTGTGGTCATTTAGTTGAACGGTCCCCTTTTGCCTCTTGTTCGATTAATCTAATGAAATGAGGGAAATCATTTAAATGACTTATATCATGTAAAACCTTAATCTCCTTGGCCTCACAACCTAAGTTTGCAAGAAAGTCGACTACCTTATTGCCTTCTCTGTAGGTGTGTGAGATCATGGTGGCATGAAATTTATCTATCATTGACCAAACTTTCTGAAAATATAGCTTAGATTCCAATTATGGACTTTCTTTCCCTACATGCATTTATGATTATCATAGAGTCTCCCTCTATGTGTAGATTTGCAATATTTAACTCCAATGCCAGTTCCAAACCTAGAAGCAAAGCTTGTGCTTCTTCACTATTGTTTGTTCCTTTATTTAGATTGTGTGAAGATACTGCCAGAAGGTTCCCTAAAGAGTTTATGACACATATACCAGCCCCTGACTATCTTGATTCTACTTTAGATGCCCCATCAAAATTTAATTTGGAAAAATCCTCTTGAGGTGGAAAAAATTAAAATTTGATCCTTCATGGAAAAAAAATTATGTTCTATATGGTGAGCATCACTCCTTAAAAATGGTGTTTACTGAAAAAAACTAGTTTTCAAAGGAGATAGAAAAAGAAGTTCAATCTGATTCCAAAAATTTGAAAAAAATATATTTAGAATCTATAGAAAAATCGCAAATCACTAGTTTTCATCATCTTCAAATTCCTCATGGTTTAGCTGATATAGGTGCCCAAAAGTGAATATTTATTTAGAAAAAATTAGTTCAATGTCTAGTTTGGTAAGAAATTGTAAACTAGTATTTTGTGATCACCCAAAAAAGTTATGGATGAAAACCTTAACATAATCAAAATGTAAAAAAAATAAAAAATTAGATAGCCAAGAAAGAGCCTAACATTATCACATTTTTTTTATAAACATGCATTGAAAGACCTGCAAACAAGACACTTAGTGTGGCAAAAAATATGTGTAAATTTGGCACCCTCCTGAGAAAATCATGTCCATGGCATCAAATGGTCATCCAACCCTTTGGGTTGGAAGCTCAAGGAAAAATCCAACCATTTGAGTTGGTACTTCCCAAAGCAACTCATTTTGCAAGTGCCAAATTTGGTGCTCACCAAATGAAATGCATGACTTTTGCGAATGTATTTTTGTGAACTCATTTGTTTTTTCTCTTTATCTCTCTCTCTGCTAGAGAAACTATATACATGAAATAAACATTTAAGTATAAGTTAAAATTTACATATGGAAATTTAATTTCTTAACTTTATGTTATATTTCATGTATATAGTTTCAAGATGCTTGAGAGTGGTTTCATATCTCCTAGAGTTATAATGCAAATTCTAGTTTTTGGAATATCTTATAATTTTTAGACTTATTCAAATTTTAGTAATCAGGAGGTCAAATTTTAGTAGTCAACAAGTTGTATCATCTTTCTCTCTCTCACTCATTTTCATCTCTTATTCTCTATATCTTTATCTCTTAGTATCTCCATCCCTTTATTTGACTCTCTCCCCCTTGATCTCAAGAACACAAACACACACACTCTCTCCTCTCTCTCTCTCTACCCCACACTCCCTCCCTTCCTCCATATCCCTCCTTTCCTCTGTAATATCTATCTCCCTCCCTCCACTCTCTAAATCTCTCTATCTCCCCGTCCTCTCCTATCTCTATATATATCTATCTCTACTCTCTATCTCTCTTCTCTCTATCCCTACCTGTCCCTCCCCCTCTCTCACTCTCTCCTTCCTTCACAAATCCCTCTCTCTCTCTCTAGTTCTCTCTATCTCACCTCTCTCTCCCTCCCTCCCTCCTTCCCTCTCAAATTTTCTCTATCTCCCCTTGTTTCTCCTTCCATTTCTACTTCTCTCTATCTCACCTCTATCTCTCTGCCCTCTCTCTAATTTTATTTGTAGTGTATGAAAATGCATACCCTTGCATTTTCACA
>VDFB02047230.1:176585861-176880818 GCA_007258455.2 Sequoia sempervirens
TCAATCACATTTCTTTATCACCTCTCTCTCTATCTCTCTCCTTCCCTCTCTACTCTCTCTATATCAATTCTCTCTCCCTACCTTTCTCTCCCCCCTCTCTCTCTATCTAACCTACCCATGTACACCTATTTTTCTCTCCTTCTGTCCCTCCCTCCTCCCCTCTCTCAATATCTCTTCCTTTCTCCTTATCTCTCTCTCTCTCTTCCCTTCCCTCTCTACTCTCTTTCTCTTTATCTCACATCTCTCTCCCTACATATATCCCTCCCTCCCTCTTCACTATGTATCTCATGTACCTCTCTCTCCCTCCCTACCTCTCTCTATATTCCCTCCCTTTACCTACCTCTCTCCATCACTCTATCGCTCACCTTTCTCTCTCCATCAATATCTCTCCCTTTATCCCTATCTCTCCCTCCATCTCTCCTTCTCGAGATTTCTATCTCTCCTCATCCTCTCTCTACCTAACTCTCTCCCTCCTATTTATGACAACTATCCCTCTTTACCTCTCCCTTCCTCCCCCATCTCCCTCCCACACTCTCTATCTCAACCCTCTCCACAATGTATCTCAACTATACCTCTTTACCTCTCCTACCCTTCCAAAGAGGTGAGATAGAGAGTAGAGAGAGAGAGGGAAGGAGGAAGAAGTGAGAGAGATAGAGGTGATAGAGAGATGTGATAAAGAGAAGTGGAAGGGAAAGAGGGAGAGATAGAGAGAGAATGGTGAGATAAAGAGAATTAGAGAGGGAAGGAGTGAGAGAGAAATAGGGGAGAGAGAGAGGGAGAGAGTGAGAGAAGAGAGTGGAAATGAGAGAGGAGGGAGGGATAGGAAGGGATATATATGTAGAGAGTTGAGATAGAGAGAGAGTGGAGAGGGAAGGAGAGATAAGGATGGAGAAGTGAGAAGAGATAGATGTGATAGACATAAGTACAGAGGTAAAGGGGAGAGAGTGGGGAGGGAGGAGAGAGTGGGGAGGGAGAGATATACTGACAAGATAAAGAGAAGTAGAGAGGAAAGGAGAGAGAGAAAGAGGTTAGAAGAGGGAGAGAGGAGAGAGAAAGGGAGGGAGGGAGAGGTAGGGTGAGAGAGAGGTGAGATAAAGAGAGTAGATAGGGAAGGAGAGAGAGAGAGAGAGGAAGGGAGAAATGAGAGAGAGAGGTGATAGAGAGAAGTAGAGAGGGGATGAGGGAGGGAGAGAGAAATAGGTATAGAGGGATGGGCTAGATAGAGAGACATATATAAGTACTAAAAAAATGTGTAGATTAATTGACTACCTTAGTACAAAATGTCTCTCCATTCTTTTTTCTTGTCATGTTGATGGATAATCCTTAACAGATCTTCTAAATTTGATCAATAGGTAAAGCCCTTTTCTTCTTACAGTTAAATAATATAAATAGAAGGGTAAATTTTGGCTACTTTTTCCTTTGCAAAGTTTGTCTATATAAATATCATACTTATGTTGCTAGTCAATCTAATTTTGTTATTAAGAATTGAATAGATGCAATTCTTCTACAATAAGTAATCAATAACTAATTTCAATTTTGTAGACACTGAAAAAAGTGTTGATTGATACTAAGCATTTAATTCTAATAAACTAACACTGTTTCTTCCTAAATCACATTAAATTCATCCATTAATTGAATAATCAACATTATTTAATTAAATTCAGCTATTAATCAAATAATTAAATTTATTGATTAGTTCATCCTTCTTCTAACTAATTATTCATCTTATTTAATTAAATCCCCCTAAGTCTTCTTATTTGATTAAAATCAATCAAATCAAATGTCACAATCTCCTGATCCTCTCTAATTAATTAAATTTTAATTATTTAATCCTAAATCACCTTCTAATCATCATCAATTAAATCCTCCAACTTTTAACTCTTCAAGAGTTAAATAAACCATGGTCAACTAAGTAGGTTGCACATAAAATCAATTTCTTCTATTTATCTAATTCCTCAATTATCCTCACCAAGGAATATTCCTCTGAACAACCTCTCATTCAATTTCCCTCCAAAGGTTTTCAAAAATCTATCACATCATCTTACATTTGCAATAAATTCTCTTACAATCTTTCAAATCCTCTCACATCCTCTCAAATATCATTCAATTCCTCTAACACCAATTTCAAATTCTCAACCAACAACATTTTACTTCTCTTCCATCCTCCTCCACTCACACATTTCCCAAAATGTGCTCCAACTTCCTCCAATAGAATTGTGACACTTGGAAAATTCTCATTGGATCTCAATTTATCCCACATTCACTTGTTTCCTCCATTCTTCAACCCTTGGCTTCTATAAATAGAGGCATGCTTTTCACACTATGCATCCACAATCCATGCAAAGTCATTATGCTCATTTCATCAATCAATCATCCAATTGCTATCACTATCTTTGAGGGGAATTGGCATTCATCACATCCGATTCATCTCACATCTACTTGCATCTTCATCAATTTAGCTTGAATTCATCACCACTTTGAAGGAATTTCATCATATTGATTCAACAATCTTGGACATTATCAAGCATGGATTGGGAAAGGGCCACTTTTCATATCAAAGTGACACCAATCCCCATATGGGATGGGGGTTTGATCTATTTAGTTATTAAAATGCTTTCATTTGCTTCCTTTTTTGCTTTTGTTTCATGTTTTCATCTTTGTTTGATCAAGAATCTCATAGGGAATGATGTTTGTGCTAAGTTGAATGACTAACCTCGTTTGTGTTGTATTTGTTTAGCTTGGTCCAAATCATCATTCACAAATTTATGTTGTGCTAAAATAGAAAAATAAAGGGAAACCAAATAGAATGAGATAATGTATTGTCCAATTCAAGGAGAGTGCAAAAGAAATGATATAGAATATAACTATGAATGCACAACATAAATAGAGCAAAAAACAATTAGGAAGTTTTGAGAACAAGTTTTGTAGAGAAAACATGTTAATGAGTTGAAAAAGAAAAATGACTCAATGTTCTTGCGATAACAGATTGTATCAAGGTACAAATTATATATTTGGAAATCTTAGCTAATTTTGTCTTTGTAAACAAGAAGTTTGTCTATACAAATGTCAAATTGAATGATATTACATTTGAGACTTCTAAGTAAATAATCCCAAATAAAGATAATAATGTGATAGTTTAAAGAAGGATTAAGAATAAAATATAAATATGCAATGCCTAGAGATGATAAGATAGATTATTTACCTGCATATTATTTTTGAAATGAACATATAACCTTATGAATGAATTCAAGATTGATGGTATACATAATAATCCATTTCAAGTTGTCTAGAAATTTTCAATAGTATCACTATAGGGAGCTCAAAATGGCTTGTTCAACAAAGGCATCATGTAAAAGATGTATGCACCAAAAAAAAGGGTACCTAGATCCCTGTTTCTCTAGGTAACCCAAAGGGGAAAATGGGCATTAATAAGGAGTTCACAACTACTAAAACTTAATTAAAAGAAATAATAGGAAAAGGAAAATTAGGGCTCTACCACTATCACTCTAGAAAGGTCAAATTGCAGATACAATAATAGAAAAGCCTACTTTTTTCTTTGGCCATGCCTACTTTTTTTAAATAATAGTCATATTTGTTGTTCAATAGTTTTGAGTTCCTCAAAATGACAATAATGTGGCCTATAAAGTGATTTTGGGAACAAGAATGTATAGTGGTGTGTGAATTATGAAATTGTTGGCATTCAAGATCTCCATTCAATGCCAAAAATGGAGGTCCATTCAATGCACCAAAATGGGTACTCAAGCTATGAGTGGGAAGTGGGAACCTTTGAGGCTAACTTTGCCATCTTTGTGTGTGTCGCTCCAAGCCCTAGAGATGTGGATTTCTTTGATGAAAATGTTTGTTGTGCTTTCTCTAATATAGTCTACAAGTACTTGCCTCATGCTTCAATTTTCAATTGGAAGGGTCTTTGTATTTGCAACAATTGTCTTGCCAAGCAAAGCACAATTTGATAAAAAACAATCCAAAAACCATACAAAAATAGACACAACTATGCTAGAATATGTAATCAAGTTTCCTTTTGTGAACTTGCTACTTACTCCTTGTGATTTACTATGATATTATGCAATGTGTAAACAACATAAGTGACCGTTGCTACCCATGAATGTGAAATGTGATATTAGAGGCAAGGCACATGAACTCCATGAAGAATGTCACCCAACCCTCACTGCCCTGAACCGATTTCAACAATGCCACCTAATCACCAGGAACCTCATAACAGAGACACATTGCCAACACAAAAACATTACAAACAGGTTAGAAACTTTTCATCCCTTCTTTTTGATTTACTGCAAGAACAATTTTTGAATAAAAAGTGAAAAAACATGGGCAAAAATATGACTGCCAATCAGGAAATCAGGAAAATAGGTAGAAATTTCACTATAATGAAAAAATTGCTACAGACCATAAGATATAATTGCTCACACGATTTTCCATGCATAAACTAATACATTTTTTTTTTTAGAAATATAAATCCCGAACATATTAGCTACTAGCCAACATCGAGCCAAATAAATCTATAATTTGGATGCAAGAAAACAATTTAAAAAAATAGACATTTGTTTAAGGAGGTGTATAACTAGTTGGACGAAGTGGGAAATGCATAAACTAATACCATTTTTGCTCATTGAAAACATTAGTCTCCGCCTTAAGAGGTAGGGACTAAAAATTTGAGATGCTTTTTAGTGATAGGTTTTAATTAGCTAATTTATTAATAAAGTGGAGATAATAATATTTTTCAAATAGTGGATGTGTTCACATATATGAAACATAAATAAAGCATTTTAGTCATAAAATTTGAATAATATTTTTTTTGACACTAAGTCTAATATTTTATCTTCTATAAGAACATTAAAAAAATCATCATAAATAATTTTATACAACATAAAAAATATATGTATTACAATTATGTAAATATGTGCCTCCTAAAATGATTTGGCAACCTTTATTCCAAGAAAATTATCTTATCCATTAAAGTTTAAAATAATAGAAAATTCACTTAATAATGACAATTAATATAATGTTAAATAAAATATATTTTTTATAAGAACTAATATATATGCTCATCTATGTAATCCAGATGTAGTATAAATGATCAGTTGGAATGTGAGTATGCTTCAAGATTGATATTACAAGTCAATATTTCTAAAATAGACGGAAACATGAAAGTGGGGGATCAAAAGTACACATGGATTAGGTAATGGGCACTCTATGTTGACATCCTCCACTGTCAAATTAATGGAGTACAACTTTCACTAAAGTTGCTTAAATTTCCAAACGTGAAAGCTGCAGATTCTAATTCCATGTCCATCTCCTCCTTTCTTGTAAGTAAAGTTTATATCTTGTCAATGATTAAGTTGGAATCCACTTTAGTGCAGATTGCCCCAATCTACACGTAATCGATTGCATTCATCTATCAATTTCTATCACACTCATTTGATACCTCCTTCCATTTTAAGCAACCGCTGAGAATTCATTTAATTATCAACGACAAATCTTGCGTAAGACAAAGACATGACTAGATGGGTCAAGTGACATTTTGCCATATACTTTTTATGGACTAACAATCTTGATACTTTTTGGCCACTCGACAAAACATAAAATTCCCATCAGTCTAATATTATTCAAATGAATAAATAAGAAATAGATATTTTTCATTTCACATACATAGATTCACATATTAAATTCGACACAAAATTGTAATGGATTTATTGGTTTGAATCAATATATGTAATAAGATTTTATGTGATTGTAATGGCTAGACCCTGGTTTATAACAAGAATTATTATTCTAATCATGTACATGTATATGTGTATTTACTCACATCAAAATATCTTAGTCACCATCAAGTGGTAGCCTACAAGTCAATTTTATCCACAATGTAAAGTAAACCATTATGAAAACATTTGAATTATAAAAATAAGGTTACAATAACTAACTCAAAAATCAATAATTTTAAAAGAACACAAAGAAACTCAACAAGATTTAAACATACATTAAATGATAAAAAAATAAATCGATTCATTGGATGTAAGTTCAAAAATGCACACTCTACAATTTTGACAGTACAAGTTGTCCTCATTTATATGTACATCCCCTTAGTTGAAAGGAAATTGGTTCATCCCAAAATGAGCATTCGAAATCAGTAGGTGCCTTTGGTAAGCGAGCCTCAAAAAGCACATACTACTATGGGATAAAGCGGAATCAGACATAGTTTATTTCCCACCATTAATCCTTAGAGAAAAGTTCATGCAATTTTAGATCTTGCAAGATAAACCAATTTCAACATGCATTAAATAAATTCAATAAACATGAAAGATAAAACATAATACATGAACACAAAGATTTATGTGAGGAAAACCCTTTCGGGTAAACAAACCCACAGGCCAAAAGCATAGATCCATTGTATCATTCAACAAAAAAATACACAATTACAATACAATTTGAGGCTCTAGGCCTTTACAAGGAGATTTAAATCTTGTTCCATCTTGAGAAAATTTGGCAGCATAAACCCTGTGAATTTTGTCTCTCACCTATCAGCTCTAATATGGAAAGCATATATATAGATCAGCAATAGAGGCTCCTAGAATAAAATATTCCATATACATATCCTCTTAGATTAAAAATATGTAATAAAGGATAAAATTCACAACTTCTAACCCAACCTACTAATCTATAAATGAAAAAACTCAACAAGCATAAGTTCTCATTCAACCTGCCAATCACAAAGCGAGCTTATCCTTATGCTAGGTGTACTATCCCACATAGATAGGAGAAAATAATTATCTTTAGCACCTAAGGATATAATAAAACAAAAAAACTACTTTTCCAACTCAACAACGAATTCAAAACTGCTCAAATAAGACTCTTCAAATCTTCATATGGTCTTGTCAAATCAATTTTTCTGAAATTGGAAACATTTGACAATTCGACCCTACTCAAATAGCATCTTCCAAGTGGGGTGCCCAACTTTCTATAAATTACAGATCAAGCCATATCAACAATCAACGAAGAATGCCACAAGTTGTCACCATGGAACTGCTAGAAATTTTTCTCAAACTTTCTCCTAGAAGTTCCTTGTGACAAGTGGATTCTTCCTTGGCTTCCCTCAATTTTCTCCACAAAAATAAGAACTCTAACTATAATGTTTGCAACTTAGGATATCAAATAAATGTGTACTAGTTGTCCAAAGTAAGCTTAATTAATCAAATTAATTAAATGCTAGGACTCAAAGGCTGAGACATCTTAATCCCAACATTCTCCCACTTGTCAAAGACCTATCAAGAATCTAAAGCAACAATAACTTAGGTTCAAATGATGAAAACCACATCACAACTATCATCCATGAAACCACTTGAATCTCCACAAGCTCTTGTGCTCTAATAGGACACCTGCAATGACATCCAAGATGTCCCCTATCTCTTGCAACAAACTATGTCATCGTCCAACGTGCTGGATGGAAGAAAAAAGAACAAGACAAGGTGAAATGCACCAATCCAAAGAACACAAGCATAAGATCCTAGTGATATTAAAAGCTACAAAATACTACCACCACTCCAGTATGCTCACAAGCTAAACAGATGCTACACCCTTAACACTAGAGTACATTGAGTTATGAATAGTCATCTTGTGGCTATCTTAACACCTAATTAAGTCATATTATTATTATTATATTGTTATTTAGTTGATTAGGTCAACCTAGGGATTTGACTTTGATTTCAAGAAGGATCCTTCATTTAATAATTGTATACCAAGGAAATTCATACCTAAGTTGGATATGAGAAAATTTGATGGCAAGGACCCAACCAATTGGCTATGCCAAATGGAGAAGTTCTTTGATATTCATCATATTCATAGTCAACAAAAGGTAGCTATGGCATCACTATACCTAGAACCAAATCAATTTATTTGGCATTGTTGGTTATGTGATGAGAAGAAAAAAAAGGGTTGTGTGGTCACATGGTTAATTTTTCAAGAGGAACTTGCTACCCATTATGGAGATAACTAAAGGAACACAAAGACCATTAAGAGGAGGGGTGGATTAGTGGACTACAAATTTTAACTTTCTAGGCAATATGGCAATGAACACTGAAAGTATAAACCAGGAGCAAAAGAAAGGTAACTAAACCAAACACACAAAATGCATCCCAAAACACAAAATATATGAGGAAAACCTAAGATAGGAAAAAATATCAATGAGAATAGATGCTAGAGAATACTGCTCTAACCCAACCTCAAAATAAAAATGCTTTCTATTACAATTTATGGGAACCAACCCAAAGGAACACCAATTCCAAGTTTATGAGCACCAACTCAAAGGAGATTCTACCCCTAATCTGATCACCCACTCAGATGATTATACAATAAGAGATTTTTTTATTACAATCTGAATATCATGTTACAAATGAAGTTTTGTAACTCAAATATATTTCTGCACTTGAAAGACTTTTGTTAACTTGTCCTCAAACACCTTCTAGTCTTCAATTATTAACCAACTTTGCAAGTATTCTTGATTGTCTCTTTTTTATTCTCTTTCAGCTCCACACCAACCATTCCAATAGAGCTTAAAGGAAAGGAAAGAATATTTTAACAAGAAAAAATATGGTTTTCATTGATCAAGGATAACCACCTTGCTAAATGGAAGAGAAGACAAAAACTAATGTGTCAATTTAGGGTAAAACTATCATACCTCATGTTGAACAAAAGACAAACAAGAAACTTCAACTGAGGGTTAAACTTGCAAATCCTCTTGTAGCTATCATAATATCTAAGCAATGACATAGCATAGCCAATCTCCTTTAGTGGTGTAAAATATAACTCTATGCATCCACAAATCCTAGTAAATAAAAAATGATTTAACCTGCCAAAACTACACATATTCACCAAGTCATCATTATTCCACAGATTCTTTGCAATGTGTATGCCATGTCAGTATTCTCTCATTGGTCCAACTTGCAAATTTGTCTCTTTTCATAATTAAATATTGATTGTCATTAACTTTGATTTGAGCTATTAAGGTTATGTCATTGTGAAGTTCCTGTCGCATGAAATGCACATTGTTGTAGCTGCAAAATGTCAGGTTCCTATAGCATGAATTTCCTATCATTGTTAACTTCCTGTATCTATACAATTATCTTGTAGCTACATACAATGGTTTCTATACCACGAGTTGGGATCAATGGCAATCTAATGCCAACCAACAAACTCAATGCCAATATTAACTTTATGGATAGATTCATCTACCAATTCACTAAATTAAAGCAAATGGGCATGGTCAACGATTATATTAAGCAATTTCAAACCCTTTCTAATGTGATAGAAGAAAATATGAAGTAACTATTTCTAGGTGGCTTAAAGGATTGCATTAAATATGAAGTATGATTGTTGCAACCACAATCCTTATCACAAGCAATCGTAATGGAAAGAAAAGTGGAGCAGAAGATTTTGGATAGTAGAAGACAAGGGAATATAAATTTTCAGTGAAAGGAGATCTACACAGTCACTATCACAACCTACTAGGTTTACTCCACAACAAATTTAGGAGATGAGAGCAAAAGGGTTATGTTACAATTGTGACAACAAATATAGTGGAGGGCATAGATGTAGTGAAAATAAATTGAATTGAAGGACTGAGTGATGAAGAAGAGGAGGAACCAACATTAGAGGGTGATAGGGATTTAGATGATGAATCACATGGTTCACAACAAATCATTTCTTGTCATTCACTCTCTAGTTTTAGTTCCCCACAGACTCTCAAGGTAATTGGGTTCTTAAAGAAGTAGAAAGTAGCCATGTTGATCAAATTTCATAGTAATAATTTCATTGACAAAAGGTTGGCTACTCATATAAATGGTTTTATATATTTAGCTCTAGAATTTCAATTCTAGATTGTAGATGGTGGTACGATCAGTTGTTCTAGAAAGTCTCATAGCATTAAATTATCAATGGAAGATTATCACCTTGATAACCCAATGTATGCTATCTCCATGGGTGCAACAAATATTGTTTTGGGAGTAAAATGTATTACTACTTTGGGAACAATTGAGATGAACTTCCAAGAATTGTTCATGAGATTCCAATTAGAAGGAAAGACAATAGAGGTAATAGGGCTAAAGGAAAAATCCCCACAAATAGTTATCTCTCATCAGATGCAAAAGTTACTTAAGAAAAGAGTTGATGGATTTGTGGCCTAGTTATGTTCATTAGAAGTCTCTCAATCTAATGCTCCCACCCATCTAGATTTATAGGCAATAATAGAGCATCACTTAGTTGTTTTTTGGAGATATACCTAATTGAATTCCTCCTAAGAGGGATCATGGTCATGCTATACAACTAGTTCTAGGGAGCCAACCTCCCAACATTAGGCCTTACTAGTACCCTTATATATAGAAAAGTGAGACAAAAAATATTGTTGAGAAAATGTTAGAGGCAAGAATTACCAAACATATCCAGAGTGCTTACTCCATGCATATGGCGATGGTGAAAAAGAAGGATGAAACTTGGTGAATGTGTCTAAACTATAGGGTGCTTAACCTGTACACCATCAAAGGTAAGTTTCCTATTCTATTCATTGATGATTTGCTAGGTGAATTGAATGGAGCTATGTATTTTACAAACTTAGATCTTAGATCCGGTTATCACCAAATTCAAATTAAGAAACAAGATATTTGCAAGAAAAAATTTGAGACTCATGAGGGTCATTATTGGTGTTTGGTGATGCAATTTGGTCTTACCAATGCTCCATCTATATTTTAAAGTTCTTGAGGAAGTTTGTATTAGTTTTTTGGATGATATATTAATTTATAGTAAGAAATGGGAAGAACACTTGCAACATGTAGATCAAGTATTAAAAGTTCTTGAAGAGCATCAACTCTATTCTAACACATCCAAGTGTGATTTTGGTGTTGATGAGGTGGAGTACTTGGGACATAGAGTTTCACATGGAGTAAAGGTGGATCCTAACAAAATTATGGCTATCATGAAATGACCTATCCCAAAACCCATTAAGAAATTGAGGGATTTCTCAGGATTGACTAGATACTATAGAAGATTTGTAAAGAATTATGATCGTATAGCAGCAACTCTTATAGTTTTATTGATGAAGGATTCTTTTCTTTGGAATGAACTTGCTAATTCAAGATTTGAAATGTTAAAGGATGCTATGTGCATAACTTTAGTTCTTGCCACTCAATTTCACAAAGGATTTTATTGTGGAATGTGATGCTTTAGGAAATGGTTTATGTGCAAAACTTCTCATGCAGGAGGGTCAACCCATTTCTTTTGAGATCTATTAATTAAAGGGTGAGAATCAACTCAAAACTATTTATGAGAAGGAAATGCTAGGTATTCTTCATGTGGTAAAACAATGGAGCCCTTATCTAATGGGTAGAAATTTCTAGGTTAAGACAGATCATGATATCCTAAAATATTTTTTGGATCAAAGATTATGTTTCAAAGAACAAAAAAAATGGTTTACTAAGATGTTGGGATATGATTTTGAGATTTTTTTTTATTAATAGGAAGCTATCTATATTAAATTAAGGTAAAGATACATATTCACAAAAAAGATGGGTGGTAAGAAGGCACACCCCGAGAGTCATATGGGTAGTGCCTAGAAAAAGAAAAAGATCACATGGGCTAAGCTCGAAAGTCCAAGATTACAAAAAATATAAAAAGAGGGCCATTAAGCAGCCAAAGTAGTGCCAGCAGAGCTAGGAGGGTCTTTTTCATCCATGTTCTTCCCCCATACATCAGCAGGGTCTGGAGTGATGTCAGGAGGAGGATCCCAACCATCATCAACATATTTTTCCTTCTCTTTCTCTTTATCCTTGTGCCAAGGAAAGATTGCAAGCACCAGACACGGAAAATTTTTACCAGTATCTGGCTATCCAGAGCTAGAAGCAGGAGGGTCATCAGAGGGCCACCCAAAACCACCACCGCCACTCCTCGAAGCACCGCTAGAAGGCCACCCCTGGCTAACTGCGACAGAGGAGAGAATATTCTTTGAGGAGTGTGAGAATCCTACAAAAGCAGAGGGTGAGAGTGGGGATGTGCATAACCACTCTGCTACCAGCCCTGAGTGGGTGACCATCAATGGGAAGAGGTGGGAGAAGTAGACACCCGAGAAATAGTACATGGGGCATTGCCCCAATGATCCAACAACACTTGAAGGTGAGAAACTTCAAGTGCAACTTTGTTAGCTTGCACCTAAATTTGTAAAAGCACATTAGAAAAAATAATATCTTTAGCATATAAAGATACATTAATATCCATTTGAGAATGAGAAAAAATGCAAGTATTTCTATCTTTCGAAATATTGAAGAGAATTTCCACCATGAAAGTGTGCCAAAGCTGGGTGAGAATGAAAATGTTATGGAAGATGCACTATTGATGAAGGATGAGAAGGATGGAGCTTTATTGTGTGCCCTTTCAATATTACAAGAAGATTTAACAAAATAAGCCAAAGAAGAGTGGGAAAATCATGTGGCTACTAATAATCTCATTTAAAAATTACAGAGTGATCCTAGTAGTTTAGATAAAAAAATTTGGAAGGGAGATACTTTGTGGTATAAAGAGTGACTGTATCTTTCCAAAAATTCTTCTCTCAAACAAAAGATTCTCACAAAGTTACATGAATCTCTAGTGGGTGGTCATTCAATATTTTTGAAGACATATCATCTGGTCAAGAAAGAGTTCTTTCGGGAAGTGCTAAAACGAGATGTTCAAAAAATTGTGGAAAAATGTTTGGTTTGTAAATGAAATAAAGCAAAGACAATTAAGACACCTAGTCTCTTACAAACCTTAGTTATTCCTAGCCAGCATTAGGAAGAGGCTTCCAAGATCTAATGGTAGGAATGTCAGCATGACAGTAGTGGATCGCATCACTAAATATGCATATTTTATTGCATTGTCACATCCTTTTACAACAATTACAATGGAAAAATAACTTTTGGAGAATATTGAAAAGCTACATGGTATACCTAAGGTTATTCTTAGTGAGCATGATCCTATCTTTACTAGTAACTTTTTGATAGATTTATTCAAATGTTTGTGTTAGAGTAAATTGCATTTACACTTAAGTTTACTTAGGAATTAGTTTTGTATTTATTTAGTTGGGTGGTTTTTACCCGTTTCGAGTAGTTTAAATACACCCTCCACATATTTTCATGCCTTTATAAGACACTTTGTATATTGTGTGATATATCTCATCTCAATGTATTTTATGTAGTGAAATAGCCTATTTTTCTTCTCTCATATTCTATGGAGGTTTATTTGTAGATGATTTTCCTAGGTTATTTGTTCTAACATGGTATCAAAGCATCCCATTTTGCACTCCTTCCTATGAGAGTTTTCATCTAAATATTTTTGAGATCATTTGTTGTTGGAGATCATTAGACATTTGAAATTTTTGAAATTTCAAATTTTCCTCATCTTCGATTACTTCATTTTTTAGGTTTTTTTGAATTCATGTTGTTGGTGATTTTGGAAGCACAACAAATCACCATCAAGGGCATTTTTTTTTGTAGCTTGGGAAATTTCCATTTGTTCTAGGAATGATTTGGGGGGTTGAGACACTATAATCCCAACATTTTCCCACTTGTCAAAGACCTATCAAGAGTCTAAAGCAACAACAAATCAAAGTCAAATAATGAAAACCACATCACCATTGCCATCCATGAAACTACTTGAATATCCACATGTTCTCATGCTCTAACACTTGACACCTACAACGACATCCAAGATGTCAACTATCTCATGCAACAAACTGTGTCATCCTCCAACATGCTAGATGGAAGAAGAAAGAACAAGCCAAGGTTAAAAGCACCAGTCCAAAGAACACAAGCATAAGATCCTAGTGATATCAAAAGCAACAAGATATTGCCACTGCTCCACTATGCTCACAAGCTATACAGATGCTACACCCTTAATATTAGAGTACATCAAGTTATGAATAGTCATCTTGTGGCTATCTTAACTCCTAATTAAGTCATATTATTATTATAATATTCTTATTTAGTTGATTAGGTCAACCTAGGGATTTTATAGGGTTATCTAAGTCAGTCTAGGTGATACCCTAGGCATAAATAGGTATATATACGAGGTTGTGAGTCTTATTTCATCATCATATTGTGAATTTTGTTCTCATTGGAGATATTTGGAGGTTTCCCTCCTCGAAGTGGCTTGTTATTCTCATTTATTATCAAGTATTTGCAGCATATTCAATATCATATTCTTCTATTATGCAAGTTATTTCATTAGAAGTGATATCAGAACATGATCTTGGCACTATTACGACAAGGCATTTTTTCAATTTTGGAGGTCATTTTGTGAAACCTATATCTCCCCAATTTTGGTGAGATTTTATCTAATTTTAAAGCATTCTTTAAGTAAATTTTAAAGAAGCTATATTCTATATTTCAAAAGAATTGGAGTAGAATTGAGTGAGTTATTGCAAAATTAAGGGTTTTGCCCAAGTTTTTTGGAAAACACATATTTCCCACATATTGATGAATTGGTTTATGATTTTTAATGGGTTTTTTGAGAAATCCTAGACTAGAGTAAAAGCCAATGTTCAAAGGAATTGAAGTAGAAATAATTAATTTATTTTGAAATTATGGTTTTAAAACATTTTTCTCTCAAGTTTGCAAATCACCTATTTTTTGGGAGATTTTTATATTGGAGTGTGACCTATGCCTTGGTAAGTCACGATGAACCTTTCAAATAATTTTCTACCATCATGACAGGGCATGTAACAAGAGGCAAAGAGAATTCTACCACACTGGGGAAATCTTCAAAGAATGACGGGGTAGAAAATGAGGATTTTAATTATAAGGATGAAATAAACAAATTCAAGGGTTATATTTCATCATTAAAGAAGAAGTTTATAGAATAAATGGGTGAATTGATATAACTTATTCATGGTATGAGGTGTAAGGGTGAAGATTCAACTCATAAGGTGGAAGATAATACTTTTTTTGGACATTAATTCCTTGGATTTGACTTTTATTTCAAGAAGGATCCTTCCTTTAACAATTATATACCAATACAATTCATACCTAAGTTCCAGCTAAGAGAAATTTTCATGGTGAGGATTCAACCAATTGGCTATACCAAATCCAAAGTATTTCTTTGATATTCATCATGTTCCTAGTCAACAAAAGGTAGCTATAGCATCATCATACCTAGAACTAGATCAATTTATTTGGTATTGTTGGTTATGTGAAGAGAAGAGAAAAAAGGATTATGTGGTCACATGGTCAATTTTTCAAGAGGAACTCGCTACCCATTATGGAGATAATTGAAGGAACAAAAATATCACTAAGAGAGGGGAGGGGTGAATCAGTGGACTACAAATTTTAACTTTCTAAGCAATATGGCAATGAAAAATGAAAGCATAAACTAGGAGCAAAAGAAAGGTAACTAAACCAAACACACAAAATGCATCCCACAACATAAGATATATGAGGAAAACACAAGATGGGAAAAACCCTCAGTGAGAATAGTTGCTAGAAATTACTACTCTAGTCCAACCTCACAATAAAAATGCTTTTTGTTACAATTTATGGGCACCAACCCAAAAGAACACCAATTCCAAGTTTATGAGCACCAACTCAAAGTAGATTCTACCCCTAATTTGAGAACCCACTAAGATGATTATATAATAAGAGATTTATGATTACAATATGAATATCATGTTACAAATGAATTTCTGTAACTCAAATAGATTTTTGCACTTGAAAGACTTTTGTTAGCTTGTTGTCCTCAAACAACTTCTAGTATTCAATTATTAACCAACTATACAAGTATTCTTGATTGTCTCTTTTTTGTTCTCTTTCAGCTCCACACCAACATCCGTTATCTCTTCTACATTCACAAAATAAGTCTTTTCAAAAACTGTCACAATCCTTCACACCCTTCTACGAAAAATAAATACATTCTTCACTCATAAATGCATAATCTATTTTTACATAGTTATCTTCTCTCTTCACTTTCACCTAAACTCTTCTCCACCACATTCTCTACACTCTCTACACTCCACTCATACCCTTTCTCTCTCTCTCTCTACTCTAGAGATTATAACAAATGAAAATTTTCATTTGTTATATAGTACTCTTGTAGAACAAGGGAATTTTGTAGCCCTAATCTTCAAACAAATATTTCTGCAACTTTTTGTCAGTAACATTCTGACATTCCTATAGCGGTATATTTTTAATTGGAGATATCTTATCCTCCTCCCGTTATCCCATCTACAATATTTTAATTCTCTTATTGAGAAAATAAATGATTCAATGTTGCTACATCTATTTAGACTGGCTTCCATTAATTTAAATGCATTTTCTTTATTTTTTAGTAAAAACAACTACTAAATTCCTACAACATCGATGGTTTGATTTGCCTAGTTTAACAATAGCTTGTCGATCTGATTTCAATATCTAATATATAGGAAATAGAAAAATATATCTATGGCTTCACCAGACTCAACAAAAGGTAACTTAAATAATAAGATTTGAAAAACTTTTCATCTCACATTGCTATAGAAATAAACTTTTTTTCCAAGCAAAGAATCAACAATAAAATATGATTTTATTCAAACCATGCCAATATAGCTTAAATACAAGGAAATAATATTTTAATAGGTGAAAATATGATATGCATCGATCAACTATAACCACCTTGCTGAATGGAAGAGAAGAAAAAAATTGATGTGTTAATTTAGGGTAAAACTACCATACCTCATGTTGAACAAAAGAGAAATAAGAAACTTCGACTTAGGGTTGAACCTTCACATTCTCCTATAACTGTCATAATATCTAAGCAATGACATAACATAACCAATCTCCTTTAGCCACATAAAATAGAACTCTATGCACCCACAAACCCTGACAGATAAAAAATGAGTTAATCGGCCAAAACTACACATATTCACCAAGTCGTCATTATTCCACATATTCTCTACCACATGTATGTCATGCCAGTATTCTCTCATTGGTACAACTTGAAAATTTTTCTTTTTGCATAATTAAATATTGACCACTGTTGACATTGATTTGAGTTTTTAGGTTCTCTCATTGTGAAGTTCCTGTCACATGAAATGCACACTATTGTAGCTGCAAACTGTGAGGTTCCTATAGCATGAATTTCCTGTTATTGTTAACTTCATGTAGGTATGCAATTATCTTGTACTTGCATACAATGGTTTCTATATAATAAGTTGACATCAATGTAAATTTAATGCTAACCAACAAACTCAATTCCAACAACAACTTTATGGATAGCTACATCTACCAATTCACTAAATTAAAGAAAATGGGCATGGTTAAGGATTATATTTAGCAATTTCAAACCCTTTCTCTAAGAGTAGAGAATGTGGTAGAAGAAAATATGAAGGAACTATTTCTAGGTAGCTTAAAGGATCACATAAAATATGAAGTATGGTTTTTCAACCACAATCCTTATCACAATAAATAGTAATGGAAAGAAAAGTGGAAGAGAATATTTTGGATAGTAGAAGACAAGGGAATATAAATTTCAATGAAAGGATATCTTCTACACATTCACTACCACAACCTACTAGGTTGACTCCACAAAAAAATTGAGGAGATGAGATCAAAAGGGTTATGTTTCAATTGTAACAACAAACATAATGGAGGGCATAGATGCAGTGAAAAGAAAATAAATTGAAGTAATGAGTGAGGAAGAAGAGGAGGAACCAATATTAGAGGGTGATAGGGATTTAGATGATGAATCACATCATTCCCGACAAATCATTTCTTGTCATGCACTCTCTAGTTTTAGTTCACCACAAACTCTCAAGGTAGTTGGGTTCTTAAAGAAGTAGAAAGTAGCCATGTTGATCAAATTCAGTAGTAATAATTACATCAACAAAATGTTGGCTACTCATCTAATTTTTTTTATATATTTAGCTCTAGAATTTCAATTCTTGATTGCAGATGGTTGTACAATCAATTGTTCTAGAAAGTCTCATAGCATTAAATTATCCATGGGACATTATCACCTTGATAACCCAATGTATGCTATCTCCATGGGTGCAACAAATATTTTCTTACTACTTTAGGAACAATTGAGATGAACTTCCAAGAATTTTTCATAAGATTCCAATCAAAAGGAAAGACAATAGAGGTAAGAGGGTTGACGGAAAAATCCCCACAAATAGTTATCTCTTATCAAATGTAGAAGTTGATTAAGAAAAGAGTTTATGGATCTGTGGCCCAGTTATGTTCATTAGAAGTCCCTAAATCTAATGCTCCCACCCATCTAGATTTATAGGCAATAATTGAGTATCACTTAGTGGTTTTTGGAGATATGCCTAAACGAATTCTTCCTAGGAGGGATCATGATCATTCCATACAACTAGTTCCAAGGATCCAACCTCCCAACATTAGGCCTTACTAGTACCCACATATATATAAAAGTGAGATAGAAAATGGGTATGTGTAGGATCTTGATGGGCCAAAAAGTGGCAATATGATGGGTATGTGGCTAATGGATTTTTTTACCCAAAATTGATGAAATGAAAAGGGTTTTTAAAGGATATTCTCAACTTTCCACCAATATAAATTATCTTTACTATGAATTTAATAAGTAATTATTATTCATTTTCTATTCAAATTATAACTAAAGTCATGTTTGATAGACTGATTGAAAAACATCTATAGCTTTCAAACGATATCACATTTTTTGACTCCAAAACATGAATCACATTCTATGTTTCACATACTATAGGATTAAAGAAATTAAAAAAAAAATCATGAATTTTTTAGCAAGTTAAGGTGGTTAGACATACGAGTTTTTTATATTTTTTAAAAGTTGTAATAAAAAATTCATATTTAATTATTTACTTGGCGAAAACTTACAAAAAAATATGCATCACACCAAGACATGAGTCCTCTACTTATATCTAAAATATTATAAAAAAATATTATCATTTTATTGTGGTTAGGGTGGTCAGACAGAAAACCTACTACTTCTAATTTCCCTGAAATTTAAGTACTACTGCATTGAACTTTCAAATTTTTACCAAATAGATTTTTCTTTTTTTAAACAAACCTAGTAGTTTAAAAACTACATTCAATTTTCTACAAATTCTATTGAAATAATATAGATAACTTATTCAAATTTTTATGTCAAGTTTCCTAACTCTAATTTTTTTTTATTTTTTTGTCACTTAAGGGCTTGTTTTTTCTATGATGATCCTGCACATACCCAAATATTGAGAAAATGTTAGAGGTAGGAATTACCATACATAGCCAAATTGCTTACTCATTACCTATGGTGATGGTGCAAAAGAAGGATGAAACTTGGTGCATGTGTCTAAACTATAGATTACTTAACCTATACACCATCAAAGGTAAGTTACCTATTCTAGTCATTGATGATTTTCTAGATGAATTGAATCCAGAGCTATGTATTTTACAAATTTAGATCTTAGATCTGCTTATCACCAAATTCAGATTAAGAAAGAAGATATTTGCAAGACAACATTTGAGACTCATGAGGGTCATTATGAGTGTTTGGTGATGCAATTCGGTCTTACCAATTCTCCATCTATATTTTAAAGTTCTTGAGGAAGTTTGTATTAGTTTCTTTGATGATATATTAATTTATAGAAAGACATGGGAAGAACACTTGGAACATGTTGATCAAGTATTAAAATTTGTCGAAGAGGATAACTCTATTCTATGTCATCCAAGTTTGATTTTGGTATTAATGAGGTGGGGTACTTGGGACACAAAGTTTCACATGGAGTAAAGGTGGATCCTAACAAAATTAAGGCTATCATGAAATTATGTATCCCAAAACCCATTAAGAAATTGAGGGGTTTCTTAGGATTGACTGGATACTATAGAAGATTTGTGAAGAATTATGTTCATATAGAAGCAACCCTCATAGCTTTATTGAAGAAGGATTAATTTCATTGGAATTTATTTGCTAATTCAAGATTTGAAATGTTAAAGGAGGCTACGTGCACAAATTCATTTCTTGCCACTCTTGATTTCACAAAATCTTATCATGGAATGTGATGCTTTAGGAAATGGTATAGGCGCAAAACTTCTCATGTGAGAGGGTTGGCTCATTTATTTTGAGATCTGCTAATTAAAGGGTGAGAATCAATTCAAAACTATTTATGAGAAGGAAATGCTAGCTATTATTCATGTGGTAAAACAATGGAGGCCTTATCTAATGTGTAGAAATTTCTAGGTTAAGACAGATCATTATATCCTAAAATATTTTTTGGAACAAAGATTATCTTTTGAAGAACAACAAAAATGGTTTACTAAGATGTTAGGATATGATTTTTAGATTTTATATAAGAATGGGAATGAAAATGTTGTGTCAAATGAACTATCGATGAAGGATGATGAGGATGAAGCTTTATTATGTTCCCTTTCAATATTACAAGAAGATTCAGCAAAAGAAGCCAAAGAAGAGTGGGAAAATCATGTGGCTACTAGTAATCTCATTCAAAAATTACAAATTGATCCTAGTAATTTAGATAAATTTTCTTGGAAGGGAGATACTTTGTGGTATAAAGAGTGATTGTATCTTTCTAGGAATTCTTCTCTCCAACAAAAGTTTCTTGCAAAGTTACATGAGTCTCCAGTGGGTGTTCATTCAATATTTTTGAAGACATATCAGTAGGTCAAGAAAGACTTCTTTTGGGAAGTTCTAAAACGAGATGCTCAAACATTTGTAGAAAAATGTCTGGTTTGTCAACAAAATAAAGGGGAGACAATTAAGACACCTAGTCTCTTGAAAGCCTTAGTTATTCCTAGCTAGCATTAGGAAGACATCTCCATGGACTTCATCACAAGGCTTCCAAGATCTAATGGTAAGAATGTCATCATGACAGTACTGGGTCGCCTCACTAAATATGCATATTTCATTGCATTGTCACATCCTTTTACAAGTACAGTGGAAAAGGAAATTTTGGAGAATATTCAAAAGCTACATGGTATACCTACAGTTATTCTTAGTGACCACATTGATCCTATCTTTATAGTAACTTTTTGATAGACTAATTCAATTTTTTTTGGTAGAGTAAATTGCATTTACGCTTAAGTTTACTTAGGGATTAGTTTTGGATTTATTTAGTTGGGTGGTTTTTACCCATTTTGGGTAGTTTTACATCCACCACATATTTTCATGCCTTTATAAGGCACTTTGTACATTGTGTAATATATCTCATCTCATTGTATTTTCTCTGGTGAAATAGCCTAGTTTTCTTCTCTAGTATTCTATGGAGGTTTATTTGTAGATGATTTTCTTGGGTTATTTGCTCGAACATGGTATCAAAGTATCCCATTTTTCACTCCTTCCCATGAGAGTTTTCATCTAGAGAGCTTTTAGATCATTTGTTGTTGGAGATCATTTAGCATTTGAAATCTTTTAAATTTCAAATTTGCCTCATCTCCAATTACTTCATTTTTTAGTTATTCTTGAATTCCTATTGTTGGTGATTTTGAAGGCACAACAAACCACCATCAAGGACATATTTTTTGTAGCTTGGGAAATTCTCTTTCATTTCAGGCATGATTTGGGTGGTGTACTTCATTGTTGGCTATGAATTTATGAAGGAATTTTATTTTTTTCTTCACTGAAAGGGCATCGAATTGTTTTTTTCCTTATGAAGGCCCAATCAAACCAAACTAGAGGAGCCTGGAGTCCATTTTCTCCCCTATTGCAAACCCGTGACGAGAGAAGGCTTGAATTTTTCTTTGGGGCCTGATTTTCTAGAGAGACCCGCATCCATTCACTCACAACATGAGTTTTTTTGAATTGAGGCATTTTTTCCAGATTTTGTTCAATTTTCATTGAAGACCATGGGATCTTGCAACAGAAACATCATCTCTACCCATGCTATCTTTTGCTATCCATTGAAGTCATGATTTATAGAAAGGAGGCCATGATTTCCACCTACATGACGCATTATTTTTTTTGTTTGAACTTTGCAATTTTGGAGACCACAAAATTTAAAGAGGCTGTGAGAAGATTTTTTAAGGTGTTTCTATTTGTGGAAGGAGAGGAAGCATATTTTTGTATTGGCTAAGGGATTTCATTCTCTGTGTAGAAGGAATTTTTTTTAATTTTATACTTTATAAAGTTTGATACAAAATATTTAGGGTTTCACTTTTGAGTGTCAGAAAAGGTGGGCCCATTTTGAAGTGGCTTTGAAGTTGTTCTAGGATTTTAATTCAACATTGGCACCCAGTAATATTTTTTTTCTATTTAAATAACACTATAGTGTGATTACTTGGTGTGAGCAAGAATCACAGAGGCTCATGGTGTGCCTTGAATGGAGGCTTGAAAAATGATTTGGTGCAAGATTATGTTGCTACAAACAAACAAGGTGCACTAATTTTTTCCAATTTAGAAAATCAGCTTTTTTCCTTGAAGTATTTTTGGAAAGTGGTGAAATTTAATTTATAGAGGTTGTTTTCTTGGAAGTTTTTTTTAGTTTGGTGTATTTTTTTCCTTTTTGATGCAAAATTTGTTCATGGCTACTCCTAAATCTATTAAATTGTTAACTCCCCATAATTACCGTACATGGAAGATGAAAATGCATAGGTTGCTTCAGTCTGAAGGTCTATGGTCCACACAGAGTAATATCAAACCCACTCTTACCAAGGAACTTAAAATATTTTCCTATAGAAATAAGTATGTCCAAGCTATAGGTTTGATGAAATTGAATGTTTCTGATAGTCTCCTCTTTCATATTGATGAGTTGGATACACCCAAAGAGATATGGGATAAGTTACATAACCTTTTTGGTCAGGTTAGTGAATTTCATGTTCTACAATTGGAGGTTGAATTAACTACTCTTACCCCTGAAGCATTTCCTTCTATTGATGACTTTCTAGTGAAATTCAAATCTTTAAGGTCACAATTAGAAGGATGTGGGAAGAGAAAAACTGATAAAGAGTCCATATTTTTTATACTATCTAAGTTGAGAGGCCCATTTTTTGTGTTTTCTTCTACCTTCTACTCCATAATGGATGATTTGGGTAGTGCATTTCTGAACCATAGATAGTTGGCACCACAAGGCTCTCTTACTCTTCTAGGGTTTTTCACCTAAAAGGAGAGAGATAGGCCAAAAATGCTAGCTAGGTTTAGTCAAATTATGCTATATAGGATGTTATTTAGACTAAATGTTCAATAAAATAAATAAAATTAAGTGATCTAAAAGACTAATTATATATGCAAGACCTAATATTTATGCTATGTTATAAAACACAATGTGATATGCAAATAAAGAACTATGAATGACTAAATGCAAAATAGAATCTTGAAATGAGGTAAATTAGTGTGCACCTCGATGTTTGATGAATATTCTAGAATATTTTGGATGTTGTTTGGACTTACAAAAAATCACTAGTAGGACTCATTCACCCAGGGTGGCGAATCAGTCATGCTTCTGCTAAAAACTATCGGGAACAAGTTTCTAAGTGTCGAGATCCTGAATCTAACAAAACTTAGATTTATAGCCTTAAGGTGGGACTCATTCACCAATGATGGTGAATCAGTCCTCTCCAAAAATTTTAATAAATCAAGAGACAACTCTACAACACCAGATCTAAGGATGTTTGCTTGTTAGGTTGTTGAAGTCAATTCTCCAGGAAATAGATAGAATACCTTCTCCAAGCTTTAAATGTGGTTTATTTGACTTGAAGCACCTTTTTGACTTGTTGACCACTCTTCAATACCTAATTACTTGTTAAATCTGCATACAAAATTCTACAAACACACACAAAAGAGGAGGGAAATGGTTGAGGGTTAGCATATAGGGGTTTGCCTTTGTCAAACCCCACTTTGGTAATCAAACCCTTAATGAAATAATGAAATGAAAGAGAATGATAAAAACATAACATGCAAATGCTATCAAATTACCAAACCTTGGTTGAAGAAAGTTTGAATTTATGTCAATGGATGCTTCAAAATGCTTGATGAATGCTTGATTAGGTGATGCAAAGTGCTTGAATGAGTGAATAAGTGAACTTAATGAATGCTTTTATGAATGGGGTTTGAAATGGATGTAAAAAACACTTATTTATACATTCTTGTGCCTTAGTAACCTATTGATACCTTATCACAGGCCAACATCAAGTGATTTTTAATAAAAACCCGAAAGAAATTTTGAAATATTTTGAATTTGAAGCCAAGGGGAACTCATTCGCCACCCATGGCGAATGGGTGTGGGGAATTAAGTAAAATTTAATGTTGTTTGTTGGGTTTACATTAAAAAAATACACTTAATTAAGCCTTATAAGGGCATAAAGGGGTCAAATAAAGTATAAGAAAGGTGTAAATAGTGAAGTTGTGCCTAGAAAAGTGTGAAATCTTGTTACAAGACTTTACAACACTTCAAAATAGGACTTGTTTAGTGATAAAAAAGTGATTTTTAGGTGAATTGTAATGAGTAGAGCCTAGAAGAGTGTAGAATTTTTTTACAATACTTCACAACACCTTCATAAGACATCATTATTTGGGTTTTAGTACCTAAATATGCTTGTTCAAGCCATGTTACAACATAAAATTAGAGCAAAATAGACCAAACATAGTGAAACGAGACCTAAAAGGCCATGAAAATGACAAGGGGCCATTTTTATATGGCACATTTAGCCCCCACTTTAGTGAGAGGATGAACTTGCTTCAAACTCACACTAAAGTAGCCATGCATAGTGAGAGGAGGGTTCAAATCCACTTATATTAGCAAGATGGATAATCAAGCCCCTAGGATGAAGATCCCATGGAAAACTAAGCATAAGGACAAAGGAACATGCAAGTGCTGAAATGAGAATTGGATGAAGCTTTGATCATCTTTCCAACTAGTTGTGGATTAGATCTAGGGTAGTTGTTTGAAAAAGAGAATGCATACTCACTCTGGGCTGAAAAAACTCATGGTGGTCTTCTAGGTGAGAAGGCCCAAAAGGTAAGATACATACACTAGTTGGTACACATTCATAAACAAAAAGGTGGCTATAGGGAAGGTTGTGTCATTGAATGGGCTTCCCACTCAACCATATCAAAGTTATACCTCCCGATAACTTTAACAAGGCACCACAAAGGAAAATATTGATTCATTCTTCATGAGACAAGCAAAGCTTCGTATGCTTAGAACTCATGAACAAAAATCAAGGTACCATAGGCATGCAAGTTGTTTTATGCAAGGTGGTAAAAATGCAAAGTGTAAAATAAAAATGCAAAAATGTAAAAGTATGAAAGTGTAAAATGGAAAAGATGTTCAAAGGAGTCTTGTTAATTTTATGTGAGGTCTACCACCTAGGGAACATTGTGTCTAATTTCTCCAAGAAAGGAACAATCAAATAATACATTATTCACAACTTAGGGGATGCAATGTGTCACATCAGGCCACCAAGAGGAATGCAATATGCTAAGATAGATCACACTTATGGACATCACACACAATGTCATCCATAAAGTGACAAACACATCATATGAAAAACAAGGCTACACTAAGAACCAAGAATGTGAAATGAAATAATCATAATGTATGCCCCCCACTTTAAAGGAATTGCTACACATTGTTATGTGAGAAATTACTTTAAAAGTAGCAAAGGAAAGAAGATGGAAAAAGAAAACAAGACATGAGAGCCAACCTAGAAATCCCTATGCCAAGTCATATGTTTTGAAGTTAGGTTTCATCATGTAAATAAAAAAAAAGAAAAAGGATTTGCCACTTAGAAAATAGAACACCAAACACATAAGGAATCTATTGATTTTGGGTCAGTATGTTCATTGCTGCAATGTTTTTATTAAGGATTTCAGAGCTATCATCATTACCAAAAGCACACAGAACTGGAAGAATGACACAAAGAGAGCAAAAACAAAATAAAAAGAAAGTCCATTTTGGGTCAACAGGGAAGATGCATTGTGGTCTCAATGCTTTGCATCCTCCCCAAAAGGAAAACACAAGTGAAAAGAAAATGAAAAAGCAAAAGAAAAGGAAAAGCTTTTGGGTCAACATGGAGACATTGTCTCAATGCCTTGTGTCATCCACAAAAGGAAAAATAAAAATAAAAAGACAAAAAGGAAAAGGTCCATTTGGGTCAACATGGAAGAGACATAGGGTGTCTCAACGTTTTGTGTCATCCCCAAAAGGAAAACACAAAAAAAAAGAAAAAAGACAATGTACGATGTATAGAAGAAGAGAGGTACAAATAGAAGAATTTTATGGTGAGAGAAAAAACATCAAACACACGATATAGGGGAACACAATACACACATACAGTCAAGCTGAAATAAAAAGTGAAAGGAAAATAAATGCCAAAAGGCTAGTAAGGTGAATGCAAGTCAACCATCTAACAATTCATACTCCTCCCAATCATGTTCAGTATATTGTGAGGGCAGTTGATTGTCCAAAGGAAGAATTGCAAGTGTCGAACCAAGAGATGTACCAGATTCCTCACTTGGTTGAGAATATTTATCATTTAAGCTCATGGTAGATGAAAATAAAGATTTTAAATCATTCTGCACTTCTTTGTCTATTTTTTTGATCTCTTCATCATCATCATCACGATTGATTATGATAGGAGGACAAAGAGTTATTTCCAAGGAAGGATGTATTAAAAGTTGTGGTTGTTGGATTTGTTCATTTTTTTGTGAGGGCGGGACTATGTTATCTATTGGTAAATCAAGGGGAAGAGGGTGGCCATCAATTGCTTCGGTCAAAGGTGAAGGTTGGTTTTCTTGATTTATTTCTATTTGAGACTAATGAGCAAGGAGATGACGATGACGCCTATGCTCTCTAGCAACATGGTTGCATTTTATTTTATTTTGAATTTGTTTAGGTGTAAGAATAGGCTGAGTCACCAAAGGTTCCTTCTCTTCTGGATGGGTAAGAATTTAAGAGACTAAAGAGGATGGGTCAATCACTTTTTCTTTATCTTTATACACTTGTTTAATATGGAGAGGTATGATAGGATTGCTTTCATTTTCTCTTTGTTGTTTAAACAATGACAAGGAAGTGTCTAAGGGTGGTTGTTCATGAGGTTGTATGGTTTGTTCAATTTCAGACTCAAGTTGAAGCATGGTTTCATATAGGATAGGTGGAGTGGAAGTTGATGAGGACATCTTACGAAGAGACAACTTGGCTATCTGTTTGGCTTTGAACTTTTGATAGGTTATGAAAAGTAAATATTTATGGGGGTTGATGGGTTCCATAGGTGTAGGCGAAAAGGCTTCTAAGGAAAAATCACCTTTAGACAATAATGGATTAAAGCCACTATGGTGTATGGTAAATATTTCATTGCCATGTGGAAACTTCAAACATTGGTGAATGACTGAAGGGACCATTTTCATTGAGCGAAGCCAATGGTGGCCTAGCTACAAATGAAATTGATCTGATTGTGGAATAATTGGAAATGTTACCTCCAAAGTTTTGGGTCCTATTTGTAAGGAGAGTATGATTGATCTAATCATAGGGCATGAAAAACCAATATGTGTTTTAATCCATGCATTTGGTTTATTATAGTCATCTTGATACAACTCATGTAATACTAGAAACTCTTCCATGATAACATTTTCACCACAAGCGAGATCTATTAATGTCCCATTGGTGGGCTTATCATAGATTCTGTCGGCTATGTAAAGAGGACTATCATGAAGTTTTTGAAGTATATCTTTAGAAAAAAAAGTGATATCAATATTTTTGTTGGTTGGGAACTTACAAGGGATAACAACTATCACACCCACAAGTTCATCCATAGGATTAACTTGGGTAACATTTGGAGTTATATCATGTTTTTCACTATTTGTATCAATGTTCATGACCTGAGGGTTTGAAGGTTCACTAGCCTTGACAAACGAAATATTGTGTTTAGGCATGGAATTGGTAAAGATTTGTAAATTATGGTTAGGGGGTGTAACAAACTTATTAACGTGATCATGAACACTCGCAATGGACAAATGGCTCGAATTAATGAGATTTTGGACTAAGTGTTTGAGATGCTTACATTGTTCAGTGTCATGGCCATTTTGGAAATGAAAATGGAAATACACATTAGGTTTAAAGGTGGGTGGTAAAGGTTTGGTGGTATCAAGCAGTTTGATGGTAGGCAAGGTGATCATTTGTTGCTAGAGCAATTGGTTCATTGTATTATGAAGGGTATCGGGTAAGGGAGTAAATTGTCTCTTCAGGTCCCCATAGGTATAAGGCATCACCGCTTTAACAACTACCACATGACTTGGAACAGGTGGGTTTCGTTGTGGTTGAGGAGGCAGACTGAATTGTAAAAAGCCTCTATTTGGTTAGCAAAAGTTTTGTGTGTTGTTTTGATTGTTGTGCTCAGGCTTGTTAGCTCGATTAGAAGTGGATTTTGAATCATGAATTGAGACCAAGTTATGATATTCACACAAGGTTGTGCATAAGTGCATGAACGAAGGGAATTTCATCATAGTTAACTTATCCTTAAGGTTTGTGTGCGAGTTTTTGATAAACATCTTCTGCAGATGTGAATCAAGAATTTTGACATCCACTTGAGCATACAATGCCTGATAACATAAAATGAAATTAGTGAATTTCTCATTGGCATTTTTTCTACATTGCATTAGGTTAGCCATTTTTTTTTAGGGGTCATATGAACTTGGAAGTGTCGACTTACGAATTTATCCACAAGCTCATTAAATGATCAGATGGAATGATTGGGCAAGTTGGAAAACCACTCCAATGTAGTATCTTTCAGGGTCCTAGGAAAACGTTTGGCTAAGAGTTTATCATCAAGGAAAAAATCACTACATAAAGTTGTGTAGGCATTAACATGGTTAATAGGGTCTCCTTTACCTTTGTATTTCTCAAACCTAGGAATTTCTATCCCTTGTGGTATCTATGTGTGTAATATTTCTAAGGATAAGGGGCTACTACGAACATGACATATGGGTGGAGCGGTTTGACCTTCGCTAATGGTGGAAATTTTTTGTTGCATGGACGAAATAGTATTATGGAGTTGTGTAATGATGGGATTGAGGTAGGTGGTTTGAGGTGGAAGAGAAAATGGAAATGGAGTGTATGTAATGTGAGAGGAAGTGAAAGGAACACTAAGAGGGCTGAAGGTAGTGGAGGGGACTTGTGATGCGACAAGAGAACTAGGGATGCTAGTTGGAATTGCAAAAGAAGGAGACACATGAATAACTTGTTGCATAGTTGTTGTAACTGGAGGAGTGGTATAAGTTGGTATGGATGTTATGGTTGAAGGGGGAAAAATGTGAGGTCCTCCTTGGCTTGCAACTATGTTTGTTGATTGGGAGTTAGAATAATCATGCCTATTGTAAATCTCAAAAATTATTTTCATAAATTGTAATCCATCATCACTTTCAATCAAATGATGGAGGTTTTCTATGGTTGGTATGGCAGTAGTGGAAAAGTTTTCAAGGGACAAGTCTTGTTGTAAGTGTGCAAAATCCTCATGAATATTAATGGCCTTTTCTTGTGGGATGGAGTTGGTTTGTGTGTCAACATTCATTGGATGGAAAGGTGAAGAGGGTATGTGTAGGATCATCATGAAAAAAATAGGCACTTAAGTGGCAAAAAATTTAGAAAAATCAGAGTTAGGCAACTTGACATAAAAATTTGAATAAGTTATCTATATTATTTCAAAAATATGTAAGAATAGAATTTGTAGAAAATTGAATGTAGTTTCTAAACTACTAGGTTTTTAAATCTATTTGGTGAAAATTTGAAATTTCAATGCAGTGGTACTTAAATTTTAGGAAAAAAATAAGAAGTAGGTGTCTTTCTAACCACCCTAACCATAATAAAATGATAATATTTTTTTATAAGATTTTAGATATAAGTAGAGGACTCATGCACTAATGCGATGCATATTCTATTGTAATTTTTTGCCATGTAAATAATTAATTATGATTTTTTTATTACAATTTTTTTAAAAATAGAAAAAAATCATATGTCTGACCACCTCAACTTGGTCAAAACTTCATGAAATTCAATTTTTATTTTTTTAATCCTATAGTATGCGAAGCATAGAATGTGATGCATGTTTTGGATTCAAAAAATGTGATACTGTTTGAAAGCTATAGATATTTTTTAATCAGCCTATCAAACAGGATTTTAGTCATAACTTGAATAGAAAATGAATAATAATTACTTATTAAATTCAAAGTAAAGAATAATTTATATCGATGGAAATCTAAGAAACTCCTTTATAAACCCTTTTCGTTTCATCAATTTTGGGTAAAAAAATAGTTGTCAGTCACATACCCATCATATTGCCACTTTTTGGCCCATCATGATCCTGCACATACCTAAGACATAGAAGTGGTATTGTCCATGCCTAATGAACCATTGACCATACTAGGAGTAGGATCTCTTGAGATCCCAAGGTCCATAATGGAAGTGCTATTGTGGGAGGCCATGAGTCTAGAACTTAGTCTCAATAAAGTATTATCAATGGGGCATAGTTAAACACTCATACGAGTACCACAAAAGATGGGGTGAATGCAAATGCAAGGCAATCTAGGAGTGCTAAATGCAAATAATAGAAATTTTGTAAACTAGAACAAAGAACTAACAACATATAACATAAATGTAGGAAATGCCCAGAAAATTCCTAAAAATGTAATTTGAAATGTGTAGGTGGACTGATTCACCCAGGCTGGTGTATGAGTCCCAGTATGAGATTTTTTTTTTTGGATTTTTCAAAAAATTTAATGTGATTCTAATCCTTTTCAAATTCCAATGAAGAATTTAGATGAAAATATTTAGTTTTTCTAATTATATGTAATGCAAAAATGAACTCTAAATGAATCTTTCACTAATGCAAGATGAGAAATCCAACGATGCAAAAAAAAAAAAACCCTAATTGAATGTTGATGCAAATGAAGCTTAAGATGCAAGATACAATTGAAATCAGAAATGCAAAGTGTTCAAAAGTTGGGTTCACCAAAATGAACCATATATTTTTAGCACCACAAGGCTCTCTTACTCTTTTAGGGTTTTTCACCTAAAAGGAGAGAGGTAGGCAAAAAATGCTTACTAGGTTCATTCAAATTATGCTATATAGGATGTTATTTAGACTAAATGAAATAAACTAAATAAAATTAAGTGATCTAAATGACTAATTATATATGCAAGACCTAAGATTTATGCTATGTTAGAAAACACAATGTGATATACAAATAAAGAACTATGAATAAATAAATGCAAAATAGAAAAAAAATGAGCTAAATTATTGTGCACCTGAAGGCTTGGTGAAGATTCTATAATATTTTAGATGACTGGAATTACAGAAAATCACCAGTGGGACTCCTAGGGTGGAAAATTAGTCCTACTTCTGATGAAAATTGTTGGGAACAAGTTTATAAGTGTCGGGATCTAGAATTTGACAAACCGTAGATTTCTAGCCTTAAGGTGGGAATCATTCTCCACTAATGGTGAATCAGTCCTCTCCCAAAATTTTGAGAAAACAAGAGACAACTCTGTAACAACAAATCTAAGGATGTCTACTTTTTGGGTTGCCGAAGTTAATTCTAAAGGAAATAGACAAAATACCTTTTCCAAGCTTTAAATGTGGTTGATTTTACTTGAAGCACCTTGTTGACTTCTTGACCTCTCTTCAACACCTAATTGCTTGTTAATTTTTCATACAAAATTATGCAAACACACAGAAGAAGGGAAAAATGGTTGAGGGTTAGAAAATAGGGGTTTTCCTTGCTCAAACCCCACTTTGGTAATCAAACCCTTAATGAAATAATGAAATGAAAGAGAATTATAAAAAAATAACATGCAAATGTTATCAACTTACGAAACCCTTGTTGAAGAAATTATAAAGTTATGTTAATGGATGCTTCAAAATTCTTGATGAATGTTTGATTAGGTGATGCGAAGTGCTTGAATGAGTGAATAAGTGAACTTGATGAATGCTTTTATCAATGGGGGTTGAAATGGATGTAAAAAACACTTATTTATACTTATTGTGCCTTAGTAACCCATTCATACATCATCACAAGTTGACATCAAGGGATTTTGAATAAAAACCCAAAAGAAAATTTGAAATATTTTGAATTTGGAGCCAAGGGGGACTCATTCACCACTAATGGTGAATGAGTCCCACCTAGGACCTTAAAATGGATGTCAAGAATTAAGCCACATTTAATGTTGTTTGTCGGGTTTACATTCAAAAATACACTTAATTAAGCCTTATAAGGGCATAAAGGGGTCAAATAAAGCATAAGAAAGGTGTAAATAGTGAAGTTGTGCCTAGAAAAGTATGAAATATTGTTACAATACTTTACAACACTTCAAAATAGGACTTGTTTAGTGATGAAAAGGTGATTTTTAGGTGAATTGTAATTAATAGAGCCTAAAAGAGTGTAGAAATTTTTTACAACACCTTCACAAGATGTCATTATTTGAATTTTAGTACCTAAATATGCATGCTCAAGCCACATTACAACATAAAATTAGAGCAAAATAGACCAAACATCGTGAAAAGAGACCTAAAAGGCCATGAAAATGAAAAGGCACCATTTTTCTATGGCACAATTCCAAATGCCCTCTTTTGAGACTTTTTGTGATCGATTGACAAGGGAGCAAGCCAAAGTTGTCTAGTTGGAGGGTGTCGCTATAAATCATGCATTGGTTGTACATATCTCTCAGATTAAAGGGAAGAAGAAGCCTAAACCTAAAATAGAGTCAATTAAGATTTCCACCTCTTCTAAATAGGAAAAGCCTAAGAAGGAGAAATTTAGTTGTGTATATTGCAAAAAGAAAGGGCATGACAAACATCATTGTTATATGAAGAAGATTGATGATCTCTCACATCTTCTTAAGAAAAAACAATATTCCATTTCCCTCATCTATAACTCCTTCTATAGCCTCTGCATCTGCATCTTCATCTCCATCATCATCCAACCCTACATAGTTAGGGAATGCAGGGTTTGTAAGTGGTAAATAATATAAATAATGCATGGGTAAAGTACATGCACTAGTGACTTCTACAACATATTCTGGTTTTCATAGATGGTTCTTTGATTTAGGAGCATCTCACCACACTGCTTCTAGTTGCTATCCTTTTTTGGGTCTTCATCCTGCTGACACTTCCAAAATGTTGTTGGGAGATAATAAACTTTTGGATGTTGCAGAGGTAGACAATGTTGAGATCTAGGTGATGGTTGTTTCAAGGATGTATTGTGTATACCTAAGTTGCACACAAATCTTATTTCCATATATCAGATCACCCACAGTGAGGTATTGAAGACTGTGGAATTCACTACAAATTTTGTTTTCATCAGAGAGGTTGATACTGGAAAAGTCATTGTAGTTGGTAATGTTGATCATGAGTCTCGTTTGTATACCTTCTCTAATTTTGTCGATGATGATGATTGTAGACACACAAAATTGGCATAATGCATTCAATTAGGTCATTTTCATCCATTCAACAAATAAATCAAGTTTATCCATCAATCTCCTAATGTCATCAATTTAAATTAAATAAATCAACTTGATCCTAACATCACCCTCCTTCATTAAATAAATCAATCCTTTATTTAATTAAGTCTGAAATCACATTTCATCCCTTTTTGATTTAAATAAATCAAAATATTCAAGTCAAAGGGGTCAAATCATCCTAATCATCATTAAGCTAACCTAATCCTAATTAGTCTAACCTAACCACCCATCACATCCTCTAGATAATCCCACTTGCACAAATAAATCAATTTATTGATTTATTAAATCCAACATTTTCCATCAACATGGCATCTTTGAGGAATATTCCCTCAAGTTTGAATTCAAAAACAAGTGGACATGTACATCCAACAAGTCATTTATGAGCTCTTACATGGCTCTTACATGTCCCTTGCACAAGTCAAACTAAGCATTAACTCACAAATTTGAATTTGAATTTCCCCCTCTTGGGCACATTTCCCAAATCTTGCACACCCCTCAACCACTCACAAGCTGACAAATGGCCTCTTTTCATTGGCTTGTTTTTTATCCCACATTTCTCCCTCTTGATCACTCTTAGCAATTGAGAATCTATAAATGAGAAGCTTCATCTTTTATCAAATCCTCCACAACTCCACAATCATCCACAAATCCTATGAAAAGACACTCTCCTCATTTTAGAACAAATTTTCTCCATTGCATCATAGTATCTTCATATCATTTTCATCATGGAGCTTAATCAAGGATTGGGAAAGGGATTCTTTCCATAGAAGCACCAATCCACTGTAAGATGCTATTTTGATTATTAGAATGATTTTTTTCTATGTTTTGCTTGCTTCTTTTGCATTATTATTGTGATTAGATGAATCTTACAGTGAATCTTTTGTTTGCTTTGGTTTACTAACAATGCTAAGGGCCTTTGTTTTTGAGCTAATGCAGATTTAATGTTCTACATAGAGCTCATATCTTTAGCAGAGTATAGACACATGTCTATTTACTAAAGCATGCTACTGCTTTCTCTTTGATGCGGACTGTGTGGGTCGGTTGTGATTGTAAGTGTGTCATATGAGCTATTTATTACCAAAAATGACCCCACTGACTATCCTCTCTGACAGATTTTCCTGGCATAAACCACACGTTAACTAACAACTAGCCTACTTATCTACTTTAGTCGCCATCTCTTGTTCTAACATCCATCCAAATTTATATTTACATATTGGCGCACTAATCAAAATATTTCTAGATTAGTATCATTGTCTTGTGGTAGGTGGGCAATCAAAATTTATATTTTGGCACAATAAGCTTTATGCTTTTGATAGATGTCCATACCCAGTTCTAAAGTTCCATATGTGCACAGCTAGGGAGGACGTTGCAATCCTTATGGGATTTTTCCTTTACACCTACTGATTGTATTCACTTGGAAGCTAGTTTCTTTTTTCTGTTGCTGGTTATTTCTGTGTGTTGAATGAACCTTATGCCTGTCAATTACATTTGCTCAAAAATTTCAACAACCTTTTTTAACAAATACATTTGGTGCATATCCCGCAATTACTACAATCTATGAGCTAATATATTTCTTAGGCATTATGTCAAAGGTATTCATTGTTTTGATTCACTATTTAGATTTCCATCAAGAGCAGCAGGTGGAAAACTGTTGGCAGTCCATCTCTCATTAATTTTCATCAACCATCACACCTATGAAGAGATAGTGGTAGCGTGCTTTCCAATGGATCCAAGCCTTTTGACATGACACACAAATTTGTCTCCTATTACCCTTGGTGTCTCCTCCATTCATGTGATTTTATGTGTCTTACAGTAGGAAGATATGTGTCTCATCTTTCCTTTCAAAAGATAAAAATAAATTCATAAAGGTGGTTTTTATTGATTATGTATGGCTTTGATTTTTATTTTGTTTTGCATTCAATCCTTATCTTTTGTGGCCAACAAAGAGCTAATGTGCATTTGAATTTTCGTTGTTTTCTCTAACATACTTTGTCTATGCTTGGCGCAGTTTGCATTTATATTTGGTTGCAACTACTATAGCTAACAAATTCCTCCATGCCCATTGTTTAATATTGATTAAAAAGGAATTCTAGTGATTGGATGTTACTGATATCCCATTAATTCACTAATATCAAAATGGCAGTAGTACACCATATAGATTTCAAATGGGAGAAGCTTGACTAATTCTACTATCAGAAATGCCACCAGTTTCTCTTTTTCCTTTTTTTCTATCTTTTATATAATGGCGCAATAAGAATCAGCTTTAGTACTTATGAATAGCATCGATAACAGAACAAAATAATATAGCAAATATGTGTGCACTATTCCCTTTCATGTTACAAACATCTATGATAAGAAGCGAACATCCATGTGATTTGCAATTACTTTCAATATTTGATATGATCCGTCGATGGAAGACGTAGTCGCCAATTGCTTGATATAATTTTTTTTCTTGATCTCTAGATATTTTTCAACATGAAAAATATATTCGATATAAGGAAAGAACATTAGGTTTGTTTTGAAGACTATCTCAATTCGTCTTTTTGGTGGTATTTTAAAACCTTAACAAAGTCTTGATGAAAATCTGGGTACAAGTTTCTTATGTGAGGTGTTTGTAGTGTAAGGTTTTGTAGCTACTAATAGGTGTGGATTTAGAGTTGCTGAGTGCATAGGTTGGGGGCTCTGTTTTATGTCATGAATGTGCTAGATTGAAATTATTTTCCTGAATATTTATGGTTGATTGGCCTTACACCTATTAAATGCATTTTCTTGTAAGTTTTTAGCTGATGTCTCCTTCACATGTTGACTAAGTGCATTGCCTTAAATATTTTTAGAGCCTTCCTGCGTAACATCTCTTTCGAGCATTCTGTCTATTGGAAAGTTATTGGCCATGTATGGGTGTGCAGACTAGTTGATAGAAATCAGATCTCTTGAAGGGGGCACCAAGTTTTAAAATTTTTGAGCTATGGAAACTAATTTTATTTGCATAAAATACATTCATCGATGTCATGAATACTTGAGCTTCGAAACAATGAGATGTCAATAAAATAGTATGATGGGGCTAAGTTATGATCAGAGAAGTTAGAAACAACTATATTTACTATCCATGATATGTTTCAAATAGTTGTTGAAGTGGAGAGTTTTGAATAAATTTTTTTATTTTGGAGGGGGTCTAACAAATTTGATGATTTATATCTTTAAATAAACTTTTCATTCAAAATCTTAGTTTATTAGGATTAAATTATCAACAAGAGAAACGTTTTTAGAAAACTGTCTAGTTTTATATTTGTTTTTTAAAGTCTAAGGAAGGCATGATTCACTTATGAATGCCTATTTCTATTCAAATCATTTTTCCTTACAAATTTGGACCATTTTATTATTTCAAGATTAATCAAAATAAATTTAATTCTCACATGTTTGTCTTTTTGATGGAATAGGAAAATGGGGAAAGCAAAAGGATAGCAAAAGACAACAAAGGAGAACAAAGGAAGAAGAAATGAAAAGAGGAAGGAGAAGCATTTTTGTTCATGCAAAGGACTTACAACATTGAAGCATAAGAAGCAATCTTTGGAGGAATCTTGGAGAATCGGACATTGAAACTGAAATTCATTAAGCATTTTTTAACGCTTGGAGCCTTGATTTACTACTTTAATTTTCTATTTTAGGCCAACTATATCATTGTTTTCTTTCAAAATTGGGCTAAAATTGAACTTTAGACACCTACTTGATTTCAATTTGGTATAAAAATTGAACAAAAAAATTCACACTTGATTTTGGTTCTTTTAAAACAAACTCACAATTGCTTTGAAATGGCTTAAAATGAACATGTGTTTTTTGTGTTTCATAATTTGTTATACAAATTAATCTCATCTAAAAAGCCGTATGCACTTCTCTCGTGCTTCACCGTAATCTTGAGAATCAAAAGTCTTTTTGATGACATTAAGTTGCATAAAATATTTCCTCCACACTTCATTTTGGGTTTAAAATTGAAACAAAATCTTATGCGAGTGTGAATAAATTTATTGCATGTGTTCTCCCTTTGTTTCTAAACAAGGGTTGATCGAACTATGAATAAGTATATTCACTTTTTTATGTCTTAGAGGGCCTGCATTGGGGAAAAAGTACTCACCCAAGGGAATGATTCAACTGGTAACACTCTAAAGCCAAGAGTATTTCCAACCGGGATATAAATGTGGGTATTGGAAGAAATGCCAATATCACAAGGTTGATTCAGATGAGATGGATCCGAAAGGGGACTCTCGGCGTATGGGTCAATCTCCACTAACAGAAAGTCTGAAATAGAACCCTTTTTTTGTAGTGACTAATTGATCCATTGAGCAAGTTTATCAAAGTGGTGCATTGGAACTTAGATTCGAAGAAGTTATTTGCCATGTCCAATCTTGGTTAAAGTATAGAGGTTAAGACTTCATTCTTAACATACCCTTATACTTTTTTCCTTGATTGCATGTAAAATCATCTCTTCTATGAAGGGAATGAGGCAATCCCACTAAGAAAAATGTACCAATTGAGCTAGGATGTTATATTGCTTGTGAGTTAGTTTGAAAACACAGTTCTTTTTGATCAAAAACATTGGAAAACCAACATTCAACATGAGCATCAAATCTCAAACCCTTTAGGAGAAGAAAATATCCTTAAGAAAATTCACATGCTATTGCTTTCCCTTGGTATTTTATCCTTAGAGGCTTCTAAGCATTTGGATTTCATCTCAATTTTCTCCTACTAAGGTCAACAATAGGTAACTCTTGCCTCAAATTTCCTTGGTTTCTGCATAACACACTTTGCGGGATAAGGGGAAAGTTGAGACATTAGAAATCTAGATTCAAAATGTAATCAAGAGTGTTTTGTGGTAAAAATAATCCATTAAGAAAAGATTAAATCAATTGGACCCCACATATGTGCTTGGCATCTTTTGGTCGTATGGTTTTCATGCAAACATTGATCTTTTGATTTTGAGTTACTCTTAGAAAAAGGTATGTTCTTGACTATCTTGGCCTAGTAAACAAGTCCTTCCTAGGTTAATTTAGGACCAAATCCAACACTTCACCCATCCCAAACATTTATCATCACATTCCACCAAACAACTTTAGATCTTTGGAAACATCATTCTAGGACTTGGGTAGATCATCAAAATCAAAATCACCTTGATTAGTTAGGTGTAGTGGAATGCACCTTTCTCATACATTTAATTGAATTAGCAATCCTTTGAGAAAATTCATCCTAAGATCACATCCAACATCTTAGGGTTTACAAGTTAATTATCCAAATCAAACCAATCAAAATCAAACCCTAAGTCTAGCATTGATCCAAAGTTCCTAAAAGTTCATCACTCATATCATTTACACCTTTCATCCCTCATCTCGTCATTAGTCCTAAGAACCCTAGAGGTCATGTTTTCAACAAGGTCAAAATACAAGAAGAACATGGAATATAAACTTGATCCATACATCATGAGTAATCTAAATCAATTGAATTTTCAAAGCCTTACAATGCCAATTGATTATCAACACTCACACTTATACAATCCATACATGGGATCATTACCTTCTACAAATGTCAATAGCACAACAAGTGTGAGTATGCCTAGATCAAAGATTGGAACACATTTCCTCATGGTAGATCTAAATCCAAACCTACAAGTTTTTCAACCGAACAATCAAAGCATGAGCCTTCAAATGAACAACGTCATCCCACCAAATCCCTACAAGCCAAATAAGCATGTACCAAGCACAAGTTTTTGAAACATGTATCTGGAAAAATTTGGGATGGATACATTTGCAAATCATACAAATATTCCAAACATGAACAAAGGTCAATTTCAACCTATCATTCCAAATTTGAGTGTCATCCCAAATCAAAACATTGTCCAAAATCAAACACAAGTATGCACCCCAAATCTACTTGAACAAAAACCAAATCAACTATATCAAAAGAGTCAAGATCAAAATCAAGATCAAATTTGGTGAGATCAAATTTCTACACTTACCAAAATAGTTGAGTCATTGTGCCAAGAGACATCTCCACCACCATTACCCATATCAACACCATTCCTTGGTTTAGGGCTTCCCCCTTTGCCTAGCACCAATCACTCCATCTAAATAAATCCACCTAACACCCATCAAGCCATCACATAAAATCATTGGAATATACCATCAACATCACACCAATAGATGGTATCTAATCAAATGAAAATATCAATCCTGACAAATCAAAATATGGTCTCCCAAGTGCCTATCACTTTGATCACTCCAACCACCACTATCATGCCCATCATATCTCAAACCCTCACGATCACTCCAAGCGTATCTCAACCACTTGTTACTACATCCAACACTCCAAATCCACCACCACTACCACCAAAACCAAATGCATCAAGACAATATAACATTGCACTAAAGGCTCACCAGGCCTACCAAAAGGCCATCCAACAATATCTAGCCACGCAACAAGCAGCACAAGCTCAACAAGTGCAACAAGCCTCTCAGGCTACCCAACAAACACAAGCACAAACACAAAAAATGACAACTGTTGAGAGCAAGGATCAAGATCAATCCATCACTAAGTACCTTGAAGATATGTCTACTTCATCCAAAGAACAAATCAACATAGGTCAAGAGTCACTTTTCAATCATGATCAAAATCCACCAACAATACTCAACAATGATCTAATTCAAGAATTGTCAACATCATTTGACCCTATGGTTGAGGACATTGGAAATCCCTCCACCACAATTGTTGAAAACAATGATCAAGATTTCTCCATCGATGAGCACCTTGAAGATGTTTCCACCCCATTCGATGAGCAATTCACCATACATCAAGAGCCACTTTTTAGTGATCTATTTCAAGGAGTGTTAGGATTATTTTATCCTATTGACATAATGCAGGATCCATTGACCTATGATCATGTTGAAAATGTCTCTACATCACCTTTTGAGTTAGAGGACATATCTCAAGAATTCATTCCAAAGCATGATCAAAATCTTTCACCAAGGTCTAGCAATGGTCCTTTCCAAGACATGTTGACATCCTTTGACCTTATGGTTACAAATACTGAAGGAACCCTAAACTCGACACTTGAAGATACTAAACCACTTACCATGCCTAATGATGATGTTCAAGAACCCTTTGTAAGTAATCCATCCTTTGAAACTATCCCATGTCAAGAACTTGATCCAAGGCATGTCGAAAGCAACTCCAAAACCATTCAAGATCAAGAATTTGTATCTACAAGATACTACAATAATCTAATGGACACTCTCCTATCTATGAAATATGATCATATCCATGTAGTACATACTCCTCCATCTACCCATAAGATGCTTTCTATTGATAAACATGTAGATGATCTTCATCTAGAACAAAATTTTGTTACAAAAAAAGAGCAGATTATTAACTCCTACAGTCAAATTGAGTTATCAACATCAGGATCATATGTATCCCAAATTTAGGTTGAGGACATTATGTATGTAGGTATCCAACATTATCCACTCAAGGAAACAAGTCAGACAAAATAGTATAATTTAGAGTTAGCGGAGCAGCAAATTGAAACATCACCTATAGTGGTCATTTATCAGAGAATGCATTATAAACAAGAGCTCTCAGAACAAGCGAAATCAAAGCATGAAGCTACTAGTTCCACATTACTGGGGGAAACCTCATCTCAAGCAAGCATCAACATAGGGAGCATGAAGAATCCTTATAATGAAACAAGTGCCAATAGTACAACTAGCCACGCCATGAATCTTCATCCACCCATCATCCCATCCATGAATTGGGACTAACTTCGAAAAAAATATTTGAATCAAAGTATGAAGAAAATTATTAAAGCAAAAGAAGTTGAGAAGCATAATGGACAAATCAAATACACATGGATACTAAAGAATACAAAGAAATATTATCCCTACCAAACTCCATCAGTCAAAGAAACTATGGGGAAAAATAAAAAAGGGAAAATTATCCATCAAAGATGTCCACAAAAGAAAAAGTAGGATTTTCAAGCAATGTACAAAGTGTATCAAGTAGTTGGTCCTAATTCCATAGATACTTCCATATCCACCCATCCTTGTTCATCTTCCCATGTTTGGAGGGTCAAAGATTCCAAGCTATCAACCAATCCATCTTTTATGATCCCTAAACACACTCCATCCATGCCTCCACGCATGATATCCAATTCTCACACTGACCATGTATTGGCAACAACCCTTCATCATAAGGATTCAGAAGGCACTCTATCGTGATGTGCGCACCAAGACAAAGTTAACTACGGTATCGATAAAGTAGATAAAAAATCCAAAAAGGTGCATTCAAGTGCACGTATATTAGCAAAGCAAGTTCTTCAAGTATGATATCGATGGCACATTATGACAAGGGACATCTACATCAGTGACACCTTGTGATTCAACATGAGTTTAAAAATCTTTTAGAAAAAACCAAAAAAATCAAAATATATGAAAATCCAAAAAAAAACAGAAAAAGGATTGAAAACAATAAAGAAAATAATTGTCCTCTAGTGAAAACCACTACGGTGGCGCTTTGGGCAAGACCATGATGAAAACCTCAAAAATGGGCACCATGTGTGGAATCAAGCATCTATGTGCGCCACTTCAGGTGAAAGCATGTTATCCCATCCATAATAAATCCAACATTCCATCCATCTTATCCATAATAAATCCTTTCATCCATAAACCATTGATCCAATCCATTTTCATCCATCTGCATCCATCATCCAAGTTATCTTGATCTTGATGAAAGTTTGGGGCACACTTTAAACTTACTTATGGTAAACATCTTGACATGGGCCGTTTTCATTAATCCTATCCTATGCAACATTATCTAAGTCATGAAGCATTATCCAAATGAGCATCCTTTGTTCAAATACTATATCTTATCACAAGATAATCCTTGGCATCCTTTGCATATTTACCATTCCATCCATCCATACACTTATCCAAGCATCCACCCATAACATTCCATACATTGTTGGTCACTCGGGGCAGATATTTACATCTTGCTTCGAGAATAAATCTTGATATATATCCTCCAACTTATGTGGCAATCCAAACATTGGAAAACATGAAACCAAATTGGTCAAAGCATTTGTGATCCAAAAAACCAAATCACTAGCCCATGGCATATTTTGGCGAGAACACATTCCTCATCAAGCCTCATCTTTCATCAAACATCAATCCAAACAATCACTATCAGTCGCATCTAATTTACACTTCAAACATCATGTCAAATCATTCGAACAACTTTTGTTTCAAACCAAGCTTCATCAATCATGATTAATCAAATCCAATCAAGAAACCATTAGGATATCCTTGTGTTGCTTAGCACTATCCTTGCATTGTTGTGCATCCTCAATAATGTTATCATCATCAATGTTTATCAAATCATCATCAATCCATCATCATCTTGGGGATATCATTCCCAATCATTGTGTTGCTTAACACTATCATTGCATTGTTGTGCATCCTCAACAATGTTATCATCATCAATCCTGATCAATCAATCCTTGCATTGTTGTTCATCCTTAACAATGTTATCATCATCAATATATATACCCGATCGATCAACCTTAGCTTAGTTTAGAACAAAATCCCAAACAAAGAACTGATATCATCACACATGTCCATATCCAAATCATCAAAATCATGCGAAAATCCAAAAAATAATCATAAAATCAAAACAAATCCAAAAACATCCAAAACATCAAAAAAATCCAAAAAGCACTAAAAACATCAGAAAAACATCAAAAACATTGGAATCCAAACTACGTTGTCTATGAGCTTAAACGTAGGCAAGGCTAGTCTCTGATTAGCCCCCGAGACATCAAAATCCAAAAAACATTAAAAAAACCAGGAAAATCCAAAAACATAGAAAAACACAAAAATCCAAAAACATCCAAAATCACACAAAATCCAAAAACATTTTTTAAAATCTCAAAAAGACCAAAAATAGCCTCAAAAAATTCCAAAAATGTCAAAAACATCCAAATATTTGAAAAAATCCATCCATCCCATTTCGCTTTCACTCAAAATAATCAATCATCCATAATAAATTGATCGTCACCTTCATCCTTTGGCAACATAAACAGAAACAATCACAACAATCAGCAAAAGCAAGCTTCAATCATAAAATAAAAAACAAATAACAAATCTTTAAAAAAAAATTAAACTCTTGATCATTTTTAAGCATGTCAGTCAACTTTATATCAACAACCTATTAATCAACTTGTCAAACCATCATCATCCTATACAATGCATGTCCTAGGATATATCATTCTGACAATGGGCATCGTTTCGGATATCACTTGGATTCTTATCCTATCAAAACACATCCCTTTGGCTGAAGGTATGAAGAACATTGGCTTGTTTGCATACTTGATCTTTTCTTTTGATTTATCTTATTGCACTCATTCCAAGGACCTCTCGATGATATCCGAACGAAGGATTTAGAGAGATAGAAATGGGGCAATGATCATTATCTTTTGTTTGTTGTGCTTGTTGGATGTTCTTGTAAAATAACTTGGTGAATACTTGCTTTGTTAGGTACGTCCTAGCAAGGTTTCCGTATGTCAATTGTGAACAAGAATACTCATATTTGCTCGTTGAATCAAAGTCCATCGCACTAGGTACAATGCCATCCTGGTTCTTTATACCTTGATGCGTCATATCTACATGTGTAATCAAACATAAGGTAAGTAGCACTTTTAAAGTACCAATCCTTGATAAGCGAATCATTATCATCATCATCTATCATCATCATCATCTCTAATAAAATCTCATCAGATCATGGACTCGTGGGATCCTCTTGTCATCATCTCATTTCCACACTAACATCATCATCACCAATGCATCCATCATACATACATCTTGCATCCACAAACCGTCAGCATACCACATATCATTCATATCATACATAATAGGAAACATCGATCATTTCACATGCATTGCATTTGCATCATCATCATAATATATATTTGTTAGTCTAAGAATCTCATAAAATCATACATTTGCATGATCATGGAATATCACATCATTCATCCCATCCATCTCACATCATATCATCATTTAAGTTGTTTAAGATAATATAGATTTGTTATTCTAAGCATCTTAAAACCATCTCATTTGCATCATCATTGCAATCATCCAAAACCATCCATTTTGAACCTCTTTATCATGAGATCAACCCTCAAATTGAATCTTTTAGCTCAATCTCTTGAGGGGGCAATGTACCAGTGTACTTCTTTCCACTGGGGCATCCGAAAAATTAGAAATTTTTTAAATTTTGATCACGGAAAGTTTATTCTTTGAACCAATGCAACAAGTACATTGCTTCAAAGAGGGAAAAAATGCAGACACACAAAATTGGCATAATGCATTCAATTAGGTCATTTTCATCCATTCACCAAATAAATCAAGTTTATTCATCAATCTCCTAAAGTCATCAATTTAAATTAAATAAATCAACTTGATCCTAACATCACCCTCCTTGATTAAATAAATCAATCCTTTATTTAATTAAGTCTGAAATCACATTTCATCCCTTTTTGATTTAAATAAATCAAAATATTCAAGTCAAAGGGGTCAAACCATCCTAATCATCATTAAGCTAACCTAATCCTAATTAGCCTAATCTAACCACCCATCAAATCCTCTAGATAATCCCACTTGCACAAATAAATCAATAAATTGATTTATATAATCCAACATTTTCCATCAACATGACATCTTTGAAGAATATTCCCTCAAGTTTGAATTCAAAAACAAGTGGACATTTACATCCAACAAGTTATTTATGAGATCTTACATGGCTCTTACATGTCCCTTGCACAAGTCAAACTCAGCATTAACTCACAAATTCAAATTTGAATTTCCCCCTCTTGGGCACATTTCCCAAATCTTGCACACCCCTCAACCACTCACAAGTTGACAAATGGCCTCTTTTCATTGGCTTGTTTTTGATCCCACATTGCTCCCTCTTAATCACTCTTAGCAATTGATAATCTATAAATGATAAGCTTCATCTTTTATCAAATCCTCCACAACTCCACAATCATCCACAAACCCTATGCAAAGTCACTCTCCTCATTTGAGAACTTATTTTTCCCATTCAACATCTTGATCATCAACATACCATTTTCATATCATAGAGCTTAAGAAAGGATTGGGAAAGGGATTCTTTCCATAGAAGCACCAATCCAATATGAGATGTTATTTACTTCATGATTTATTGTATGCTTTCTTTTAGTTTATCCAATCTTTTGTTGTTTTGATTGCATCATTAAAGAATGTTAATTTATTTCATATGGATGTGAATGTTTGCTTTGTTGCTAATGATGTATGTTTAAATTTTATCCATTTACAGATTTAGCATCCACAATTACTATGTTGCTATCACCCCTCTTGCTAGTGTTGATAGCAATTCCATGGGACAGATTAATGGTCATATGAACTTTGGAGTTCTTTAGACTCATGTTGATACATCTTTTATTACTTCAGAGGTTGATCCTTTAGCACAACAAGATATTTTTGATCCCTCAGATCTTGTTGTATTGGATGAGTATTTGCATCTTATATTTTTTTTGTGGAGTCTTATGTTGTAGATTTGGGAGATATACTTTAGGGGATTTCTCTCCTCTTTGATGATAGTTTCAGCATGGTAGTTGATATATATAGATTTCCCTTGGAGGTTGGCATTGTTGAGTTCACTTTCATTTGATTCGTCACATTTCTTAGTTATTTTTTATCATGATTATGTGGTGGATTATTCTATTTAGAAAATTTCTTCCTTTTTTAGTTGGACATGGAGTGGATTCTTCATCTCCTAAGGGAGAGGAGTTGCTTGTAGGCATTGGATCATCTTTTGTTTTTAGGCATATTTCATCGGCATTGGAGCTTCTTCATTATGGGGGGGTATGATATCTCCTTTTTTCCTTCCTCTCGGGGATCATTTATTGTATATATATGATGTATGTAGTCCTTGGGGGTGTGATTGAGTCATCAATCCATGCATCATTTTTTTTTCTTTTCTCTCTTTTGGAGAGGGGTTATTTCCCATAGTTTTTTCTCCTTTTCTCCACTTGTGAGAGATTGCATTGTAAATGGGTACCTAACATGGTTGTGTAGTTGGGACCCATATTGCATTTTTTGTATTTTTACATCTTCATTCTCCATAAATTATACTTAAGGGGGGTGTTAGAGTAAATTTCATTTAAGCTTAAGTTTACTTAGGCATTAGTCTTGCATTTATTTAGTTGGGCGGTTTTTCCCCATTTCAGGTAGTTTTACACCTGCCACATATTTTCATGCCTTTCTAAGGAACTTTATACATTGTGTAATATATTTCATCTCAATGAATTTTCTTTGTTGAAATAGCCTTGTTTGCTTCTCTCCTATTCTATGGAGGTTTATTTGGAGATGATTTTCCTAGGTTATTTTCTCTAATAGTTTGGGTACTCAATTGGTTCATATTTCTTCATGCCATCAACAATCTGATGGGAAAAAAAAGGTTAATAATTTTTTTGAAGGATATCTATGTTGTTTCATTTCAAATAAACACTCTCAATGGGTAGATTGGCTACCACTAGTAGAATGGTGGTATAACACTTCCTTCCATGTAGTTCATAAAAATATCTCTATTTATGGCATTGTATGGATATCATCCTCCTTCCATCACATAATCATTAAAGGTTTCACCAAGAGTTCATGCTATGGAGGACCACATGTTTCATCAACAAAAAGTAATTTCAAGACTTAAAGGGAATCTATCCATGGCATAAAATTGAATGAAACAACAAGCAGACCAACATCATAGTGAAAGAAGTTTTGATGTTGGGGATTGGGTTTTCTTGAGATTCCAACCTTACAAGAAAATGCCACTGAAGCAACAGTCAATGAATAACAAGTTGTCTCAAAAATATTATGGCCCATATCAAATTATACAAAAGATAGGTAGTGTTTCCTAGAAGCTTGAATTGTCATTAAGAACAAAGATACATCCATATTTTAATATTTCTTGTTTGAATAAGGTAATTGGGAATAATATCCCTACTCAAAAAATATCACTAGGGCTTAATGAAGAAGGAAAAATAATATTGGAACCAAAATGTATTCATCAAGAACACACAAGGAAGCTAAGGACCATAACACTCACTTTATATCTCATCCAATGGAAGAATTTACCAATTGAATATGCCACATGGGAGGATAAGGAGTTCATTCAAAAGCATCCAAAATTTCCTAGCATTGAGGATAATGCTTATTTGAAGAGGTGGGCATGTTGCACCCTTAATATTAGAGTACATTAGGTTATTAATAGTCATCTTGTGGCTATCTTAACTCATAATTAAGTCATATTATCATTATTATATTGTTATTTAATTGATTAGTTTGGCATAGGGATTTTATAGGTTTATCTAAGTTGGACTAATGCAAATAAAAACACATACCCATTCACAAACTCACAAAACACAAAATTTGAACAAAGAAAATCAATTGCATTCAAATCTGAAAATGGTGTGCAACCATGTTGAGACAATTACAATATTTATTCAATAACATGATCAACAAAATATTCTTTACAAAGATTGGCTCTCCATGACCATTCTCTCTCACTTGTCCTTAAATTCAGTCTTCATCTTTGTTTTGAGTAAGATTTGAAAATCTGCTCTCAAAACTTTCATGTTGTTGTCCTCATCTCCACCTTATTTCCATGCAGCCCTCCAACTCTCCCTCTCTCGGTTTTTACATTTTTTTCTAAAATCAGAATTAAAAGAAATTAAATGCTTACCCTAAGTGGCATCCCACCTCGTCAATAAAATATAGATTTTCATAATTTAAATCTTTGTTGGAATCTTCAATGTTTGGAATTCAAACCTGCTCTCACGTTTTTCTTAAGATGCCCTCCAAAATGGAGGTCTAAACAAAGATTTTTTAATCAATAAGGTCAAAAATACTTGCATCTTAGCAATCCATACCCACTAGTCTTCAAATTAATGATGATATTGATGTTTTCAACTCTAAATTTCTCTTTTTAATAACTGAAAGAAATAATTATCATTTCTTGTTTTACTCAGAGCAATTACATGGATAATAGGTGAAATTGTGCCAATAATTTAAAATCCTTCACTACTACCTACTTTAACTTTTTAATTTTATTTAAAATATGAATATGAGATAAATAAAATCCATCAAACATTACCTTCTAAGACTAAATAGATAATTTGGAAAAAAAAATTCAAACATGTGACTTCGATGCTATGCAATAGGTGTTGAAAATTGACTTTTTCCATAACTCTTACCCAAAATCTCATATTCACATGAAACCTTTTCAAGATGGAAATAATATCATTAACATGATTCCCTCCAAAGGATTTTTCTCCAGCATTTATAAATATTGAAAATTAATTGTTTTCATGGCCATGTAGGACACAGTTTTTTTATTTTAAATTCTCTCAATATGTGAGGAGCTTGGTCATAAAACCTTCACCACATTATGTGAAATTCATCTAATAATATATATTTTGAATGATTTAAACTCAACTCTTATAGATTTCTAGAAATAATTGTTTCCATAAAACTGTCTGTGGGAGCCTTAAAATTATGATAGTGTAAAACTCAAATTTTAAAAATTCTATCACATGAGAGGTTTACCAATGCTAAGAGATGCCAATGAACCAAAACAAAAAATACAAAATAGAAGCTTATTTTTAGTTGATGTTGATTGCTAGTCTGCCCGGATGCTCTTGCATCAAACACGCCGGGTAGGAAAAGTAGAACTCACAAAATGGAGTTAGGTAATAGAACTACCCTTTTAGGTTGTAAACCACGTATAGAAAACTCCATCACTAGTTTATACATAAGGAATTTCTTCCTTCAGCTCTTCTAGCACTTAGCTGGGACACTTTCCATCCTCCTCCACCAGGTCTTCACTTTCTTCTTCCTTGCTCTTGTGGACTCATGCCCACTATAAACCATCCTTCTTTGCCACATCTCTTCTTCCCTCTTTTCCTTTTTCATAGGTTTTGTCCCATCATAAATTGAACACCTCCACAAAATCTCACCTATGACATCTTTTATAGCTTCTACATATAAATATACTACATCCACACACCAACCTACAACTGGGTATGTGCAGGATCATCATGGAAAAAATAAGCCATTAAGTGGCAAAAAATTTAGAAAAATTAGAGTTAGACAACTTGACATAAAAATTCAACTAAGTTATCTATATTATTTCAAAAATATGTAACAATAGAATCTTTAGCAAATTGAATGTAGTTTCTAAACTACTACTAGGTTTATTTAACAAAAAAAGTTATTTGGTGAAAATTTGAAATTTCAATGTAGTAGCACTTAAATTTCAAGGAAAAAATAAGAATTAGGTGTTTGTTTGACTGCCCTAACCACAATAAAATGATAATGTTTTTTAGAATATTTTAGATATAAGTAGAGGACTTGTTTCCTGATGTGATGCATATTTTTTTGTAAATTTTTTTCCAAGTAAATAATTAATTATGATTTTTTTTATTACAACTTTTAAAAAATATAAAAACTTGTATGTCTGACAACCTTAATTTGGTCAAAACTTCATGAAATTCATTTTTTTTTAATCCTATAGTATACAAAACATAGAATGTGACAAATGTTTCAAATTCAAAAAATGTGATACCGTTTGAAAGCTATAGATGTTTTTCAATCAGCCTATCAATCAGGACTTTAGTCATAATTCAAATAGAAAATGAATAATAATTACTTATTCAATTCAAAGTAAAACATAATTTATATTGGTGAAAAAATGAGAATCTCATTTAAAAACTCTTTTTGTTTTATCAATTTTAGGTAAAAAAAAGTCATTAGCCACATACCCTACACATACCTATCATATTGCCACTTTTTGCCCCATCATGATCCTACACATACCCAACTACATAATCTCTCTTTCTATCTTCTTGCACTATCTCCTTATGAAAATTCACATCAACTATTTCATAACACATGTAGAAAAATCAAAATTTACTTCTTCATCAATCTGATGCTTCATGTCCACCAACATGTCTTCATTATACTCTTCCTTTGTTGCTACAACTTCTACCTCATGATCATCTACTACAATTTCTCTATGTTTTTTTATCTACTGTATCCATCTTCGTCTCTTCAATATTTAAATCTCCTCTTAATCACCTATCTATTATTTCCATCTCCTTTTTCAATAGGATATTCTCTTCATTTTTTTCAAGTTCTTCATCAAATTTTGGTCCTTTAGCATGCAAATATCCTTCTTTATTGTCACTTTTTATTGTAGCCTTATTGTGCTCTTCAACCTCTACCACCATCTCATGTTTTTTCTCGTTTCTATCTTCCAAAAGACATGCTTTTGCTGCTGCAATCTCACTATATTCTTCATCCTTTATAAAGTTTGATCTCAATTATTTTTCCTTCTCTCTTTGACTGCAACACTCATTTTCTCTATTCTTCTTCTTACTTTCCTCAAAGCATGCTTCCACAATATTATATCCCTCATGTTCACCTACATACATAACTATGAAAAACATTTTAGCTTTCGTCTTTGACATTTTTCAAACACTTGGTACACACTCTCAATATTCAACCTGTTAGGTATAGACTTCCTGAAACTCAACGATCTATCTACACACAAATCACACACATTCGACTGCCAGGTCCTAGTACAAACTACCTCACATTCAACACTCTACCTGCACATTTAGGAAATATGGCTTTAATACCATTGATGCAAATAAAAACACATACCTATCCAAAAACTCACAAAACACAAAATTTCAACAAAGAAAATTAACTGCATTCAAATCTAAAAATGATGTGCAACATGTTGAGACAATTACAATGTTTATTCAATAACATGATTAAAAAAATATTTTTTACAAATTTTGGCTTTCTATGACCATTCCCTCACTTTTCCTCAAATTCAGTCTTCATCTCTGCTTCCTACAAGATTTGAAAATCTACTCTCAGAACTTCCATGTTGCTGCCCTCATCTCCAGACTTCTATGCATCCCTCCAACTCTCCCTCTCCCTTTTTAAACCGTTTTTGAATTCTGAATAAAAATAATTAAATGCTCACCCAAAGTGGCATCCAACTCCCTCAATAAAATATACATTTTAACAATTTAAATCTCTATTAGAATCTTCTATGTTTGGCATTCAAACCTTCTCTCATGTTTTTCTCAAGATATCCTCAAAAATTGGAGTGATAGGGAGGTCAACCAATTACAAACACAATTTGATCCAACTCAAACTAACATTTTTCCCTTACAACTCTTTTTCATCAACTCTTCACTATTTCAGCCTGGTTTCCTTGTAGGTATCCAACTTGATTTCTTCACAAATATCTTTTAGAGAAGGTTGTCTCTTCACAAGGCCTTCACCTTTTCAGACCCCCATTAGGCTCTCACAAAACATAACTCAAAACACAATAGGCCCTTTGGACCAACTCCCCTCAAACTAAGCTTTTATGCTAAAAAGGGCTCTAATTAGCCCACTTTAACAAAGGAACTCACCTTCAAACTTGCTTCAAACTCAAGATATCCCTTGAAAGACCCAAAACTACCTCCAAAACCTTAGACACTCCAATGTTTGAGTCAAAAATTGCTTTCTATCACTCTCCATGAAACCCTCATTTTCACCAAACAACCAAGGGTTTATTGAAAAACCCATCTCCATACCACATACAACCTTATCACCACCTCAAAAATCCTTGTTTAAGACTACACATTCTTAATAATCCTTAATATTAAATTTTGTCCCCAAACTTTACCCACTATTACTCTCTAAAACCTCAAATTTCCATTAAAAATGCACTTCTCTCAACTAGGGCTTCATTCCCAAACATCCAATTGACCTATCTTTCCATTAAAAACCTTCAAAAACATCAAAATCCACTAGATATCATTGAACCATGCCTGGTATAACTCTTTCTCAAACAATTTCTTCAACTTTCCTCTTCTAGCCTTGCTTCTAAGGCCTAAAATTTGAACTTTCCAATGGGATACTGTTAGGAAACTCTTTCAATGACTTTCCAAACTTAAATATTTACTCCTACACCTAAGACTAGTCTAATCAGGCCCATTCCACAAAGGGATAGTGTGTATAGTAGGTGGAATGTCCTTTTTATACATTGTAGCCCTCAAACCCTTGAAACCCTTGTTTTTCAGGCCCCTTTCAGTAATCTACCTACTAAATTCTTATATCTTAACTAAAATCATTCAACCAAGTTTAGAATAATGTTAACACCTACATCTATCAAGTCAAATACATCTAAGATTGATAACACCTTGTACGGAACCATACAAACCAAAAGAGCAGCAAAACTTTTAGGAAATTACAGAAATTTTGGAGCTTTCAATGCCTTTCTCCTATCAAAACTTTATCAATCCATTACATCAAGTTTATCCCATATTTAAAGACTCTTCCCCTTTAAACCAATAAACTCAGCCTCCTCAACTACCTTTCCAACCAACTTGACTTTTGGCCTTCCCTCTATTTTCAATTTTTGCATTTTACACTATTTTGGAATTACAACATTTTCAATTTTAGCAACATTTACAATATGACCCCTCGATTTCAGCATGTTTTGGGGCCGATCCGGGAACTCTAAGTGCCTCAAATCTAACTCAGAAGATTTTCAGGTGCAAATCTAGGAAACTAAAACTGCAATATCTTTCCACCCAGGAATAGAAAATAAAAACCATAAATTGGAAATTTCATTAGGACAAAAAGGGTATCCAAAAATGTAAAAACATCTAAAAACCAAGAAACTTGAAATTTAACTATTTTTGGGTGATGCAAGATTGCCCTTACACCACTGGATGCTCCTGCATCAGACACCCAGGGTAATTTGAGAAGTGACCCTATCACATCTCAGATGGTGGAGGAAAAACCCAAATGGTCAACCTAGCCTTAGGCAACCAGGATGAATCTTCAATAGGCCTTCCTTTCCATTTCACCAGATATTCTTCATATTTCACTGGTACTCCTTCCCACACAACTATCCAGGATTTCTTCAATCTCCTCCTTTTTTGAAGTAGGTGATGGAATCACACACTATCCCATCATTAGTACTTCCTCTGTGCCACCTTCATGATACTCTGTCAAATCTGAAATGTTGAACACAGGGGAAATGTTGAATCCATCTAGCAACTCTACCTCATATGCATTCCCTGAATCATACCTCTTCAAAATTTTACAGGGACCAAACTTCTTCATCTTCAATTTGTTATATGTTCCCACTAGAAACCTTTCTTTCCTCAAGTGGACCATCACTTCATCACCAATTTGAAACTCCTTATACCTCCTCTTGATCCTTAGATTTTATCTACATATTCATCTTGTTAATATGTTCTCTTACCTTCTCATGTATGTCCTTGATGTGTTTGCAAAATCTTGACTTCTTATTTTCTTCTCTTGGTCCATCTTCCTCAATTCTGGAGCTGTTCTGGGGCTACCTCCATACACAATCTGGAATGGTGATCTACCAGTGCTTCTATTGACAGAATTGTTGTAAGAAAATTCTGCCTGGGGTAAGATCAAGTCCCATCCCTTGGGTTTATCTCCTACCAAACATCTCAGTAGGTTACCCAAACTCCTATTAACAACCTCTGTCTTCCCATCTATTTGTGGATGGTGTGTAGAACTGAACTTCAACTCTGTCTTCAGCTTCTTCCACAAGGTCCTCCAAAAGTACCCCACAAATTTGGTGCCACGATCTGAAACAATACTCTTTGGCAAACCATGTAGCCTCACCACCTCTTTGAAGAAGAAGTCAACAATATGGACTGCATCATGGGTCTTCTGACATGGAATGAAATGTGCCATCTTCAAAACCTATCAACCACCACAAAGACTGAATCATTCCCTCGTTATGTCCTTGGAAAACTAAGAACAAAGTCCATACTTATATCCTCCCATGGCCTCTCTAGTACAGGTAAGGGCTAATATAAGCATGTATTCTGGCTCACTCCTTTAGCCATCTGACATACCCTACAGCTTTGTACAAAATTCTTCACATCTTGTGACAACTGAGGCCAATAATAATGCTTACTGATAATGGCAATGGTCTTATCCCGACCAAAATGTCCTACCATTCCTCCACTATGCTTTTCCTTTATCAGGTTCTCCCTCATGGAACTCCTCAAGATACACAATTGACATCCCTTAAATAACATGTCATCTTGGATTATGAAATCCAGCCACCTAGTCATGTCCACTGTAACAGGTTCCTTGCAAGCTTTCCAAGCTTCTGCAAAATCAGGATCTTCTACATATAGTGTCTTGAGTTCATTGAATCCAACCACTTCAATCTGCATCTTTGTCATCAATGTATGCCTCCTACTTAAGGCATCTACAACCCTATTTGACTTCCCACTCTTATGTTTCAAAACAAAGGTATAACTCTAAAAACTCTACCCATTTCATATGCCTCGATTTAATTTTCCGACTATTTAGGTACTGCAAGGCCTGATGATCAGTATATAAAAAAAATTCCTTTTGAACAAATAATGTCTCCATTTCTTTAATGCTTGAACTATTGCATAAAATTCCTAATCATATACAAAATACTTTCTCTTTGCATCATTTAACTTTTCACTGAAATAGGCAATGGGCTTACCTTCTTGGCTCAACACTACTCCAATGGCACAACCACTAGCATCACAATCCACCTGAAACACCTTGTTGAAATCTAGGATGGCTAGAACAGGTTGTCTATCACCTTCTGCTTCAACAGTTCAAAACTTTTTGCCGCTCCACTGCTCCACTTGAATTCTTTTCTATCCCCTCTCATTGTTTCCGTTAGGGGTCCACAAATACTATTGAAGTTTCTAATGAACTTTCTATAAAAACTAGCCAAACCATGGAAAGATCTCACCTCGATAGCATTTCTTGGGGTAGGCCATTCTAGAATAGTCTTCACCTTCTCTGGGTCCATCTTGAGACCTTCTGCTGAGACAACAAACCCTAAGTACACTAACTCCCTCTTCACAAAACTGTACTTCTTCATATTAATCAACAATTTCTCTTCTCTTAACTTCTCAAAGGCTCTCCGAATATGAATCAGATGCTCATCCAACATCTTACTAAAAATAAAAATATTATCTAAATACAGAATAACAAAACTTCCCAAAAATTCTTTTAGTACCTCGTTCATGACCTGCATGAATATGCTTGGTGCATTGGTTAGCCCAACAGGCATGACTAACCACTCGTATAGGGCCTCTTTGGTCTTGAGGGCTGTCTTCCATTCATCTCCCTCTCGAATCTAGATCTAGTGATATCCACTCTTCAGATCAATCTTTGTGAAGTACTGAGCTCCACTCAAATAGTCCATCAGGTCATCCATCCTTGGCAGGGGAAATCTGTACTTGATTGTTATCTTGTTTATGGCTTGGGAATATGTACACATCCTCCACTCCCCATCCTTCTTTGGTGCTAGTACTGTAGGTACTGCACATGGACTCAAACTCTCCCGTATCAAACTCTTTCTCAACAATTCTTGAAATTTTTTGTTCAACTCCTCATTTTCTGCTGGAGTCATTCTATGAGCTACCTTATTTGGAAAACTAGCACCAGGAATCAAGTCAATCTAATGACTGATCTTCCTTATTGGTGGTAAACCCTTAGGTACATTATAAGAAACAATATCCTGAAACTCATCCAACATCCTAGAAACTTCTTCTGGAACCTTCTCACTATCCTCCTTACTCACTCTAGGAATCAATGCATAACACACACGCTCATGCTTCATACCTTCTAAAAAATTTCTTCCATCTACATAACAAATTCTAGCACTACTGCATACCTTTTCTTCGGTCTCCTTCAGGGGTTTCAACTTGTGATGAACCCCATCCTTTTTCAAGGAGTAAGTGTTTGCATGGCCATCATGTATGGCTCACCTATCGAACTACCACGGCCTCCCCAACAACATGTGACATGCCATCCATGGGGATGATATCATAGAGTACCTCATCATGGTAGCTCTCCATCTTGAACTTTACTAGGCACTGCTCATTGACCAAAACTTTGTGGTCTTTCTGCAACCAGGCAATCTGATATGGATGCAGGTGCCTTTCCCTCTTCAGCTTCAACTTTGTGACCATCTCTTGACACCAAATTATCGGTGCTCCCACCATCAATAATGACAACACAACATTTTCCTTCACACTTGCACCTTGTGTGAAACAAATTCTTCCTCTATTCTAGTTCATTTTCCTTAGTCACCAGGGCTTTCCTAATCACTAGGGCTTCTCCCCTTTCAGCATCATTAGAATGTTCAGATTGGGCCTCCTCATCTACATGCGCAACCCTTCCATGACCTTCTGGCCTTTTGTCTGCCCTTCCTTGGTGTTGTGGACATTCATAGGTTTGATGCCATTCTTCACCACACTAGAAACACGTTCCTTTGAAACCACCTCTTCCAGATCCTTGTCCATATCTCCCTCATCCTCTACCTCTTTGATCACCACTGTTTTGATCATGAGGGCAGTAGAAGTTATCATTCATTTGGCTTCGGCTGGTACCCACATCTTTACTTTTCTTTTCATCATCATTTCAGCTTCCTGAAGGTCTTCCATTGCCCCTTCAGCTTTGACCTCCTTGTCCTTGTTGCTTGCCATCAAATCTTTTGTTCAGCTTCTCTTCCACCTTTAGAGCAAACTGATACACATCCACAATGGTGGTCATTCTGACTAGGCTTAACTCCTAAATCCTCAGTCGTAACCCATTAAGATATCGGGCTACCTTCTCCTTATTGGCCTCTATGTGGCCTGTTCTGATGATTATCTTGTGAAAATCTTCAGTATATTCTTTCACATATTTTCTTCCTTGCTTCAACCCTTGCAATTTCCTCAACATATCTAACTTCTAGTCCACTGGTATGAACTGCTTCTTCAGTTTCTCTACAATGCAATCCCATCTGGTGATATTTCCTTTTCCTCTTCAATTTCTTTCCAACTAGACGTCTTTCCACCAAATATTGGCATGGCCCTTCAGCTTCATTTTAGAAAACTTAACCCGGTCTGGGTCCTCTATTTCCTCATACTCAAAATATTCTTCTAGCTCGTTGATCCAGTCGATCAACTCTTCTGGTTTCAGACTTCCGGAATAATTGGGGACTTCTGCTCTAGGTCTTTTCTTGATCTTCAAAATGGCCCTTATTAGCTGCATTTGGTCTTGATCAATTGCTTCTTCTTCCTCTTCTACATCTAAACCTTCTTCCTCTCCTTCATCCTCACTTTCCTCCCTCAGGTTTAACCCTCTTCTCAACTGCTCTTGTAATGCATCAATCTGTCTCTAGAGGGCTGCCAGTGCATCTCTTCCACCAGCATTTATGCCACCTCGACCACCTCTAGCACCACCATGCCTACCAAGCATCACTCTTAGAGGCATCTTTCTTGACCTCGACCCACAACCATGGTCCTGGTGCGAACTGCCTCACGATCAACGATCTGTCCACATGCTCAAGAAAACCTCACTCTGATACCACTTGATGAGGGTGTAACCCGAGACTTAGAAAATAACCCACAAACAAGAGAATAATTTTATTATTCAGAAAATGGAGCTTCTTACATGCAGAGGATCTCAAATCCCCAAGTTCTACAACACATGCAAGTTGCAGAAAGCTATGGAATCACCCGTTCGCAATATGCGAGCTTGTCCCCCAAAAAGTTACCCAAAAATTAGAAACCCACCCATAAATAGAGCTCCTCTTTAGTTTGGAGCCAAAACAACATTCAAATTTTAGTTTAGGCAGTTTGGTGCTGAAAATTTACAACATGAAGTTCAAAATTCAAAAGAGCATTTGCAATTGTATCTTCTAGAAAGTGTTCCAACTTCCCGGGGCCATAACTTTTGATCTGGGACTCCGATTCGCAAACCGTTTGAACCGTTAGAAAGGTCACAAAGTCAAAAACGTGCTCAAAATATAATATGCCAATTTCAACAAGTTTTGGGGCCAATCTAGGAACTCTAAGTGTGTCAAATCTAACTCAAAATATTTTCAGGTGCAAATTTGGGAAACTAAAACTGCAATATCTTTCCACCTAGGAATAGAAAATAAAAACCGTCAATTGGGAATTTCATTAGGATGAAAAGGGTATCCAAAAATGTAAAAACATATAAAAACTGAGAAACTTGAAATCTAAATTTTTTTGGGTGATGCAAGATTGCCCTTACACCACTGGATGCTCCTGCATCACTTTCTCTTCATAACCATCTTTATATTCTCCATTCTTGGAACCCATGTCATGGCAACATATGAATTCCTACCAACCACCCTTGACATCCAAGGACAACTCTTTTCCCTTACTACAGTACCATCACTCTTCTTTACTTCATTTGGATACTTCACAAACACTCTAAGTTCTTTGGAACTTCCCTTGGCCTATCACTTCCTTGGTCTCTTCCATCATTGAGACTCTCTTCAAACTCTTTACTTTCACATCTTCACCTCTTGGGGTGACTGCAACTTTCATCATTTTCTCAACCTTCACAATTCCTTCCACTAACCTTTTCCATTCTCCTTGGCTCGCTATCTTCTTGTCTTGCACTAGACTCTCTACTTTTACCATCATTGTATTCTCAGGTTCTTTAATTATTGTATTGGAAGATTGTGACTTCCCACAAACCTCTTGTCCCTTCAATGCAAAAATTACCTTACCCACCATGTTCTTTTTTTTCTTTTCTTCAACCTTAGCCATTTTACCCTCTTTCATTTTTTTTTTATTGGTTCTTTTGACATTTCACTCTCATGTTCTATATCAGACTTTCTACCTCTATCATAACTATATTTTTAGACTTATACACCTTTGTCTTAGTAGTGATTGACTACCCATTGTCCTCATTTTCTTTCAAAGGACTCAACACTTCACCCACCATGATTTCCTCATGCTTTTCAATCCCATCTTAGCTTTCCACAACCCATTCACTCACTTGGGTATGTGCAGGATCTGTTGGATGTTGTGGTTTTTTTGATGATATGTGGTTGTAATTGATGTCAACACTATTAGCATAAATGTATTTGAAGTTGTATATGTTGAGGATATTGAGAAAATTGTAATAAAAGAGTTCCAGGTTGTCAGTGGTAAAGTGAAGTTTAGTATGTTGGTGAGTTTTGTACGTTGATGATCAGAGGTTGTGGACTAAATGGTTTGTTGCTAAGTGTATTTAGTTTATCCATGTCAATTTTTAGAGATCCACGTGAATATTTGATCGAGTTATGAATATCTTTATTCTGATAGTTTTTCTATTTCTTCATTTGGTGTTCCTGATTCAGTATGATGCTATTTCAGTTAGTTCAGTTGCTACAAATGCTTCTCTTGTGATTCATGTTTCTTGTGGATTTTATATATCATGCTCTATTTTTGTTTCACATCCACATTGATTGTTGTGATCGTGGTTGGCGATTTTATCTTGTGTGTTCATGTTTTTCTTGTCCTTGGCCGACATGGTGTTGAAGCGTGTTATGGATCTTCAAGGAGTAATTAATTGAAGTGTCTTCATGCTGGAAATGTTGATTTTGGTCCTCACTAAGTTGTGGCTAACCTTGGTTGATTTTCATTGATAATATTTAATGTTTTGGGATGATAGTTTATATTCATTTTATTATTTCTTTTTGGCTGACCTATAGCGATAAAATTTCATGTTGCAAATATATAAGAGAGATTGTTTATTCAAATTGAAGTGTGTGAATATATGACAGTGGGTGCCAAGTGTGTGTGTATGTGTGAATATCATTTGAAGGTAGAGCATATTATGAAGAATTGTGAAGAAGTGTGAAGAAAAGTGAACAAGAGTGAAGAAGTGTGCATGTGCTTAATTGGAACTATAATCAAGCATTAGCAAATGTTATTTTCTTACTTCAAAATCTAGATGGATTTAATCTAAATCTCTTTGTAAGATAGTTTTTCTTCCTCTGTAATTAAGCAGTGAGTTCTAGGAAATGTGCTTGAATGCATGTGTATTCCCCATATTTCATTTTCATTATACTTTTAACAGGGTATAATCTTGTGGACTAACCTCCACCATCATTTTTCCCCTAACAGGGTTTCCACATAAAAAATATTGGTGTTATGTGTGGTTTTGATGTGTTGATGATCTATGTTTTCATGGTTCAGAATTACATCAAATAATAAGGTTAATAAGTTGAATAAGTTTTGAATTTATATGAAAATTGATTCACCCCTCCCCCTCTCAGTTGTCTGCCATTGTATTGCCAACAATTCGTATTAGAGCAGATTCCTTGGAAGAAGTTTAACAACTTAAGGTGATCTAAGCTAGAAAATTACAAGAAGGATAGTCTAAGATTTGATGGAAAAAATTATTGTTTCTGGAAGAATCAAATGGAGTGCCATCTAAGATGCATTGGTGAAACCTACTGGAGCATTACAAGTAATATGTATATTATTCCACAGAATGGTCCTACTACTTCTGTTGAGATCAGAGATATTGAGTATAATATCCAAGATAAGGAAGCTTTATTGAGTGCTTTAACTGATTTTGAGATAACAAATGTTATGGATCTAAAGACTGCTTATGAGATCTGTAAAAAGTTAGAAACCTTGTATGAAGGTGATGCTAATGTGAATATTTCTAGGTTGCAAAATTTGAAAGGGAAATATGAAAGGTTGAGAATGGGTGATGATGAGAACATTAATACTTTCATGTAAAGAGTGAATGAACTTGTGTGCGGTATTAGATGTGTTGGTGGAAAGATATATGAATCTAATATTGTTACTAAAGTGCTTAGATCCCTACTTGATTCTTACAAAGTCGAAGCTAGTGCTATTGAAGAGCTCTACCCTATAACAAACATAACCAAAGATACATTGGTTGGTAAGCTGACTCCTTTTGAGTTGAGAAAATTTGGTGATGCCCTTCCTAAGGTTGAATTTGCATTTAATGCTACTACTTTTGGAAGAGATAGACAGAGATATGATACAGCTGGTGTGATCTATGGAAGAGGTTGCATTTCTCTTGATGGTAAGCATAATACTGATGATGTTCTCTATGTGGAAGGCTTGAAGCATAATATTTTGAGTGTTGGTCAAATGGTTGATGAGGGATACAATCTTCAATTCAAGGATGTAAAGTGCAGAATATTGAGTTCCAAAAATGAAATTGCATTAGGTACAAAAACAAAAGGTAATATCTTTCACTTGAGTACTACCAATTAAAGTTGTTTGATTGCTCAAGTTGATGAAAGTTGGTTATGGCATAGGAGGTTGTGTCAAGTTAAATTTGATAATATTGTCAAGATAAGTTCCACTAAGGCTGTGAGATATATACCTAAGTTGGTGAAACCTACTAATGCAATATGCACTGAATGTCAATTGGGAAAGCAAACTAGGATTTCATTTTAGAGTAAAAAGAATTGTTCAAATGAATTGTTAGAGCTTGTGCATATTGATTTGTGTGGTCCCTCTAAGGTCATAAGTTTACAAGGTTATAGGTATTTCATGTTACTCATTGATGATTATTCTAGAATGGTATGCGTTACTTTCTTAAGGGAGAAATCCGAAGCACTGGAAAATTTCAAGATCTTTAAAGCTATGGTTGAGATAGAGACATGTTTGAAGATTAAATGTTTGAGATCAGATAGAGGTGGTGAATTAACTTTCAGTGAATTTAATACTTTTGTGAAGAACATGGAATAAAGAGACAATTATTTGCACCACAGACCCCTCACCAAAATGGAGTTGTGGAAAGGAAGAACAAAACAATTGAATATGTTGCTAGAACTATGATGATGGAAGGAAATTTTCCTCATATCTATTGGAGAGAAGCCGCGAGTACTACTGTGTACACACTCAACCAGGTATAAATCAAAGGTGATACTAGTAAGAACCCTTTTGAGTTATGGACTGGTCAAAAGCCTACTATTAAATACTTCAAGATATTTGGAAGCAAATGTTATATTAAGAGAGATGAAGTCATAGGAAATTTTGATGCTAGGAGTGATGAAGGTATCTTTCTAGGTTATGCTACTAAAATTAAGGCCTACTGGTGTTACAATAAAAGATTGAAGAAAATGGTTGAAAGTGCAAATGTTAAGGTTGATGAAGACTTTGGTACACTATCCAAAACCTGTGGATATGACTCTAATGATTAGGATGACAGTAAAAAACAAGGAAAGAAAGTTTAGACTACAAATCAAGCGCAAATCAATTTGATAAATCAAGAAAATGAAGGAGAAACTAGTGAAAGAGCAAAAGAAAGATTAGAAGATCCTGAAGTTGAAAAAAATACTAAGAAGACTTTGAGGTATGTAAGATTGAATCATTCTGAAGATCAAATTCTAGGTCATAAGAATAAAGGTATCCAGACTAGGAGAAATATTGTAGAAGAGTATTTCTTGATTTCAAAGACTGGTCCTACTACTGTGAATGAAGCATGTAAATATGAGAATTGGATTGAAGCAATGAAAGAAGAGTTAAAATTGATTGAAAAGAATGATACATGGATTCTTGTTCCCAGAGCTAAGGATAAGAATGTAATTGGAACTAAATGGGTCTTTAGAAACAAACTGAATGAGCAAGGTGAAGTGGTTAGAAACAAAGCAACATTGGTATGTAAAGGATATTCACAAATGGAAGCAATTGATTTTGAAGAGACCTTTGCCCCTGTTGCTAGAATTGAAGTTGTAAGATTATTTCTTGCCAATGTTGCTCACAAGAACTACAAAGTTTATCAGATGGATGTAAAATAAGCTTTTCTAAGTGGTGGATTGGAAAAAGAATTGTATGTTGAGCAACCTAACAAATTCCAATTGATTGATAAAGAAGATATGGTGTGTTAGTTGAAGAAAGAATTGTATGCAAGATTGGACAAGTATTTGTTGAAGCTTGGATTTAAAAAAGGTACTACTAATAGTAATTTGTATTTCAAGAATGCTGATAAATATTTGATTGTTGAAGTCTTTGTTGATGATATTATTTTTGGAGGAGATGATGCTTTGTGCATGAAGTTTGCTAATGAGATGCAGAATGAATTTGAGATGTCTATATTTTGTAAGATGAAATTCTTTTTGGGATTGCAAATTACTTAGTTAAATAAAGGGATTTTTATATCTTAGTCCAAGTATGTGAAGGAATTGTTGAAGACGTTCAGTATGGAAGATTCAAAGCCAGTTGGTACACCTATGGTGACCAGATACAAGTTGACAATAGAAGATGATTCTTTGAAAATAAATCAGACAAGATATAAATCAATGATTGGTAGATTGTTGTACTTAACTCAAACTAGGCCTAATATCATGAATTTTGTATGTATTGTTGCAATATTTTAATCTAATCCAAAAGAATCTCATGTGACTGTTATGAAGAGAATTTCTAGATACTTGAGGGAAACTGTTGATCTTGGCCTATGGTATCCTAAAGATGATGATCTTAGGAGTGCCTTTACTAATGCTGATTGGGCAAGATATGTGATTGATAGAAAAATTACTAGTGGTGGAACATTTTTCTTGGGTAAGAAGCTAATTTCATGGTTAAGCGAGAAGTAGAATTCCATTTCCTTGTCTACTACAAAGGTTCAATACATTCTTGTTGCTAATAATTGTAATCAAGTCATGTGGATAAATAGATGCTAAAGGATATTAGAGTTGTATATGATGAGTGGGTATGTGCAAGATCATGATGGGCCAAAAAGTGGCAATATGATGGGTTTGTGGCTGACAACTTTTTTCTTACCCAAAATTGATGAAACAAAAATTGTTTTAAAAGGAGATTGACAACTTTCCACCAATATAAATTATGCTTTACTTTGAATTTAATAAGTAATTATTATTCATTTTCTATTCAAATTACAACTAAAGTCTTGATTGATAAGCTAATTGAAAAACATCTATTGCTTTCAAGCGGTATCACATTTTTGAATCCAAAACATGTGTCACATTTTATGCTTCACATACTATAGGATTAAAAAATAAAAATTGAATTTCATGAAGTTTTGACCAAGTTAAGGTGGTCGAGACATCAGAGTTTTATATTTTTAAAGTTGTAATAAAAAATTCGTAATTAATTATTTACTTAAAAAAATTACCAAAAATATGCATCACATCAGGACATGATTCCTCTACTTATATTAAAATCTATAAAATATATTATCATTTTATTGTGGTTTGGGTGGTCAGACAAACACCTACTTCTCATTTTTTCCCTGAAATTTAAGTACTACTGCATTGAAATTTCAAATTTTCACCAAATAGATTTTTTTTAAACAAACCTAATAGTTTAGAAACTACATTCAATTTTCTACAGTTTCTATTGTTACATATTTTTGAAATACTATAGAAAACTTATTCAAATTTTTATGTCAAGTTGCCTAACTCTAATTTTTCTTATTTTTTTGCCACTTAAGGGCCTATTTGTTTCCATGATTATCCTACACATACTCGAGCCTATTGATGTATTCTATGATAACTCAAGGGCTATTAACAGTTCCAAGAATCCAGTGTTGCATTAAAAAACAAAGCATATATCTATCAAGTTTCACTTTTTGAGGGAGAAGTTAAGTGAAAAGGAAGTCAAATTGGAGTATGTGCATACTAAGGAGCAGATTGCAAATATTTTTACAAATCCATTGCCTAAGGATACTATTGAGTATATCAGAGTGAATTTAGGGATGATTACCCCTACTAAGTAGAACTAAGGATGCATTACAATTGCATCAGTCCATGCATTTCATAGTCATATCTTGTTTTAGATTGATTTTGTGGTGGCTGCTACTCAAGGGGAGTAGTCAGATGTTCATAAATTTTGATATGTGGTTTACAGCTTAGAGATATTTGTCATTAATGTCAAAGGGGGAGATGATTCATGTGAAAAACTAGTGATTATCTTAGGAGAAGCGCCTTATGGGGAGAAAGATTATGTGAAAGTGTTGAGAAGAAGATGAGCCCAAACCTAAGTAGGAGTTAGTTGTGTTGATGGTGTTTTTCACATCATGTGTTTCCATCAATGCCAAAGGGGGAGATTGCTAGATGTTTTGGTTGTGCTGATGATATGTGGTTTCCATTGATGTCAACACTATTAGCATAAATGTATTTGAAGATGTATATGTAGAGGATATTGAGAAAATTGTAATAAATGAGTTCTAGGTTGTCAATGGTAAAGTGAAGTTCATTTTTTCAGTATGTTTTGTACATTGATGATTAGAGGTTGTGTACTAAAGGGTTTTTTTCTGAGTGTATCTAGTTTATCCATGTTGAGTTTCAAAGATCTGCATGAAGATTTGATCAACTTATGAAGATTTTTATTTTCACAATTTTTTTGTTTCTTTAGTTGGTGTTCATGATTGAGGATGATGCTATTTCAATTAGTTCGGTTGCTGTAGATGTTTCTCTTGTGTTTCATGTTGCTTTTGGATGTTTCTAGATCATTCTTTATCTTTGTTTCATGTTTGCATTGATCGTTGTGATCGTGGTTGGTGATTTTCTCTTACGTGTTCATGTTTTTCTTGTCCTTGGTCAACATGGTGTTGAAGCGTGTTGTGGATCTTCAAGGAGTAATTAATTGAAGTTTCTTCATGCTGGAGATGTTGATTTGGGTCCTCACTAAGTTGTGGCTGACCATAGTTGATTTGCATTGATAATATTTAATGTTTTGGTCTGACAGTTTATATTCATTTTATTATTTCTTTTTGGTCAACGTGTAGCAATGAAATTTCATGTTGCGGATATATAAGACTAATTTTTTATTCAAATTGAAGTGTGTGAATGTATGCCAGTGGATGTTGAGTGTGTGTGTATGTGCGAATATAATTGAAACATAGAGCAGAGTGTGAAGAATAGTGAAAAAGTGTGAAGAAGACTGAAGAAGACTGAAGAAGAGTTCATGTGCTTAATTGGAACTATAATCAAGCATTAGCAAATGCTATTTTCTCAGTTCAAAATATGGATGGCTTTAATCTAAATCTCTTTGTAAGACAATGTGTCTTTCTTTGTAATTGAGCAATGAGCTCTAGGCAGTGTGCCTGAATGCATGTGCATTCCCCATATTTCATTTTAATTATACTTTTAATAGGGTATAATCTTGTGGACTAGCCTCCACCATGGTTTTTCCCCTAACACGGTTTCCAAGGAAAAAATATTTGTGTTATTTGTGTTTCTGATGTGTTCATGATCTATCTTTTCATGGTTAATAATTAGATTAGATAATAAGGTTAATAAGTTGAATAAGTTTTGAATTTATGTGACAACTGATTCACCCCCCCCTCTCAGTTGTCTGCCCTTTTATTTCCAACAAGATCATGATGGGTATGTGTAGGGTATTTGGATGAATTTTTTTTTTACCCAAAATTGATGAAATGAAAAGAGTTTTTAAAGGAGATTCTTAGCTTTCCACCAATATAAATTATGCTTTACTTTTAATTTAATAAATAATTATTATTCATTTTCTATTTGAATTACAACTAAAGTCTTGATTCATAGGCTAATTGGAAAACATCTATAGCTTTCAAATGGTATCACATTTTTTGAATCCAAAACATGTGCCCCATTCTATGCTTTGCATACTATATCTTTTTTTTTTTAAATGAGTTTCATGAAGTTTTGACCAAGTTAAGCTGGTCAAACATACGAGTTAAATTATATTTTTTTAAACTTATAATAAAAAATTCATAATTAATTATTTACTTGAAAAAAAAGTACAAAAAAATATGCATCACATTGGGACATGAGTCCTCTACTTATATCTAAAATCTTATAAAAAATATTATCATTTTATTGTGGTTAGGGTGGTTAGATAAACACCTACTTATTTTTTCCTTAAAATTTAGGTTACTACATTGAAATTTCAAATTTTCACCAAATAGATATCTTTTTTTTTTAAATAAACCTAATAGTTTAGAAACTACATTCAATTTTGTATAGATTCTATTCTTATATATTTTTGAAATAATATAGATAACTTATTCATATTTTTACATCAAGTTGCCTAACTCTAATTTTTCTAAATTTTTTGCCACTTAAGGGCATGTTTTTTCTATGATTATCTTGCACATACACACTTTACCTTTACCTATAACCTCTTCCTTCAATCTCTCTACCTCTAAGACCTCTTTTCCATTAGGTCTATCATCTTCTTTCTATCATACTTTTCTGCTTTCCATCTTCTTGTCCATTCAGTGGGAAAAATAACTCTTCCACGGTGACCTTGCTAGGCCAATCTTTCCTTTCCTTGGGAAACTAACTTGCACTCATCAAGATCTCATCTTTTCCTCTTATTGGGGTCTCTTCCCTAAAATTCTCTATCCTATCAGACTTACACATCATTGTCTTTATAGTATCTGACTATCCTACAACCTCCTTTGCCTTTTTTTTCCAAAATTCAGTCTATCCCTTGTCTTCATCATGCCTTTCAAAATTTTATTGAATCTTCAAGGTTATTTCACCCTTGATCTTCACTATCTCAATCTTCATCACCAAATCATCATCCTCTTTATTCTTCAACATTGCATCCTTGCCTATTCTTATTCTCTCAACACTTTCTTTTTCGTTAATGGATACACCTTCCCTGTTTTTGTCTTCCTCACATATTATGAACTCTTTTCTTCCCTACATTATTACTCTTTCTGCCCTACTCTTTCTCTTATCCTCTTCCACCAATGTAATCAAAGTAAAAGAAACTTTTTCCTTCATAGTCTTATAACTATTATGCCTTCCATGATGCAAAGAAAATATCTCAAATTCCCATGGTCTCCTTGATAACAAGTGGCATACACTTATAGGTATCACATCACATAAGATCATATCATTATAACCACCTATTTGGAACTCAACCCAAGATTGCTCCTTAACCAAAAGAGAATGTTCATTATTCAACCAAGAAACATCATATGGTGTTTCATGAGGTATCCTTGCTAAATGTAACTTATCAACCATTTCTTGTGATACCATGTTATTTAAGCTACCAGAATCTACCATTATAGTACATACCTTGCCATTACACTTGTAGGTGGTTTTGAAAAGTGCTTTTCTTTGTAGCATCTCCTTCTCTTCAGTCAATTCTCTACCCAGGGCATTCATTTTTTCCTTTCTCCAATACAACTCTTCCTTCCACATAACAATATTTTTCTTTGATACCAAATGATGTAGTGATAGGGAGGTCAACCAATTACAAACACAATTTTATCCAACTCAAACCAACATTTTTCCCTTACAACTCTTTTTCATCAACTCTGCACTATTTCAACCTGGTTTCCTTATAGGTCTACAACTTGATGTCTTCACAAATATCTTTTAGAGAAGGTCATCTCTTCACAATACCTTCACCTTTTCAGACCCCCATTAGGCCCTCACAAAACATAACTCAAAAACTGAATAAGTCCCTTTGGACCAACTCCCCTCAAACTAAGCTTTTACGCTAAAAAGGGCTCCAATTAGCCCACTTTAACAAAGAAACTCACCTTCAAAATTGCTTCCAACTCAAGATATCCCTTGAGAAACCCCAAACTACCTCCTAAACCTTAGCTTCTCCAACCTTTGAGTCAAAACTCACTTTCTATGACTCTCCTTCATGAAACCCTCATTTTTCACCAAATAAGCAAGGGTTTATTGAAAAACCCATCTCTAGACCACATACAACCTTATCACCACCTAAAAAATTCTTTTTTAAGCTTGAACATGCTTAATAATCATTAAGATTATGCTTCCCCCAAACTTTACCCACTTTTACTCTCTAAAACCTCATTTTTTCATTAAAAAATGTACTTCTCTCAACTAGGGCTTCATGCCCAAACATCCAATTGACCTGTCCTACCCTTTAAAACCTTAAACCACATCAAAATACATGAGATATCATTGAACCATGCCTATTCTAACTCTTTCTCAAACAATTTCTTCAACTTTCCTCTTCTAGCCTTGCTTCTAACGCCTAAAATCTAAACTTTCCAATGGGGCAGCATTAGGAAACAATTTCAATGTCTTTCCAAACTTAAATACTTAATCCTACACCTAATCCTAGTCTAATCAGGACTATTCCACCAAGGGACAACATGTAAAATAGGTGGAATGGCCTTTTAATACATCCTAGCTCTCAAACCCTTGAAACCCTTGTTTTCAAGCCTCTTTCAGTAATTTGCCTACCAAATTCTTGAATCTTAACAAAAATCACTCAAACCAACTTTATAATGGTCTTAAAACCTATATCTATCAATTTAAATACATCTGAGATTGATAACACCCTATACAAAACCATATAGACCAAAAGAGGAGCTAAACTTTTAGGAAATTCTGGAAATTTAGGAGCTTTCAATGTCTTTCTCCTATCAAAACTTCATCAATCCATTACATCATGTTTATCCCAAATTTAAAGACTCTTCCCCTCAAAACCAATCGACTCAACTTCCTCAGCTACGTTTCCAACCAACTTGACCGTTGGCCTTCCCTCTAATTTTCATTTTTTTTCATTTTACACTATTTTGGAATGACAACATTTTTAATTTTAGAAACATTTACAATATGACCCACATTGACTCTAAGACTAAAAAATAATTACAAAATGGCCTAACATGGCCTTATTTGACAACATATTGAATCATTCATCCTAACTAGACTCAACTCACAAAATGGAGGACAATGTACTTTGCACAAAACATGGAGGTCTAAACATAGATTTTTTAATCAATAAGGTTAAAGATACTTGCCTCTTACCAATCCATACCCATAAGTATTCAAATTAATGATGATATCATATTTTCAGGTCTAAATTTTTCTTTGTAATAGGTGAAAGAAATAATTATCATTTCTTGTTTTACCAGGAGTGATTACATGGAGAATAGGTGAAATTATGACAACAATTTAAAATACTCTACCACTATCCATTTTTAGTTTTTGTTTTGCTTCAAAATATGAATATGAGATAAATAAAATCCATCAAGCACTACCTTCTGAGCTTGCAAAGATAATTTGGAAAAAAATTTAAACATATGACTTCGACACTATGCAACGGGTGTTGAAAATCAATTTTTTGCATAACTCTTACCCAGAAGCTCATATTCACATGAAACTTTGTCAAGATATGAATAATATCATTAAGATGATTCCATCACAAGAATTTTTCTCCATAACTTAAAAATATTGAAAATTTATTTCTTTCATGGCCATCTAGGACAAAATTTCTGATTTTAAATTCTCCCAATCGGTAAGGATTTTGGCCACAAAATCTTCACCACATTGTTTGTAATTAATATAATAATATATCTTCTAAAGGATTTATACCTAGCTCTTATAGATTTCTAGAAACAATTGTTTCTGTTAAACTGCTTATGGGAGCCTTAAAACTACAACAGAGTAAAACTCAAAATTTGAAAATTAAATCACATGAGAGATTTTTGAATGCTAAGATATGTCATATGTGTTAGAGTTATCATGCATTTGCTATTAATTAATTAATATTTACTTGATTATTAGTCTAATTTATTCTCACACACTTTAGCTAAACTTAGGAATGATTTATTAGTTGAGTTAATATTAGATCATTATGTCACATCTCATGTGATGTTGACACTTGTCATGATCTGATCCCTATCTCATTTAGGGATTTTCTCTTATAAGCATTCAAACCTCTTTGTAATTACTCTCGGATATTATTCACGAAGAATATTGAAGCTTTCATATCTTCTTGAAAGCTTCTTCTGTAACTTTTTCTTGTTGATGAATATTGCACATATTTTTTTCAGATCTCTTGCATGGAAGGTGTCTTTGTTTGTTGTTTGATCTAGTGGCTTGTGGTTTTTTGCTTGTTACACAATTCTAACATGATATTAGAGCATGGATTCAGTGAACCCCTTCTCGATTTATGAGGTTTTCTTCTTCAACAAGGGTTGCAGGCTTAAAATATGAATCCCCTTTGCTCTTTTGCAAATTTTGGAGGTGGGAATGTTTTGAAGCATTTTTGTGTAAAAAGGACCTTGTTGTTGCATCCAAAGCTATCAAGAAAGTAAATTTTTACTTTTGTTTCACCTGATTTTGGTTCCTGACATCAAATCTATGAGGTTTTCAAGTAGTTGCTTTGTTTCTAGATCCAGAGGGTAGGTGCAATTTTTGAGCATTTTGAGCCAAAACGAACATCATCATCATGCTTAGAAGGCCCAATAACCTTAAGATTGCCTGCCAAATTGTCAATGCTGGTGAAGTTGGCTTCTGAGGCAATGTTTTTTTTGCTTAGAGGTGTGTACAACCCTTGTACAGACTCTTGTGCACATGGATCAAAAAAAATTGCGTTGTTTTATTTTTTTTAAAAATTCTTATATTTTAGAAATTTTATAAAAATAAAAAAATATTAAAAATATTTTTTAAAAAGCTATAGGGAAATTTTTTTTTTAAAAAAGGGCACATTTATTCAAGGTACCTACACCTTGTAGGCTTGTGGGCTCCTCTTTGTACCTAGGTCGATGACAGAAGAGTCGACCGATAGTCTCTTTCTACCATCCGATTGTTTCTTCCCCGGTGGCATTTCAATTTCTCAGCAGTATTTCAATTTTTTCGGCATGTACATTTTCACTCGGTGGCAATTCATTTATTGCAATGAATATTCCTATTTTCCCAGAGAATATTTTGTTCATCATTTTTTCCAAGGTAGACCGAATATTTTTAACCAATAGGAAAATATTCCCTAGAATATTTGGTTAATGCCAACATGATGTCATGCTGACGTCAATGGTACAGACATACCTATGGCCCCATTTGACCCCCTTTGTGCCCTAAAAAGGGTGTCTTTTTCATTTGGTCATATCTTTGGTAAACGATATCATTTTTTAGCAAACGCGATACTATCAGAAAGCTGATTTTGTCAACTTTCTAGTGATGTAGGTCTCATCACCTGTTTCTACTTCTAGTGCATTCTATGACCTACTGAAGGCAAATGTGTTGTTTTCAGTCCCAAGCTTGTAAATTTTGACCACTTTCTCCATTTTTCATGATCTCAATGGCGTTGGAACTGTCTTTTATATCTCTTTAGTTCCATCCATGCAATTTTTCCAAATTTCACTCTAGGTACATTTTATTCATTTTTTTGTGTTTTCACACTTTGGTGAATTATGTGGACATATTAGCTCCTGGAAACTTCTTGATTGCATGAGCTACTTTGTTTTTTACTATTCTTCATGTATTTCTAGTCTTTTGTCTTTTTATGACATTTTGAACTTCCATTGTAAGCACTTATGATTTTTTAAATGTAGTAAGATAAAGTGCCTTTGTATTTCACATGTATTATGGGATCTTGCACATCACTTTGTGCCTTAGTTTCTTCGAACTATGATATAAAGTGGCATGGGGGTTGATGTTTTCCTTTTTTTTTTCCTTCATACCTTTCTCATGCGTATGTGACTTTTTATTTTCACATCCTTTATATTTTCTTGTACTTTCATGTCTACAACTTTAGATGCTCGTGGTTCCTCTTCATGCACTACATTCTGGCATTAAGTTTCAATGTACTTGTCATGCCTCTCACTTTTTATCATTATGGGAGGGTTTCTACTATTGGTGCTACTACTTCTTTGGTTCTGTCTTGGAGTGAGCTATGTATACAGTATTTGTTCCTATGTACTAGGTGGATGCAATGACTATTTACCTATGCATTTCAGTGCGATGGAGCACTTACCATATGGACACTCTTGCATTCCTATTTCAAGAGGTGACCTTCCATTTTCTCATGATTAGTTATTTAGAATTTTGGTACCTTTTTCATCTATATTTTTGAGTTCCAAGTGTTTTCCTTTGTTTTCCATCTAATTCAAGTAGTTTTGTTGGGGGGCACTCATATAGATTCTTGTCTTCTTGATCCTGATCATCAGATGTTTCAGTGGAGGATATTCTTTCAGCATTTCAACAGTCATTATTCAACAGTGTTTGCAACTTCTTCATGTTTTTATGGTGTTCCTCTGGTCATCCTTTTTTCCTTTCTTTTGGGAAAACCTTGTCTTGTTTGGAGGCTTCTTCAGTCCTTCACTTAGCTTTCATCTCTTTTTGGAGTAGAGTTTTTCCCATAAGGTTTTCTCTATTTCTCCACATTATAGAGATTTTCTATTTGTACATGGGTACCTTATTTGGCCTTATTTTTTGGGACCCATCTTGCATTATTTTTAGGGTTTTTAGCTTCTCCCTAAGTTCATCTTAAGGGGGGGTGTTAGAGTTATCTTGCATTAGCTAATAATAATTAATCTCATGCTAAAATCCAAATGCATCACTATATTTTCATGAAGCTTTCGAGCATACGACCAATGCACCCAAAACATAAAGAATCACAAGACCACTACCAAAGCTCCTATCATCTAAATTGGGAATTTATCATGAAATCATGATCTTACCATGACCCTTAGGAGATTTCATGCTCCAAGTGAACATACCATGGTCTCAAGAGCAATGCGTCATGCCAAAACTCTAATGCACAATCAAGAGTATACCATGGCATAAAACAAACATACTCTAAACCATCACCACCTTTCAAGCACCATCAACATCTTAACCCAAATACCACAAGAGTCCTCCATGGATTTGAGATGCTACACATCCTCAAATAGTGTTCACATGCAAATGTGAAGAAACCCCTCTACAACAACAAGATCTAAGATTCCCTCTAAAACATTTGCATCACTAAAGAAGATCATTCATGACAGAGTGATGAATGCACAATAACTTCTAAACATAATTTTGAACCATGGTATCAAGCTTTCCAACCACATGACACACCATCTCCTATATTTAAAAATTATCTAGGTCCACCCACCTCCAAGTGTCCTCCTACTCAGACCAAGTAGAAACAAGATCTCCAAATCAAGGAAAACACACCATGCTATAGGACCACAACACCAACTATCTAGGTACTCATGTATCATTCATCCTCTCATCTCAAAGAAACCAAACCAATGCATAACTGACCACAGACAAGGCCAACTAACAAATCTACATCAACACTGAATCAAACCTTATGGATATAGATAGTCCACATCTAAGTTGTCCCATAGAAAAAATGTAGGTAAAGACAACCCACAACATTGCAAACCTGTAGATCCAATTAATGCAACATGCAAACCCACTATGCACTAGAAACTAAAAATATGAGATCTCAAAGAGAATAAACATGTAGAAAAAATGACTTGACCACCAAATCAAGCCAAAATTCAATTTTCCAATCATGTCAACAATGACCATCATAGTCAAGGAATCCACCAAGCATCACGATAGAAATGTTGAGTGTCTAATCACATACCAACACTATCATTAAGAGAAAGCATCTCACCTCCTCACACCATGCACAATTCATGCATGCAAAATTGCAACTATCTCATCTAGTAACACTTCAAAATCTAGGGTCTATAAAATAGGTTAATTGTACCTCCATAAAACCGCAAGTTTTTCTTAACGATGTAAAACTTACAAAGCCACTATTTTTTTTAAATACCCATGCACATACAAACATGCTTCACAATTGGAAGACTCGAAAGTATAAAAAGGAACCATAATGGTTAAACTAGAACAATTTATTGTCATGGATGAGCATAACCATAAATATTTTTAGGAAAATCTATAAAACACTTAGATCCAAGGAACATGAATCTGAGCCATGCAAATACAAATCATCCATAGAAGGAAAAAGTAGTCTAGGAACTCTAGGCCCATTTCAAGTCAACTCCACAACCACCAACATGGACATTCCTCTAAGGGAAAAAAGCTATTGTAGAATCTTCTAGACCATCCAATTATTAACTCCATAGCCTACATGAAATTTGGGTAACAAAAGTAGTGCCTTCCAATACCAGAAAAAAAAACCCAATATAAGCACATTACTCTATAGCTGAAAAACAACCCAATCTTCTCCATATCACCAAGGATCCTCTCACATAGACAGCCAATATGAAATATTTTCTAAAACATAACCAAAAAGAAAGAAAAACATAACACATCATGCATCAAGATTATTTTGATGTCAACTAGGAGCTTCAGATCACATCATTTCAATATGACCAACTCCATTTTCACTATCTTCACCATCCTTCAAGTTGTGTTTTGTCTCTTGAAACTAAAACAAAAAAGAAATACTTCCACTCACCAAAGGATCAATCTTTATTCAATTCCTTTATATTTCCTCAAGCTTTCTAGGTTAAGAAATATTCATAGAAGGAATACTCAAAACCAAAAAAACTAGGAATTCTTACATGCATCAACATGCAAGCACATGCAAGATACATGTGAATCCATGCAAGTACATTCAACTCACAAAAAAATCACATGCAAGAAACATGCAAGAACATGCAAGCAAGATGTGAATCCATGTAATTACATGCAACACACATGAAAGTACATGCAACTCACAAACTGACACATGCAAGAAATAAAAAAATCTCAGAACAAAGGTCAAATACCAATAAGAAGGGAAATTGGTTCATCCTAGAATGAACATAAAAAATTATTAGGTGCCTTCAGTAAGCTATGTTTCTTCAGAGAGCCTCAAAGAGCACATACTACTTTATGATAAAGGAGAATCAAATGTAGTTTATTTCCCACCATTAATTTTTAGAGGAAAGTTCATGTAATTTTAGATTTTCTAAGATCAACCAGTTTCAACATGCATTAAATCAATTCGATAAACATGAAAGATAAATCATAAGACATGAAAAAAAAGATTTACATGGAGAAAACCCTTTCGAGTAAAAAAAATATTCTCCAAAAGAATAGATCCATTGTATTATTCAACAACAAAATACACAAATACAATACAATTGTAGGCTCTAAGCCTTTGCATGTAATTTTACATCCTACTCCATCTAGAGAAAATTCAGTAGCATAACCCCTATGAATTCATTCCCTCTCACCTATTAGCTCTAACATGGAAAGCATATATATAGATCTGAAATATAGCCTCCTAGAATAAAATATTCCACCTCCATATCCTCTTAGATTAAAAATTTGTAATAAAGGAGAAAATCCACAACTTCTAGCATTACCTACTAATTTGTAACTAGAAGAACTCAACATGCATAAGTTCTCATTCAACCCTCCAATCATAAACTGAGCTTATCCTTATGCTAGGTGTACCATGCCACAAAAATAGGAGCAAATCCTTATATTGGGTGCCTAAGGATCTACTAAAATAAAAAAACTACTTTTCTAACTCAACATTGAATTGGAAACTGCTCAAACAAGACTCTTCAAATCTTCATAGGATCTTGTCAAATCAGTTCTGCTCAAATTGGAAACATTTAAAAATTCAACCCTATCAAATAGCATCTTCCAAGTGGGGTGCACAACTTCCTCTAAAATAGGGATCAAGTCACATCAACAAGCAAGGGAGAATTCCAAATGTCATCACCATGAAACTTCTAGAAAATTTTCTCAAACTTTCTCCTAGAAGTTCCTTGTGACAAGTGGCTTCTTCCTTGGCTTCCCTCAATTTTCTCAACAAAAATAGGATATCCTTGAATGAATTGAATTATAAATTTGGCAGTTTAGGATGTCAAATAAATATGTAATATTTATCCAAAGTAAGCTCAATTAATCAATTTAATTAAAATCTAGGAATCAAAGGTTGAGTCACCTTAATCCCAATATTAGCAAGTTCAAGGGAACACTTAGTAGATAGTTATTGCCTATCACCTTCATCATTTTTCTATAATTATATGATATTCATTTTTTTCTTGATGTCATTGATCATTCCAACTTTGTTTCTAGTTACTTCTCTAAGATGATAGTGTAGGTACGTAGAAATATATGTGGGCACACTATCATCCTACAAGTTTAATAAAAATAAAGAATTGGTTTCCTACCCAAGTGGTTATTGATGTAGTGTTGTAAATTGTTACCCTTAACAATTTCACACTATATTGACACCTTATTTTGCATATACAATTAATTATATTAATGATTTGATTATTTTGGGTCTAGATTGGGAAAATAAGCTTAATTCCCCAACATCCCTAGCATTTTGGGCCAAAAATCTCTTGACTAGGGTGCTAGGTGCCCTAGTCCTAAAATTATTATTTCAAAATAATTTACAACTTTTCCCTCTAATCTAAACATCTATAGTCTATTATGAATAATGAGCAATTATTATGTGCAAAATGTGGAGATACATGTTGTTGAAGTTTCTTGGAGTGTTGTTATTAATTTCGATAGGAAGATTGTGGCACTATTTTGTCATTAGTATTATCATTAATGTTAACCTATGTCAACCTCTACTATGGTGTTGAGAAAGTGTTGTAGATGGGGAGATTGTTGGTGTTGTAGATGTGGAGATTGTTGCAATCTCTAGTGTGGTTGTGATGATAAGGTGTTTGTGATGTTGATGCAGCTGGTTCACTTGGTTCTTTTGAGAAAATTTGAATAAGAGAGTGTACAAGGTGACAGAGTTGTGTTTTTCATTATAATCCACATTTCTCTGTGGTTGAAGATGTTCTTGTGTGGTTTGGAATGTGCGGCAGTAAAATTTGTGTCTAATAGTGTGTTGCTTGTGAAGAAGTTTGTTTGCGAGAAATGGAATTTCTTTGCATTTCTCTATGTTGAGGTTTATTATCTTGTAGATTTGGGAACATGCTAATATTGTCTATACCTACCTTCCCTTGGAGATTTGTGTGTTTAATTTTTTTACATGGTTGGTTAGTGATTTGGATGTCCATGGTAGTGTGGCTAGCTACATAGGATGACAGTATTCTCAGTTATAGATGATTGTGGTAGTGTTGCTAAATATTCTAATGGTGTTGCAATATTTTGGAATGTTGTGTAGTGTTGCTATATATGGTCCACAACATTTTTCTAGAATTTGTGAAGAGTCAATTGATTGTTTGGTAGTGTTAATATAGGTTTGGTCCACCTGAAATGTTAGCATTACATGTGGATGTGCTTCATGCATTGTAGAAGCATAGTCTTGCAAGTTGATGTAGATTTGGGTCTTGGTTAATGCTTAGTGTGGTCTACCTTCGCTTATTTCCACTACAGAAGTGATTGGTGCTAACCTATTTGGTTATTGCATGTTTGAAGTGCATATAGTTCATTAAGACCAACCTAAAGTATTTTTTTCGTATGTGAGATGAAGTGAAATAGGAATGTGATCAAGTGTGGTTATTTGAGTGTGAGTTGTTGGTTCCCAAATCTACAATCACTTGAATCCTAAAGGGGTGCCATGCCTAATGTTCAGATTCAAGGAGAGATTTGGCCAATGAATGGGAGACTGAATTAAAACATGTCTCCCTTTAACTTTAGGCTCTATGAAACTTGGGAGGGTGATCCTAACAGTGTGCTAATAGATACTTCTATGCCAAAGCATCATGAACACTATAAATAGATAATTATCCTTTAAATGTTTAATGGACATAATACCCTAAATATTTGGTTGACCTTAATGGTAATGTCCAATTTAGAAATGAGAGATATAAAGAATTAAATTCCACACATAATCATATTGATGCCATGATGATGCCATGAGAAGAGGGAGATATGTAGTAGTGATGGGTGGTAAAGAAGGTGATGTATCATGCCATCACTAATGTAAAATGGGGAAAGAAAAACCTTTTAGTGACAGGAGATGAGAAACAAAGGAGAACTCTAGTGTTATCACCAAATTCATAATTCAATCAACAGCTCTCATTTTGCTTCACCAACCAATGTAGGTTAGTGCGTCGTTCCCAACCTTCGACAACTTTGGTACTCTTTACATTCAACTGATTCTCCATGAACAATGGTAGCATCAAGTAAATTTTATAGTAGTAAACATAAAACACTATCTTCTTCTCATAAAAGCTACACGCATGAGGTTTCACCACATCCAATAGTCAGTTGAACACAAGAAGTGCATTCATTAACACTGAGACTACTTGAAGAATTTCATCAGCAATATGTCTTTACTTTTGAAGTGTTGAAGTTGAAAACTTCTGCATTGGATGCCAACATCAAAGTTTAACATGTAATTTTAGGGCACCAAATACACTTTATTTTATATGTGATAACTTCATTGTATTACTTCCACCATTTGTGATAATTGAAGGATGAATTCCCACTAGTGGAAATGCAATATGTGTTACTATAGCTTTTTGGGCTTGTCATATAGATATAAAACTTCATAGTCCTCATCAATCATTCTTTCAAAAAGGTTGAAAATTTTAATAGGAATAAGGGACCATCCCGAACCTTATTTATGAGTGCACTGATTTCCTTGTGTTTTATTGATTCACTATGTGTTTGAACCAAATCTAATGGAATTTGGATATTTGTTCCAAGATAAAATTTCTTCAAACAATTTTGATACATTTTCACTGTGAGTGGAAACCGTTTTGTTAATGATGGTGTTTTGATTATATGGGAAAAGTCAATTTTGAAGGGACCTAGAACCCTTTACAACAAAAGATACAAAATGTTGCCTAAAAATATTTTCAAAAGACCACCAACAACAACCCAACAACCAAAAAACACAAAAAATTAGGTGCTAAGCAAAAGTATAACAAATAACAACCAACAACACCCAATAGCCATAAAACAAAAAAATAATCAAAATGAAACCTACACCTAGCAGGAAAAAAAAAGAAACAAAGAAGAAGAATAGGTACTAATCCAAGCTACCAAGGGTCTTGGCAAGCTCAATCTACTATTTTCTATCTCTTTTGACCATATCCAATAGCTCCTTCTTCTCAGCATCAAAGGATCTCTTCCAATCAGCCAACCCTTTAACAACAGGTCCTTTGTCATCATCCTTAGTAGCTTTATTACCTTTACCCTTAGTTGTGTGCTCTTTATCTATAAGCTCAGAGAAATAAACCTAATCCTCCCTGAGCTCAATAATCTTTCTGGAAAGGACTTCCAAGTATTCTATGTTGTTCTTCATAGAGATATCACAAGCCTACATTATGTTTTTGATATTAGCATTCATACCCAAAACCTTAGCTTCTAGAGCATCTAGCTTTTCCTCACACAAAGATCTGAAGTCATGATAGGAACCTTCAAGGTTCACTATTCTTTCAATAAGAATGTCTGGAACCAAACCCTTGGGAACATTCTTCAAATTCTCCTATAGACCTCTAATTTTAATATTAATTCTATTGAACTCCCATAGATTCCACTTAGCAAACTTAAGGGTACCAATGGCCCCAACCCAAGCCATATCCAACAAATCATACATGGAGGTAGTGTCATCATCAAGGTAAAAAAAATATTCAAAAAGATTATTTATCTTCAAGGGCTCCTATTTAGCTTTTTCCTTCTCTACATCCTCCTCATTCAAACCCCTAATCTCCTTGTCATGCTCCATCTTGGGCATGTCCTACATAGGGGAATCCTCAATGGCCACCATTTTATTACCAGAATCCTTGGCATCACCAGACATAGTGGGGTCCTTAGCTAGAACATTTTAGGCCTTGTTCTTTAGATTAGCAATACACTTCAACAGCCTTCGTGGCTTGTCCACCAAACCCATGGCAATATCTCGTTTCCCCACCTTTGGGCCACCACCAACAACATCCTTACCAATAGCCACCTCCATAGTTCTAGGAGAGGAATCATCCAACCAAACCTCTATGTTCTCACTCTTAGAAAGGGAAAGCCACTTAGTAGCCTTGTTACTCTTAGAACCACCCACCTTCCTCTTCTTCAAAAAAGTAGCAACAACCACCAAAGATAAGTCCTCCTCCTCCTCATTCCATTCCACCTCCTCATCTGAAGTGGGCTTGGAACTAGATGACACATCACTTAAGGTCTTCTCCTTTCCCTTGATGGCAAGAGCCAGAGTAAGAGACCTCACATGATCCATAATCAATAAAAGAAGCCCTTCATGGAGGATGAGAGCCCTCCTATTCTTTAGATGGGCATAAACAGAGACCTCTAAAGATGAAAGTAGAAAGAAAGGAAACAAAATAAAAAAACCATGTCTGAAATGGTTGAGGAGAGTAAAATGGGGACCAAGAATATTCATAAACCTCCCCTCCAAAGTCACATAATGCATAAGCACCTCAGCAATGCTCACCCAATTTTTTTTGATGGATTTTCTCTCATACCCCCATGTCTCCAATTTAACTAATTTCTTTCTCTCATCATCTTTAAAAAACTGGGTCATCGCCTCTTCATTACTCTTTTTATCCTTGAAGAACTTACGACCTACTATTGGAATCCTAGTAATAGAAGCAATTAAATCCTTATTTACCTCCACTTCTAGACCATCAACGTTGAGCTTGTGATTGTTCCAAAAAGAAACAAATTGTGCCAAGGCATTGGGATCATGCCAATGTAGCCTCTCCAAGAATGGAGTAAAATTTCCATGGCATAGAATATTCAAAAGATTCTTGTTTCTCTGAATTTTTCCACAAGAATGCAACTCAATTGTACTCCTATCACCCCCCATAGTTAGCAGCACCAGAAATGCCAAACCCTTGTGAATAACCCATAGAAGAAGACTAGAGAGTAAAAAACACCAACAAAGCATGCAAAACAGAGGAAGGTACTAGACCATGAATGTCACATCAACTCATCCCACGCCATCATTCCTCAATAAAATCCTAGATTTCTTGAGAAGGATCGATCTCTCCTCCCACAAATGAAAATCATTTAACCTAATAGCCTCATTGGCAAAAAAAATTACCAATGAGTTTCCTTCTTGGTAAACGTAAGACATACCTGTGGGTCTCCTCACAAGATCATAACATGATTATCGTATCCCTAATGAGTTGATCAACATTCCAACTTGGAGGATGGGTGCCAAACAAATAATTTACTATGTTCAAAGAGTCAGTAGCCCTTCCTGATTGCAAATCTAACACTAGAACATATCCTCCACCTCTGTGCAATGATTGGTCTAAGTTCCCAAAGGAAGTGCCACTACGGTTGATGATGTTGTTACTCATAGCAACAATACAAAAAAAATACTCACAAGAAAATCATGAAGAACCTATCTTTACTTGAAAGATTGAACCAGGACAACCTAAGGTGTCCAAATAGTAAGAAAAGGTTGACTTAGCTTAATCCTAAGGCTCTGATAGTTAGGTCTTGACCATACTGGGTTCTCTTCATGGAATGATGGGATATTGATGCTAATCTCAAGGGGTCTATGGTTATCTCTAGTTTCTTTAAGAATCATAAGCATCAGATACAATATTTTCAATCCGATCATAAAATAATCTCATCAAATAAAAATCTTGGTAGTAATATTTCATGAACATCAAACAATTTTTCTATCACTTAAGTATATTTAGCTTGAAGCATTCAACAATTTCATAGAAATGAAAGATTTACATTAAATTTCCACTCATTCATCTCTTTTTGGGAAAATTTTTAGAAATTTAAACATCTAATATAAAATAATGCATCAAAATAGTAAAAAAAAAAAAATTCTCCCATGTATTCTCCACACATGCCCCAAGATTTAATCAAAACAAATCAAACCTATTTATACTACACTAGATTGCTTCATAGCTAGGCATAAAACGATGTGATCTTTTAAAGAGGAGGATTTAGTTTGGACACCGAGTATGTTCTATATGCACCCTTAAATGGTGCAACACATAGTCTTTTTTAGTTGAACTAACAAACTAGATACAAAGATACATGAGATAGGTAGCTATAAAATTAGCTTTGATATTAATTAAGTTCTATTTGCATACAATTTTTTAGACCAGAATGATTCAGAAAATAGGGGGAAAGAAAAAAACTTAAAGAATTTTTGGCTCTTACGACATCCACAAATTATGAACTTAACTTAAAAAGAAGTATCCCTTGGCCTTTTATAGAAGTAGCACATGGGTAGGATAAGACAAATGCATGAGAGGAAATCCAAGGGATGAATCACATCAAGGCATGTGGAATGTGGTGACTGATAAGGAAATTGCAAATGAAGGCAACGAAGGTCAACCTTCATCTACACATTGATACATCCTTTGAGTTTTTCATCTTCTTATTATCAGTAGGATAATAACTTGAATTAGGATAGTATGTAGGAACTTTCCCATATATTCAAAATGATTTCTTTATCATCATGTTCCTACACTTTGGTTCTACCTTGGGCTTTCTACTCATAGGAATGAGCTTCCTTGGAGGTTGGCGCTTTCTATCGCCATATGTGAAATACTTGGATCCCTAGTATTCTATTGGATTCAAGCCCCTCTGCATATAACTTCCCAGAATATGCAACCTGATCTGGATATGATTCTATTCATGATTCAAAGTTTCTTAACTATCCATACCCAAAATTTGCATTGCAATCTACTCCTAGAATAAAAAATTACACCTATTTAATCCCTTTAAAAATATTTATTAAAAAAATATCATGCAAATAAAACCATCATTAATTCATTATCATTATAAATCCATCATAAATAACATGCTTTTAGGAAAATAATATATTCTTGCATAATTATCTTTTAGAATGAGTTACTAGACCATTAGAATTTCTTGGATAACGTTAAGAATTTTAAACTTTTCTTTGCGTTGTTACCCAGTACCCAATACCCAATTTTTAGCTTTTACCCATAATTTTCCTAGATTTTGGCTTTTACCAGAACTTCCATATTTATCGAACCTTAGATCTCAAACTAGAACACTTTGCTCAACACTTTTCTTTACCTTTTACATTTTTGGCTTTCCCGATCCCTGGTATCCGGTACCTAGAACACTTGAACTATGAAGTACTCTTTTCAAAAAAAAAATCTTTACTTTTTCACTTCTAGTGATCTTTCCAACTAGCCAACGCCTACCATAAGCATTAGTTTTCTCACTTGGGATCCCTAAGTCTTACCATCTCAGGGTGTGTTGTGAGACCACACAACAAATTGCAACCAATAAAATCAAATTTAAACCAAAACTCGGGATTAAATCACCAGTCATACATTATAATTTATGCATATTTTAAAACAATAACTCTTTACCTTTACCTAGACTCTAACATAAAAATAATTAAATTTCTCTAGAAATATTTGTGTGTACTTTGATTGATTCTAGTTTCTAGAACTTAGTGAAAAAATTTAGTTCATTGACATTGAACTACATAATTTGGTAATCATCCAAATCCAACCAAAGATAGAGCCTTGCTGCTAGTAAAGCATTCATAGCCTCAACAAGGTTATCTTTGTAATTCCCCCAAACATATCTCTATTTCTAGTCATGCATCCATAGCCCCAATAGAGATATTTGGATAGCCTAAAGATTTGATATATATATATATATATATCTTCGTTTTGATATTTCATTGATAACTCATTTCAACTTGTAGGAAATGAAGCCCACTATTAGGTTGGGAATTAATGCGGATTTGGAATTATAGTGGTAAAAAAGGTTTCCTTTTTATTTTTCATTCAATGCAAATCCCTTCATAATTTCACTACTTCCCAAAAACTAATTTAATAATAACCTATTGGTGTGTATTCCTAGCTAAACTTTACCACTTTTATGTCAAATCCTATCTAACTGCAACTCGCTATATGTTATAAGATATGCATAAACTAAAATTTAGCAGCAAACAATTTAATCACCAAATTTAAATCTAAATTTAGAACCATTAGTTACCACCCTTTCCAATCAAATTTTATGGCAACTACTAAATTCTCAACTAGTGATTCCAATTTGATGGCGCTGAACCACATTAATGGATCAAAATTCCATGATGACACTCAAACATAATTACTCAATTATGCATTAAATTCGCATGCCTCAATGCGCACATATCATTTCTTTGAAATTTTCCAGGTGATGACGTGTTGCCTTACTGGATCATTTTCCTTTCCAATTCACATGCATGGGAACCTTCATGATCAATATGGTTTAATAAAAACATAATGAAATGACCACTCATTAATTTTGAAATCTTTAACTTTCTTGATTCACAATCTTCATACTTGCCAAATTTTGAAGCAAATTGTCACTAATTGTGTAAGAATTAATTTGATTTAACATTCTTCTCTAGAGAACTCATTCGATTGCCACCTCACTTATGATTTCTAAGATTTTGATCCAAGAAACTATGTACCACAACTTCCTTATGGTTTTCTATAAATTTTAAACTTCTCACAAACTCTTCACACCTTTGATTTCTTTCAATTGTCATTTTGAGTTTCTACTCTTCTCGTGCTTGCTTGCTTCTAGGTCATGGATACTCCAATTTTCTTGACCTACACTAACCACCAGAATGTTTTCATGGGTTGCATCACAAATCAAAGGATTGAAAAGGTTTTATTCATTCGAACTCCAGTTTCACTATTCCAGACTTATGCTTAGTCCTTTTGGAACAATATGTGGATTCCAAAGCTTACTACTAGCTTTACTTTTACTTGTATTCTCACTTTGTAGCATTTCTCCTGGACATCGGGTTTTCTATTGAATTTTTTTTCAGCTGCAAATATGATAGTGCAACCTAAATATTTGGAGAATCTAGATATTTTTCTATATGTTGCACACTTGACCATTGTAATACCTTCTATGGATGATGTTCCTTGGTTCATAGAACATGAGGAAGTAGTTCCACTCTGATCATTCCTAACTAACCTCCATACTCCTAACTTTGAGGTTCACTGATAAATCACCTACGTAGGATATTTAGCTCTAATGGATGAGGCATCCTAGATTGATTGAATATCCCCTCTTCTTTGTAGCTGAACTCCCACTTTTTTTCTTTTTGATCTTTTTATAGAAATAATTTTGGTACTCCCATGTATATACGAGATACACACACAAACACACACACACACACACACACACACACACACACACACATATATATAGCTTTGTTGTACATTTTAAAGGGTGCATTTATTGTGTATGGTACTATTGTTTTACATTTCATAGAAAAATGTTATTAAATGTTTGAATTAACTCTCATGTTTATGATAAGTTAAGAAAAATTTGCTAATGCAAAGGGCCAAAATAGAGAAAGAAAGAAAAGAAAAGAAAAAAAAAACCCTATGGTGCAGGGGCACCAAATCAATTCATGTAAATAAGGTAATGTGATGGTATTAAGTTTGGTTTTAGGGTTTTTTTAGTTTATTTTTGTCTAATAAGGTCATAATAGACCATTTGTGATGTAATTGGAGTGATTTGAGTTATTTGGGATCAATCTTGCTAATATTGTCGAAATCTTGCAATGTTGTCATGTTAAAATTGCAAAAAAATGCAAGAATTAGGAAGTTGAACAGACAAGGAAGTTCAAAAGGTAGTTTGGGTCAGTTTGTTATTTTTTTTGGTGTCTAAGGTTCAAATACAATGTGTATGGTTGAAGAAAAGTTCTGTTGAATATTTTTCTTGAATAAGTAATAAGATATCATTGTTTTCTTTGTAATTTTTTGGTAATTTTGCTACTCCCAAGATTTGTACGGTTCTGTACTGAGGGAAATTGATCAAAGCTTAATTGAATTATATAGAGACATGTGTTAACCATAATTTTTATTTCATTTGATTGGTTTTTATCAAGTTTGAAGGATTTGGTGAGCAATTTACTATAGGCGGGCAATAAACTAAGAACTTAAGGTTTTGATAGGGTAAAATGGAAAGTTAGGCCATTCCATCACGTGAAATTTATAATTTCTTTCTAGAATGGAATAATTGGGAGTAGGTTGATGTTATTTGTGGTTTTTAAGAGTAGGTAAGGTATTTTTATGGAATTTGATTGTTGCCCTAATTGAAATTGCAAGAGTTTTGGCTTGAAATGGATGGCTAAGAGAGGGAGTTTGATCAAAATGCATTGATTAAGGTTGGGAGTTGTTTTGAGAAGCATGTGAAAACTATATGGGGTGTTTTTTATGAATTAGTAAAGAAAACTAGGGCTTGTAATAGTTAGTTTCAATAAACCCTCTTGTTGGCAAGCCTATAATGGCATAGGTAAAGGTTTTATGTTTTGATAACTTTGTAAGTGTTTCTTTGACTAAAAATTGTGGAATCAGTCCATTTGTATCCTATTGAGAGAATTGGAAAATAGTTTGGAGGTTTTAGTGAAGGACTTCTTAATGTAGCTTCAGAAAAGTGACCTATTTGGGGTTTAGGGGCAATGTAGCAGCAATTTTTATGAAGGTATGTTCCAAAATAAATATATGTCCCAATTGGATATGTTAAAGTAGAGGAAAATGGGTGTCTAGAACAATGATTGATTTGTGGTTTTGAATTTTTTGTTGAAAGATATGGGGGGATTTCACTGGTTGAAGTGTTAGTAGCCAGATTTGAGAAATTGTGAGAAGTTACTGAGTTAGGGTAACTTTAAAGGCAGAAATATTGATTGAATTTGATTAAATTGTGATTGTTGGAAGTTTTCCTCCCTAATTTGCATCAAGCAGTATTAGAGCATAGGTGTTAGATCTCTTGAAGGTGAAAGGTTGTAGTTTGAAGAAGTGAAGAGTTGTAGATTGAAGGACAAGATGCCTCTAAAGAGAAATCCAAGGACCAAAGATATCAAAGAACTAAAAGAGAATTATGTAAAGGAGGTGAGACTTTATAATGAGTCTCATGAAGCCACCCTTGCCAAAATAGTAGCCTTGGAGAAGAATCAAAGAAGAGGAATGGTCAGTGGTGACCAAACTGATAAGGAGGATGAGGGTGAGTGTGAGAACCCTCTAGTAGGAATCTATGATGATGAGGACTTGGACCCTAAAGAGATGAGAATGGTCAGGATGCTAAAGGTTGTCAATGGGGACAATACTCCAAAGGTGAAATTTGAAGTGCCTATGTAAGGTTGAAAGATGGAAAGTGGAGAAGTATTGGATTGGATAGATGATCTTGATAATTTCTTTGAGTTTGAGGAGATAAAAGTAAATAAGAAGGTGAAATTTGCAAAACCAAGTTGAAGGGCCCTACCCTAACATGGTGGAACTATGTTCAAGAAGAAAGAGTAAAGAAGGGCAAAGCAAAAATATTTTCATGAGATAGAATTGTAGTGAAGGTGAAGGCACAATTTCTAGCTATAGATTATGCAATACAAACCTTTAGGAAGCTGCAAAATTTAAAGAAAAAGGAGTTAGATGTGATGGAATATGTTGAAGAATGCCATAAACTAAGTATTAGAGAAATACATACTAAAGATTAGGTATAAAAGGTTGCAAGGTATCTAAATGGGCTTAGACTCAACATTCACGATGAAATTGGTCTCACAACACCTAGGAAAGTTGAAGAGTGTTTTCAATTGGCTATCAAGGAAGAGGAAAGGATAAAAAGAAGGAAAGAAAGACAAGGAAGAGGCAAAGGAAGTACCAATCGAGGAAGAGGTTTGAGGAAGTCCTATGAATATCAAGAAGATGCAAGTAGAGGTAAAGACCAAGTTTTTGATCAAAGAGGTGGTTTTAGAGGCTTCAAAGGAAGAATTGGTAGAGGTAGAGGTTCAAGTTCATTTTTAGGAAGATGTTATCATTGTAATTAGTTTTGGCATCAAGCATGGAAGTTTCTAGAGAAACAAGGTTCTACTTCAAGTGGTGGTGACAAAAGAGTTCAATTGGTGCAAGAGGATGATTGTGAAAGTGTAAACTCTCCTAATTAGCTTGCTTCTCCAAAAGTTGGGGAACTCTTGATGGTGAGAAGAACTCTACTCAAAATATCCAAGGAGAAAGAATCAACACAGAGAACACTATTTAGGACAACTTGCAAATGCAATGGAAAGGTATGTAATGTTGTTGTAGACTCTAGAAGTACCAATTATGTGGTGTCCATAGAAATGGTTGATAACTTGAAATTGGAAAAGATACCTCATGAAACACCTTACAAAGTGTCTTGGATGAATGATAATAAATCTATTTTAGTGAATGAGAAAGCTTGGGTTGAGTTTAACATTGGTGGATATAAGGAAAAGATTCTTTTTGTTGTGTTTCCCATGGATTGTTGTCATTTGTTGCTTGGAAGACCATGGTAGTTTGATAAGAATTCCATTTACAATGGTAGAAATAATACTTACTAGATTGAGAAGGATTTAAATACTTTCACTTTGACTCAATTACAAGAAAATGTTAAAGAGAAAACCAAGGCAACGAAGGTGATAATGTTGGGGAAGAAGGAGTTTGTAAAGTTTGAGGAAGGAAAACATAAAGAGTTTGTATCCATACAAAAGAGGAAGATGCTAGGACAATATGTGGAAGAAAAGATTATGTTTTGATGTGAAAAACAGATGAAGAGAAGGTCAAGGATGAATTACTTGTGAAGAATCAAGATTGGATAGAAAGGCATGATGAGAGTATGATAGGGATAATGCTTTGTTTATTGATTGTAAAAGAGGCTAGAGGATAGTCAAATTTTGTCACTACAGTGGTTTGTAAACTTTATAACATAGAGGTATTAGGGGCAGAGAATCTAAAAGAAGTGATGAAGGAAAAAGGTGAAGTGAGTAAAGGTGGAAGGTGAGGAAAAATGGGTGAGTTTGAGTATGCAACAAGAGTGAAGAAGAGGACAGTCCAAGACAAGAATGGAAAAGATATGTTTGTAGGTATTCAGTTCTAGATAAGGGAAAGAAAAGAGGGCATTCATCAGGTCAACTTAAGAAGATGGAGCAATGTCTAGGTGGTAAACAATTCAAGAGCACAAAGAATGATGCAAGTCTTCAATACATGATCCAGTGGAAAGGCTTACCATAAAAAAGGAACATTTGGATAACAAGAAGGTGAAATGATCAAGCATGGATTACTATAACTTAGTCCTTAAAGGGACTTGAGACCTTTTTCTAGCCGGGTGTATGGTGTAGGGGCATCAAATCAATTCATGTAAATAAGGTCATGTGATGGTCTTAAGTTTGGTTTTAGGGTTTTTTTAGTTTATTTTGGTAATAAGGTCATAATAGACCATTTGTGATGTAATTGGACTCATTTGAGTCATTTGGGATCAATCTTGCTAATATTGTCAAAATCTTGTAATGTTGTCATGTTAAAATTGCAAAAAATGCAAGAATTAGGAAATTGAATGGTCAAGGAAGTTCAAAAGGTAGTTTGGGTCAGTTTTTTAGTTGGTTTTTGGTGTCTAAGGTTAAAATAAAATGTGTATGGTTGAAGACAAGTTTTGTTCAAGTTTTTTGTTGAAGAAGTAATAAGAAATCGCTATTTTCTTTGCAAATTTATGGTAATTTTGTTGCTCAAAGATCTATACGGTTTTGTACTGAGGAAAATTGATCAAAGCTGAATTGAATTAGGTAGAGACATGTGTTAAAAACAATTTTAATTTTATTTGATTGCTTTTTATCGAGTTTGAAGGTTTTGGTGAGCAATTTATTGTAGGTGGCCAAAAAACCTAGAACTTAAGGTTTTGATAGGGTAAAATGGAAAGTTAACCCATCCCACTAGGTTAAATTTTTAATAGCTTGGTGGAATGGAATAATTAGGTGTATTTTGATGTTATTTGTGGTTTCTAATAGCAGGGAAGGTGTTTTAATGGAATTTGATTGTTTCCCTAGTTGAAATTGCATGAGTTTTGGCTTGAAATGGATGGCTAAGAGAGGGAGTTTGATCAAAATGCATTGATTAAGGTTGGGAGTTATTTTGAGAAGCATGTGTAAACTATATTGGGTGTGTTTGATGAATTGGTAAATTGAAATAGGGTCTGGAATAGTTAGTTTCAATAAACCCTCTTGTTGGCAAGCCTCTAATGGCATAGGTAAGGGTTTTGTGTTTTGACAACTTTGTGAGTGTTTCTTTTGACTAAAAATTGTGGATTCAATCCATTTGTATCTTGTTGAGAGCATTAGAAAATATTTTGGAGGTTTGAGTAAAGGAATTCTTAATTTTGTTTTGGAAAAGTGACCTATTTAGGGTTTAGGGGTAGCATAGCAACTATTTTTAAGAAGGTATGTTTCAAAATATGTGTATTCCCCAATTGGATATGTTAAAGTAGAGGAAAGTGGGTGTATGGAAAAGTGATTTATTTTGGGTTTTGAAATTTATATTGAAAGATATGAGGGTATTTCACTTGTTGAAGTGCTACTAGCTAGATTTGAGAAATTGTGAGAAGTTACTGAGTTAGGGTTTCAAAGGAAAAAAGATTGATTGAATTTGATTAAATTGTGATTGTTGGAAGTTTTCCTCCCTACTCTGAATCACCCTATGAAAGAAAACTAACCCTAACTAACCATAAATTTACTCTAACAAATGACTAACCCTAACAAATCAATTTATTTAAAGCTCAATAACTATTTTCCTTGTCAATTTTTGGTGCGAGTTACAACAAGTTTATCCTTGAATTCACTACAATAAATTTCAAATGTCCTATTCTAACAATGAATTTCTTTAAATTTTTTGTGTTTAATAAACATAAATTCAAAGGCATACAGTTGTGACCTATTTCACACATCACCCCATTACAAATGGGGACCCCAAGTAGTTTGTTTTCTAGGGTTTTGCTTTAGCATTACAATTTCATAAGTTCATTGCTTTAAGAGTTTGGAGTTAGAGTTTTGAAAAATCATCTGAGCCAGGTAAAGAATTCAAGCCTAGAACAATGCCTAGATGTTGTCAAATTACTCGAAAGGTCTATAGGATGAAGAACGCCATTGCTTTGAGTCAATTCTAACACTTCCTATTTTTTAGGGATTCTACTTTTTTCCTTTTTGGTATTTCTATTTTTAGCACTTTGGGACCAATTCGGTAAGTAGCTTTTTGGCCTACTTTTTTATTTTTGCTATTTTCTTTTTTCATATTTTTTGAAAATTAACCTAAGGTTGGGTCCCATAGGTCATGGTGTCAATGTTTTCATCTTTAGAATAAAAAATTTGTTCCTCCAAGAATGAAAAGAAAGAGAAAAAGTTTCAGGAAAAGGTTTTGTTCAAATGATCTAGAAGAAAGCAAGAAATTCATTTAAGTGTCAAGGAGAAATGATACATGTCCAAAGAACTTCAAAGTCCTTCCAAAGATGGGTGTCCAAGCACATGGCCAAGTCCACTTGGAAGGAAAGGAAGCATGTCCAAGACATAGAAAATTTTGCCCTTGGCATAAAGAGAATCATGTCTAACCTGAAGAAAAGTTTTCCCAAGAGGAGATGGCAAAGATCAAGCCAAGTTTTCCCTAGCTTGAAAGATGGATGTCCAAGCACATGGTCAAGTCTGCTTGGAAGGAAAGGAAGCATGTCCAAGGCATAGAAAATTCCACCCTTGGCATGAAGAGCATCATGTCTAACTTGAAGAAAATTCCACCCAAGAGGAGATGGCAAATCATCAAGTCTACCCAAGCTAGGAGCATGTCCAACCAAGCTCAAAGTCTACCCAGCCAAGGAGAGGAAGAAAAATTCATAAAATTGGCTAAGTGTTGATACCTTGGAGAATAAATTTTAAAATTATTAAGGAAATTCCCTAGGTAATAAGCAACTTTTCCCAACATGGCCAACCAATCATGAAGTTTTACAAGGCTAAATTGAAGATGGCTAAGCAACTGCCAAGTCCACCCTATTCAAGGTAAGATTAGAATGGAATAAAGATGACCAAGTCTGCCTTGGCATGAAAAAATCCAAGTCTGCCTTGGCATGGAAAACTCCATGTCCACCTTGGTAAGACAAATGTGAATTCTAACTTAGCATGAAGAGCCTAAAATTCGCCATGAAGCCAAATGGACCAAGAGGAAATCCATGAATGAAAATGAATTTTTCCATGATGAAAAGGTTTAAAAGATTGGAAAAATCAAAATTGAACACTTACAATATTATCCAACACTTTGAAGAAAATTTTAATATCCAACACTTAGAAAATTTTCAAACTCAAAAGAAAATCTAGAAGATTTTGGCTAAGGATGGAACCTTGATAAAAATTAGAAATTTGTCTTGAAGATTTTTGATAATGATTAAATTGCCATGGTGGAAGGAATAAAGCAAGACTAGGTTTGACGAATCCAAAAATAAAAAATAAAAAAAAATAAAAAAAAAAAACTCTTCAACTTTATAAGAGGTCAAACTTGTCATTTTCAGCTCATTCTTTCAAAGTTCGATTGTGAGAAGATTCTAGCTCTCCCAAAGTTGTAAAAGATAAATTTTTGAAGAAAATTCTTAGAGATAAAGTAATTTTTCAAAGTGGAGAGCAAAGAAACGAAGTAAAATTTCTAAATTGAAGGACCAAATTTCTAGAGAATAACATGCTTTTTCTAAGTTGAAGACAAAATTTTCAAAATTCAAGAGACATTTAGCATCAAAAGTATACAATTTCCAAGGTTTAGAATCTCAATTTGATGGATTTCCTCATTCTTCTTCTATCTTATTTACTTATTCTCATAAAACTTGCTAAATACTTAGCCAAATTCTTTCATTTTTTAGTCTAATTTTTCACAGAATTTAACTTTTCAGTAGGCTGAAAGTGAAAATTTCGAGAAAAAAGGTCTAAGGAAATTAGAATTAAAATCTTAAAATTAATATTTTTCTTCATGTTTCTTGCAGGTTGATGACCACCGAGGGAGAACCCTCGAGAAAGGCCTAGATGAAGTTCACCAACAAAGGACTAGAACTAGAATAAAAAAACAAATCTAAGTGGAAGAATGCCACCGATACCAATCTTGGACATTTAGATTTCAAAGATTTAAAGAAAAGAATGTATGGGTAAGATGGATTCATGCTAACACCTATTGCTCATCGGATGATGTGGAATGGCATTGTCCAATTAGCTAGATTTCCACTAGTTCTGGAGTGTGTTGAATTGATGGTAGAATGTGCCATACACTACAATGCACATGAGAGGCAAATCGTTGTGCCATATGGGAGAATATTGGATCATCTCAGAGAGTTAGCCATTCAAGACGTGTTTGGAATACCAACTAATAACTAGACTTCATACAAAACCAGAGAGGATACTAGAAGAATTTATGAGGACCAGATGAAGCTTTTCCAACAAATATCAATAAGGTGTGGTTAGAGAAACTGAGGCCTTCAATCAAGAAAATTCTAAAGAAATTGCTTCATACTAACTTCAAGGAGGAGTACGAAGATATCATCTTGCTATTAAACAGAGTAATGGGCAGCCCTCAAGGTGCACCATTTGAGACATGGATGTATTACTTTATTGATGAGATCACTTCAGGTGTCAAGATGTTCTATTAGTCATGGATAATCAGTGACAATCTCCATGAACAATTAATAAATTTGGAAAGGACAAAGTCTTTTTACATGAGTTCCTATATTTTCTACCTATTGGCTAGAACTTAAAGATACACAAGACTGAGCTATAGAGGCATGGTAGGTAATGGTGAAAATGTATTCAAATCTTATGATTGTTATCCATAGTTGTAACTCTATAAGAAGAACCACTTCAGAAGGGAAAATGATGCCTTCTTGATGTACATCACCAGAATATTACAAGGATGAATGCATCAAAGTCTCACTAACGAGGCCAATAGCTTGATCAACAAATATGGATCCTAGTTTATCCAGTTTCCAAGATTCACTTGCATAAGAGTTCAAGGATTCATCAGATGTCCTTACTAACTTCCAATCTATCCTACCAACATGATGGTATTGCTCGAAGTCCTTAGGAAATTGGAGACATACCAAGGCCTCCAAAGATCAAAGCAAAAGAAAAATATTACCTTTCCATTCTTCATCAGGAATATGTTGGAGTCTTGTCCATCAGCACAGGCAACTGAAAGTGCTAGGTTGGAGATGCAATGGTACCCATTCACATCTTACCAGTCCAGAGCTGATTTCAATCATCACCACCACATTGGGACCGTGAATGGAAGGAAATACAAGCATAAGGTAGACCTAGAGGATTTTTGGGTGAATGTCACAAATGAATATGAAATTAGGAAAAGACTATTGTCTAGATTACCAGTGGACTTAATCAAAGCGACTAAGCTTTTTCATGTGTCTAATCAGCTAGAGGATGATGGAGAATATGTCTAGCTAGGTTTTGATGAGAATTGACCTCTTCCTCTTGTGAAATGGTCAGAACCTGAGCTCATGGACTTAACCACCTTGATGAGGCCATTTGTCAAATATTCACAGTGGTGGGTGGATCAATAAGTTCAAGAGTTATGTGTTAGCATATCACTTGGAGAGACTATTCATGGATTCTTATGTTGTCATTGATGGAAACTAGAGTCAGAAGTATGGTCCACAGTGTAGTAGTTGCTCCTACTAGCAAGTGGAGTGAGTGACTATAATCTACCAGCAGAAAGTATGAAGAATGGGACATTTGATTGATAAGTTGATCTGATCACTTCACCGAATCACTATTTTGTGGTGTAGATTGCCAGGAAAGTCTTCTTAGCATGTGTACTATCCCTTTGGATAGCTTTGCGGTGTTTCATTAGTTGGAGTGCAGGTTAAGAGATTTAGAAGAATGATTTATTGCTTATTTTCTTATTCTGGCTGACCTGATGTATATGTCATGTCGTGGATGTATGTGGAGTATATGTTTTGCTATTTCTTATGTTTGGAATTTTGGTTTGGGTTCCTACTATATTCTAGCCAACTTGTGTGGATACACATCAATTCTTATTAATGATTTAGGCTGACATAAGGAAAAGTATTATATTTTGTTTTGAAGCCAACATACAATGAATTCCTTGTTAGTAGGTATATAAAGGAGATCAAAAAATAATTTTGATAATAAGAGTGTGTGAATTAGTTGTGAAAAAGATAGAAGTGTATATGTAGAAGAGAAAAAAATGGACAAATCAGTTATTTAAAGGAAAAAAAAGGTTTTGAATCTAGAGCATAGCAGAGCAAGGTAGAAGTGTGAACTGGATAGAAAGATCAGAAATCTAATTGTGTGCTTAATTGGAACTGAATTTGAGCATTTGTAGATGCTACTCTCTCAACTCAAGATTTTTTTGTAATTTCAATTATAATTTGTAAGGAAGTGAGCCTTTCTCTCTTGAGAAGTGAGCTCTAGGCAGTGCACCTAAATTCAAGTGCATTCCTCTTTCATCATACTTTTAACAGAGTATACTTTGTGGATTAATCTCCTCCATGGTTTTTCCCCTAACAGGGTTTCCACATAAAAATATAGGTGTTATGGTGTTGGTTAATGTGATGCATATTTCCTTCTATTTATATGTTGTGGATGTTATTGAGGGATTAATTATTTTTGTTGATAGTTTAAGATCTATTTTGAAAGTTAAATATTGTGGAACACTGATTCACTCCCCCCTCTCAGTGTTCTTAGTGCCCAAAAATTGGTATCAGAGTTCATTCCTCTTCTGAAGTTTAACAACTTGAGGTGGATCTTGAATTAAAATGAACGTTGGTGGTCTTCAACAATAGCTTATGGTGGCACTTGATGATCTTGATCAGTCCAAAGCAGAGGTTATGGAACTTAAAGCAAATCTTATGGCTGCCAAAAAAATTATTCAATTATTGAAGGATAAGATAAATGAGTCAAGGGAAAAGAGGAAGGGACTGCGTGATCAGTTGAAGAAAAAAGAAAGGAAAGGTCTAGATGATGTCCATCTTAATCAAACCCTAAGGGAAATAATAGAAGAATGTGAAAAACTTGCTAAGGACAGTACAACTCTAAAGCTTGAAATGGAATTTGTGGCAATGAAGTTTACCAAAGAGATTGAAGAGAGAAAGAAGAATGAGGAGAATCTAGCCCAATCCCTGAAAGAGAAATCTAAAGAATGCAATAGAATTAATAGTGGATTCATTTAGTTGGAAATTGAACTGCAACAATCTAGAGAAAATGAGCAAGAGCTTGAGATACAAGTAGTTATCCTCATAAATGAGCTTGCTACTACAAATGAATTCAAGGATAAATTTAGGATAAGCTCTGATAGGCTTGATGTGATAAGCAAAGGACAAAAGGATAAAAATGACAAGCGAGGTCTTGGCTATGAGAAGGGTGAGAGCTTTGGATCTGAATTTAAGAACCTTGAAAAGAAGAACAAAGGCAAAAGACATCCGATAATGCAACCCAATGCTCAAAAATTTAATGGATATTACTTTGTTTCTAATAAATTTGGACATATGGATTATCATTGTAGAACCAAGATAAACCTTAGAATTCCATCATTTTCTTGTAAGTGCTTTAATCACAAGAAGTTTGGTCATAAGGAATTAGAATGCAGAAGTATCTTTGTTAGTGCAAATAACATCAAATGCTATACCTATGGAAGATTTGGACAAGTTACTAATCAATGTAGATCAAAAGGAAACCAATGGAATGGATGGTATAGATAGAAAGATCTAGTATGCTATACTTCTAATAAACTTGGGCACATTACAGAGTTCTGTAGGAATGAAAAATTGAACAAAACAGGTCTAGTTTATGAAAGAAGAAATTCACAAAAAAACAAAAAAGGAAAAGAAAAAGCATCTATGGAAGAGATAAGAGATTAGATGAAGAAAAAATGGGTAAAGAAAAGTGAATGAAGGAAACAAGGATGTACCGGAAGCTCCCTCCAATACTTCTTCCAATAATTGACTTCAGGCCAGAGGCCTAGGGGGATTTTCTAATGAAAAATCATTTGTCCCCCTATGTATAGTTGGCTCTAAATCGTTGGATGGCATCAGCCGTTGTGTTATTCTTTGAGAAATGTATCAATGATCATTTGTTGTGTTAGATGAAATTTTTGAAGTCTGAAGTCGAATTCTTCACTTGCTATCTGAGTTTTCAGTGTAACTAAAACTTCTAGGGAAACACATTTAATGCAACAGAAATTTAAATATGTAAAGTTATAAGAGGAAATTTGAAACCCTAATTCATCATTATGCATTGAAAGAGAATAGTTGGAGTGCTCTTTCAGCAAGATTCTGAAGGTGTGAAAATCCAATCTAGTGGCAAATTCTGCAGGTATATCTGTTGCTCGTCAATTTCATAGTGTTTTGATGATTGGTGGAACCCTACTTGACACAAAAATGAAACAAACCAATGGAACAATAATCTTGGATGAGTATAACAATTATAAAATTAGGAATGAAATAAATTTGTTGTCTCCTACTAAATTGAGGAGGCTTGAAGGATTGAAGCATAATAATTTGGATATACAGAATGAATTTCCTCATTTCATCAATGTGGAAGTGATTTGGTTTATCTTAAAAAAATTGGATGGAGATATCCTCACTTTGGATACACCCTATCAAATCTCAGAGGATGTAATCAAGAATCTAACAGGTCTATGCAATGTTGGTAATATTCTGAAGAAGAAGTCAACTCAAAATGCTGAGGTCAAAGCCCTAACTAGAATAAGGGGAGATCAGAGGGCTCTAATAATTTAATCAATTAAAGATTCATTGAAAAGGTTTGTTGCACATGTAATTTCATATAAAATCTTCTTCAAAAACTAAGAAGAATCAACCTCGACAGGTGTAGTATATATTGCTCACAAAATGATAATAGAAGGATAAGACTGTGACCTATGTTTTTTGTTGAAGGATCAATTGATGGAGAATGTACAACTAATGAAGGATATTTATTACTCCTTTAGTTTGGGCACCCTTGTAGTATGTATTATGATGTATTTTCTAAATTGCTTGCCTTTGAATGACAATGTGGTGTGGAAAGAAAATGTACCGGTTTGCAAACAAATTTTTGAACATTTCAACTCATTTGAAAATGGTGAAATATTTTATGAAAACTTCTTTAGAAAGGTGTTAGAAAGTTTTGGTGTAAGTGTTATTCCTCTTCCAGTAAAGATAGTTGAAGTTGGATCATCCTTTGGAAAGGTAGAGAAAAAGCAGAAGAGAGGAAGAGATTTGGTTGGTGTCACTCCTCCAGTACCCAAGTCAGCAAGAGTTGAGGAAAAATGAAAATAATAGTTGGTTGTGGATGTAGAGGATGAAGACTCTGAAGAATATACTCCAAGAGAAGAGCCAAAACCAATTGAACGGGTTGTGGAAATTGCAGAATAGAGTGATGATGAAGGTTCTCTGTTTAAAGCAAAGATATTATAGATTATTCATTATGAGGATGGAATGTAAAAGATAACTGATATATGTTTGAATGGACCATCCTATGAGTAGGATGTCATTCAGGACACTTTGGGAAGATACTTTCTTGATAACAATATTGAATTAGAGAGTTTGCAGGATGTTCTCCCAAAAGAATTGATTGAGTGTGTTAAGGAGGCTATGGAATCTATGCCTCTGGATAGGAAAGAGGAGGAAATGATTTCTCATTTTCAGATGAATTTTAGGCTATCTCTTGCTAAATTGAAGAAGAAAATGAATGTTCTAAGGCAGTGCATTGATTCATCCAATAAAGTCTTCAATTACTGTCTAAGGTGGCCTCATGTGGTTGGCGAGTATAAGGATAGGTTGGAGGATGAAGAAAAAGGTTCATGATCTGTAGGTTGAGCATGCAAAGGTTCACCTGACTAGAAATACTCTCATGGACACCTTATAGAGAGTAAAAGACTTGACTGAAGGAAAACTAGAGCAAATGATTGAAGTACTAAACATAGGAGAAAATCTAGAAGAAGCAGTCATGATTCATGAATCCCTTGTCTAGATTATCAATAGAACATCAAAGAATAATAGCTTGATTATAGCTATTGGAATAGTGGTCGACACTTGGAAGAAGTTCCTTCCAGAAATCAAAGCTAAGTATAAAATAATCTTCTAGTTTGTGCAACATTTTTCCAATTTTTGATCAAAAGTCTCAATTTTGCTAAAGGGGAGAGAGTGGTAAAATTTTGAAGAAAATAAGTGCAGCAAATGTAGTAGAAGCTTTTTCATTGATTTCAAAAGGGGAGAGAATGCAATGAAAAATGTCTTGACATCTTGAGGGGAAACAATAATTTTGGTTTTGATAAATTTTTTTTGAGTTTTGACACTTAGTCATTTTTCGCTAAGTATTGTCATCAATTCCAAAGGGGGAGACTACTAGCATATGGCTTGGAGAGACTATTCTTGGCTTCCTATGTTTTCATTGATGGAAATTGGAGTCATTAGTATGGTTCATAGTGTAGTAGTTGCTCCTACTAGCAAGTGGAATAAGTGATTGTAATCTACTAACAAAAAGTATGAAGAATAGGACATCTAATTGATAAGTTGATCTGATCAATTCACTGGATCACTATTTTGTGGTGTGGATCACTAGGGAAGTCTTCTTAGCAATTTTACTATCCCTTTGGACAACTTTGTGGTGTTTCATTAGTTGGAATATGAGTTAAGAGATTCAGAAGAATGATTTACAACTTATTTTCTTATTCTGGCCGACTTGATGTATATGTTGTGTCATGGATGTATGTGGAGTATATGTTTTGCTATTTATTATGTTTGGAATTTTAGCTTGGGTCCCTACTATTTTCTATCCAACTTGTGTGGGTACGCATCAATTCTAATTAATTTTTTGGGCTGACATAAGGAAAAGTATTCTATTTTGTTTTGAATTCATCATACAATGAATTCTTTGTTAATAGGTATATAAAGGAGATCAAAAAATCATTTTGATAATAAGAGTGTGTGAAGTAGTTGTGAAAAACATAGAAGTGTATATGTAGAAGAGAGTGAAAATGGACAGATCAATTATTTAAGGGTAGAAAAGGTTTTGAATGTAGAGTAGAGCAGGGCAAGGAAGAAGTGCAAAGTGGATAGAAAGATCTGAAATCTAATCATTTGTAGATTCTATTCTCTCAGTTCAAGATTTTGTTGTAATTTCAATTAAACTTTGTAAGGTAGTGAGCTTGTCTCTCTTCAGCAGTGAGCTCTAGGTAGTGCGCCTGAATGCAAGTGCATTCCTCTTTTATCATACTTCTAACAAAGTATACTTTGTGGATTAATCTCCACCTTGGTTTTTCCCCTAACAGGGTTTCCAAATAAAAATCTAGGTGTTATGGTGTTGGTTAATGTGATGCATGTTTCCTTCTATTTATATGTTGTGGATGTTATTGAGGGTTTAATTATTTTTGTTGATAGTTTAATATCTGAATTGAAAATTAAATATTGTGGAACAATGATTCAGCCCCCTCTCAGTGTTCCTAGTGTCCAACATTACGGTGAAGGAATGCAACTCTAACCTATAACTTAATGGGTGAAGTGGAATCCTATTCTTCAAATGTAGGAGCATCCCAAGGTGATGAACTGATTGAAAGCACTAATTCTAGGAAAAGGAAGGAGGAAATTGGTGACTCCATAAGATCGAAAGGGAAGAGGGTTGTAAATGAAGAACCTGTATAGAAGAAATAGAGGTTAGGGGTATCTCATTCTACCGTTTCCAGGAATGTGAACAAGATATTAACCATTAAGGATAATTTCTTGGAAGAAATTATAATTCCTTCCCCAATCCTTGAGAACATTGACAATGATGATCCTCCATCTCCCAGAGGCACAAAGATACTTGAGTCCAAAAATGAAATGGATATTTTGGGTGAAGAATTTCAAGAGGGGACTATTTCCACTCTTAAAGGAGTCCAAGGTATCCCATGTGAAGTAAATACTCAAGAAGAGGAATTCATCAAAAAACCTATGATTCCTAAATAGTTACAAGAAATATTGAAGATAAAAGTACGAGTAGAAATTCCAGAGGAAAATGATACGAATAATTTCTTGGCTAGGTTAGAAAGATTTACTACAAATAAGCCTGCTAATTTTTTTTCCACAATCCAAAAAGATGAGATCAATCACCATACCATACAAATTCCCATATCGACAATCGATAAGTCAAAGGAAGATATTACTCCCCAAGAGTATGCCATCACTACCATCAACTTGGGTCCAACAACAAATGGTCAAGAGGTTGAAGACATAGAAAATTAAGTCTCTACCATCAAGGCGAGGTTAGAAAAGGAAGTGGAAAAGAAAATAGAATATAAAAAGGAGATTGAACACCTAAAGGAATGCCTTCAACACTTGACCATGCCTCTTAACCAAGATGGTCCAGTGGCTCCCCCACTTTTGAACACTTTGTAGGAAATTGGTCAAATATCTTAAAGAAGAGATGGTCACAGCCAAAGAAAATAAGGAGTGGATAGTGAGAAAAAGTGAAGAAGTGGTTGCATTTGTGGAAATATTGATATTGGCTTATGGAAAAACTTTCTCTTTTCTTTCAAGGATTGCAGTTATGGAACAAGCATGGGACAACCTTTAAGTAAGATAATCAAGACAAAATTATCCCATGCCTTAGAGTGTTGAAAGGAGTTCCAAAGCAAGAACTAATTGATGAAAAGGTAATTGCAGTAGGTGTTGTGTATGATTTCAATAGCTGGTACTAGGCATTGGTTGAACAAAGCGAAGTCTTGGAGAAGGTGAAGGCTGATAGTATCAAAGCTGAGGAGTAGATGAGGAAAATTCAGAATAAGATTTTACTTGTAGTTATAGATATACTTGAGAAGGATATTGTCCAAGAAAATGATATGTAGCTGGAGAGTCTAAAGCTCAAAATCTAGGAGACTTTCTTCACCATCACCGAGCCAATCATGAAGAAAAAATTGACTAAGGCATCAAACTTCTTGTCTATCTGGGATGCCTTCCAATGACATGAAACAAAGTGGGAGATTACTTTTGTTGAATGTGTAGATTATTTGGACATACTGGAATTCAAGGTCAATATGTTGCCACATGTCATAATGGAGGAGGTTAGCACAACAGTGTCTAGATTCATTGAATATAGTTCCACTCAAGAGGATAAGGATATGCCTCCTAGAAGATAGCTCATCATGCCACTTGTTTTTCATCCACTAGTTATCAATGATTGTTTGGGGAAACCATAATTAGAGTTGATTTATCTTAATCACTGTCATTGATCTTAGATTGATCTCTACCATCCATTGTTTTCAAAAACTCTATATAAACTCTCATTCTCTCATTTTCATGGTGCGGAGAGAGTTTTATAAAATTGTTGCATAGAGATATTTAGATAATAAAAGTTCATATGAATGATTTTCTTTGAATCATTTTATTATCAAGTGGTTGCATGTTTTCATATCTCCTTCAACATAAAATAGATTTAAAAGTAGAAATTGATTTACATGCTTGTTAGATGAATGAAATATTTGATAGTATAGATTGGTGAAAACTTTTCTCATACTTTCTTTGAATAAATGTTTTTTGTTCAATGCGTAAAGTTAGCCTGAGCTTACTTTGTGGATGGTAAAATTTTTTCTAAATAAATATTGTTCAATTTGATGGTAGCTATTCATGACATGAAAATAATAAGCACATCCCTTGAAGATTGCACACACTTTGTATAGTTGTCCTTAGCAAGGAAAAGAAAAGTGTTGTTATCAGTTTCACCAAGTCTATACCATCTTTTGAATTCTTAGGAGTAGATTAGAACTTCTAAACTGTTATCCTTTTTCCCTTTTTTTGAAACTCCAAAGCCCAAAATCCAAAAAACAAAAAAAAGAGAGCATTACTATCAAAGTTTCCAAAGTCCCAACTTGTGAGTGATTTATTAACATAAGTCCCTTTGTGTATTACTAGCATATCACAACACCCATTGAGCTAATCCACATGTCAAGATGTAACAAAAGAAACCTTGGAATCACCATATGATCCTCTTGCAATATTAGCATACGCGATGGTTTTTCAAGAGAGGATAGAGTGTCTTTTGACATTTTATTCTATGTTTGGTGGGTAAAAAAGCACACACCAACATGTACTTACAAATAAATTGGTTCACATTAATGAAAATGACCTCATTAAAGGTCAACTACACACACTTTCACTGATTCATCAATAATCTACCTTCTTTCAGTCCCAGCTCATGGTTTTCTTCTTTACTTTGTTCAGTTCCATGAATGACTATATCTATTTCTTGATTTTCTTCTCCTCCAAATATTTTCATGTCCTCGGCCCTATCTTCACTTTTAATTTTGTTAGACCAAGAGATATCACAATTTATATTATTATCAGAGAAATAAAAAGTAAAAGCTTGATGCTTTGTAACTTGCATAAAATCAAGAAAATTTCCCTTTTTAGCTTGTGAATTTTTAGTTTGGAACGAAAAACATGCATCTCCCGCTCCTTCTCTTCACTAAAATTTTCCACGTGTGAGAAGAATTATGACTCATCAATTTTGTTTCCTCATTTTCAGTGCCTTATTTTTGAGTCTCAACATTCTCACCCATTTTTTTGCAAAGCCTTAAAATTTTATTCATAACAATTGCGGTTAACAAACTGTTTTGATATATCAATTAATTTTTTAACATTTTTAGTTTCACTAGGTTTATACTCCAAAATTCAAAATATTTCTCGTTAATGGTTCTTTTCTTTTAGCAGTTAAAAATTCTTCTATTAATAGAATCACCTTATGTGTAGCCAAACTTACCCTAGTTAAAAATATTTCACAATCAAATTCACGGCCATGGTCAGTTGTATCATGAATTCTACATTTAGTGACTCTACCAAAGGTGAATAAACTCAAAGGATATAATCTCTAGTTAAGAATTTTCCACAGTTTCTCAGCTTCCATTTTCAAAATATTGGCTTGCATTAGACTTTTTCCTTACAAGATACTTTTAAACCCAAAACCAATATAGATTCCTAACACAAAACCCGAAGGGAAAGATGTATATAAAAGGTGAGTGTCATCCTTCTAGCGTAGTTCTTGTTGATAACTCAATGCTACTCACAACAATAATGTAGATAAAATCCTCACAGGAAAATCATGAAGAACCTATCTTTACTTGAAAGACTGAACCAGGGCAACCAAAGGTAATAATAGGAAAAGGTTGACTTAGCTTAATCCCAACTCTCTGGTAGTCAGGTCATTACCATACTAGTTTTGCTTCAAGGTATTATGTGATATTGTTGTAAATCTCAAGAGATCTATGGTTATCTTTAGTTTCTTTAAGAATCATAAGCATCAGATACAATATTTTCAATCTAATCATACAAAAATCTCATGAAATCAAAATATTTGCAATAATATTTCATGAACATCAAAAAAATTTTCTATCACTTAAGTAGATTTAGCTTTAAGCATTAAACAATTTCATAGAAGCGAAAGATTTGCAATAAATTTCCATTCATTCATCTCTTTTTTAGAACATTTTCAGAAATTTAAACATCTAATCTAAAATAAATATCAAAATACTAAAAAAAAAAAATTTCTTGTAGGTATTCTCAACACATGCCCCAAGATTTAATCAAATCAAAGCAAACCGCTTTATACTTCACTAGATTGCTTCATAGCTAGACATAAAACAATGTGATCTTTTAAAGAAGGGGGTTTAGTTTGGACACCGAGTACATTTTTTATGCACCCTTAAATGAAACAACACACAATCTTGTTGGCTATACTAACAAACTAGCTACAAAGATGCATGAGATAGGTAACTATCAAATTGGCTTCGATATTGATTAAGTTCTATGTGCATACAAGTTTTTAGATTAGAATGATTTAGAAAACAAGAAAAATAACAAAACTTAAAGAAGTTTTGGTTCTTCTGACATCGACAAATTATGAACTTAACTTAAAAAGAAGTATCCCCTGGCCTTTTATAGAAGTAAGACACAGATAGGATAAGACAAATACATGAGAGGAAATTGAAGGGATGAATCACATCGAGGCACATGGAATGTGGTGACTAGTAAGAGAATTCCAAACAAAGTCAATGGAATTCAACCTTCATCTCCACAATCATGTCCTTTAGGTTTTTCATCTTCTTATTTTTGCTAGGATAATAACTTGAATTAGAATAGTATGTAGGAACTTTCCCATATATTGAGAATGATTGATTTATCATCCTATTCCTACACTTTGGTTTCACCTCAGGCTTTCTACTCTTAGGAATGAGCTTCCTCAGAGATTGGTACTTTCTGTTGCCATATGTGAAATACCAAGATCCATAGTATTCTAATGAATTCAAGCCCCTCTATATATAACTTCTTAGAATATATAACCCAATCTAGATATGATTCTATTCATGATTCAATGTTTCCTAACTGTCCATATCTGAACTTTGCATTACAATTTGCTTCTCCTGAAATCGCAAATTCCACCTATTAAATCCCTTTAAAAACATTTATTAAAAAATCTCATGTAAATAAAACCATCATTAATTCATTATCATTATAAATCCATCATAAATAACACGCTTTCAGGGAAATCATATATTATTGTGCAATTATCTTTTAGTCCAGGTTACCGAACCATTAGAATTTCCTAGATAACCTTAAGAAATTGAAACTTTTCTTTTCATTGTTACTCGGTACCTGGTGTTCATCTTTTACCCATAATTTTCCTAAACTTTGGATTTTATCAGAACTTCCATAATTACTGGACCTTAGATCCCATACCAGAATGCTTTGCTCAACACTTTGATTTACCTTTTACATTTTTGGCTTTCATGGTTCCTATTTTTTGGTACTTGGAACACTTGAACTACAAAGTGTATTCTTTTAAAAAAAAAAATGTTTTTACTTTTTCACTTTCAGTGATCTTTCCAACAAGCCAACACCTTCCATAATTGTTATATTTTTCACTTGGGGTCCCCAAGTCTTACAATCTCGGGGAATTTTGTGAGACCACACAACATGTCCCTGTGTAGATTAAAAAAGTGCTTGATTTACCCACACAACAGGCAACTAAACAATATTTTTCGTACAACTTTATGTATCTTTGTAAAAATCCCTTTGCAATATCAAATTGACCCTTTTTAGCCAACATGATAATTGCCCCATTTGTTCATTGCATTTCATTGCTAGCTTCAAATGACTTTTCCTACACATCTTTATGGTGATACTCATGTTGCACATGTATGTTTCTGCACATTAGCAAGTATATTTGGCCTTTTGTTGCATTATTGGATGTTCATATTTTATAAACCTACACCCTCATCTTTCTTCATGTCATTTTTCATTTTGGAGAAAATCCCTATCTTTGATGCCTTCTTTCATAAAGTAATGTCCCGAAGCACAGTATCCTTTAAAAATGCTTCACAATTTTGAGAGCTCCATCAGTGGCTCTTTTTGGGGGAATTTGTTCCTTAGTGAATAGATTGAGATATCAAAAGCTTTTAGAAGAGTAGACCAAGTGCCAAAACAATTGGGTGACTCATAGTGTCTTTATTCATTTTTTTTAAAACCTCATTCGGTGACCCCAAGCCACCAAATTAAAAAGGGAAGTCAATACTTACCCTTTCCAAATACCAATTGGTTAAAGGAGTTGACCTCCTTCAATCCATACTTTCCTTTGTCACACCACAACAACATGAGTAACTTCTTTCTTGCAAAAACAAGTGTTAGGCTACCTTTGAACAAGTGAGAGTTTGCTCCTTGTTTAGCTTTATTGTCACATGGAAACCAAATAACATAGGCCACATCACTTCCACTCATTTCATTTTATGATTCTATGGAAAGTGACAAAATATGAGGATAATGATGAAGACTATATGAAGACACAATCTTATCAGATTTACTAACCCCCTCATAATGATTAGGCTCAGAAAAGATATCATGCCTTATAAATAGTGTGCAATCCTCCTATGTATTAAGCAAATAATTCTCACACATTTATAATTCCTTAAACTGAATTGCATCATAGGTGATTTAATCATCATCCTCACAACACAACCCAATCACATTATCATGTGTCTCAAGGTTTTGAAAACAAGACTTATCAACATCCACAAGTCCATTGTCCACATTCAAATCATAGCATTCAAAAAAGGCGTCAGCATCTCAAACAATGTTTTCCACTTTAGGTTCATAAGAAATATTATCAACACTCTTCAAGTTATCACACAAAAAATCTTCAAGTGCATGTTCATGTGACTCAAAATATTTGTTTACAATAAATCCCTCATAGTGAGTGTTCAAAACACATTCACTATTGCAAAGAGTATCACACTCAACATTACCTCTTGTTGCATCAACATGAATACCTAAAGCATACTACTCATATGGAAGACTATGAGTTACAGATCCAAAAAAAATGTCCTCATATGCATCCATGTGATTGACACAATCACATTCTTCCAATGAAAACTCATCATAAAGAGCTTCATTAGTTGTACTAATATTTGTCTCTATACATTTACACTTTCATGTACAACTACATCTATGCTATCATCATCCAGACACCTAGTAACAACTTCAAAATCAAAAAAAGGAGTGGAAGAAGGTGATGAGTCAAACAAGAAAAGAGTTCCATGTTCACCACTTACCTCACTAACACACATATGCTTTACACAATCAGCTTCCTAAACTGATTTATTCAATAAATCTCTTTCATGCATACCCTTCTCTTTTTCCCTGTGATTATAGTTTCTCATGAATGATTGTTTTGACTAAAAATCACTACACATTTTTCCATTTGCATCTAATATACCACCACTCTCAAACGTATTCATCAAATTAGCAAGCTCCTTTGTCTCATCACCATGAAAATTTCATCAATGCTACACTCACTTGTAGAATTGGTATGACCAAATGTATCACAACACTATTGATTACACATTTCTTCTTGAAATAATATATTTAGTTCATATCCATTATCTTGTTCTTGTGAGACTTTAAAAGTATTGTCATCATCTTTGTTGGAATACTTTTCACTTAGGGAAATTAGTGCTACCTCCTCCTTATGAGAGGAATCATAGTCATAAGGTCTGCAAATAGAATTTCAATCATCTTGATCACCTAGATAAGAATACTCCTCAGCTGATTGCATACTCACAACAACAATACTACTGTTATCATCATGAAGAGATGAAACTTCGAAATCAACATAATCTTCAACTACATCTTCAAATTCCATAGAGAATAAAATATTTGTAGTGTCATCCACATCATTGCATCCTTCTTTTGATATAGAAAATTGACTCTCCATTTCCATATTTTCAAAGAAAATAAGAGTGACTTTACATGCTTTATTTACCTCATCATGTCTTACATCTTCACTATTATGGCTACAATCTTTTTCAGCGTACATTTTTTCCATTGGTTGTTCAAAAACAAAACCCCCACCACCAAACGATGCATTATCATTGTGTTTTTCTATACCATCTAGATCTATTTGATGAAGTCTAGAAAAATTACCATCACATAAGCTAGTCAGGAGATTACTTATATATTTCTCTATCATTACTTCAATCATTGAAATCCATTGATATAAAAACTTAAGGTTAGGGGGCTTCCAATCAATTGGCATGGTATTCAGACCTAGATCAAGTCCTTCATAAAAAATATCAATTCATACTAATTCATCATGTCTATTTAATAATGTATAGCAAACAAACATTTCATGAATCTATCCTAAAAATCATAGAAGGATTAACCATCAAATCTTTCTGTATCATACAATGCGTCAATAGGTAAATATTTTTCAAGTGCAAGCTTATATCCTTCTTTAAATCTTCTTGAGTGTCCAAAAATCTCTTGCTATATAAGCATTCATTATTCAATTCACTAAACCAATCCATGAATAGTATCTTAAGCTCTTTCCATGAACATATAGAATGCACTAGCAAACTAGAAAACTAATATTTAGTAGTATATTCTAAATTTCTTACAAAAAAGTTCATGATAGCATCCTCTTCTTCTTTGATAGTCTTCCATAAAATCAATGAAATCTTGTAAATGTTGTGATGCTGAGTATTCAAGATCTCCTCTAAACTTAGGAAAATATTTATTAATTCTTCTTGGGACAGAATGTGGATAACCTTGAATTTTACTAAAATACAGAGTGTTATATCTTTCACTAGTGAACACCTTTCTTTGAGGACATGACTGTGTTTTAGGCATGACATTAAAATTTATAGAGGGAGAACTAGGACAACCATACATAGTTGTAAATAAAGGTATTCCCTCTACAACCATCTACTTCTAAATATCCCTTTATCCCTTTCTTGTACTGCTCAATTTCACTAAATAAGCAAACCAAATTTTTCTAGGACTTTCAGCATGGTCTTCATATATAGATTTATGCTTCTTGAAAACCAAAATACAAAGAATACCTAGATATGTTGCAGCTATTACAGATTCTACTTTCTGACTGGAAATATTATAGATCTGAAACTTTCTTTACATCCTCACCAAGTTCTTTAGTAGAGTCACCACCTCCTTTAAGAGGAAAAAATCTTCAAGCAATTGAAACATCTTCAATAATGAGATTTCTTTCTGAGTTATTTTCACTATCAGAGCTCACCATAGATCATGAAAATTTCAAGTAAGCAACAACAATTTATTTCTCCATGTATGAAATCCTTCAATATTTTGAACCAAACCCTCATATCACAAAACTTATAGAATCTTTTCCAAATGGATAATTCTAGAGCTATCCCTAGTAGAGTCGTCAATTTGTTGGTTCCCAAATCTATAGTCACTTGACTCCTAAAGAGGTTCCAGGCTTAATTTTCATATTCAAGGAGAGATTTGGCTAATGAATGGGAGCTTGAATGAAAACCTTTCTCCCCTGCACTTCATCCTCTACAAAACTTAGGAGGGTGATCCTAACAGTGTACTAACAGATACTCATGTGCCAAAGCATCTTGAACACTATAAACACATAATTCTCCTTTAAATGTTTAATGGAAATAATATCCCAAAGATTTGGTTGACCTTAATGGTAATGTCCAATTTGAACATGAGAGATATAAAGCATTAAATTCCATGTACACAATCATGTTGAGATGGATAAGTAAAATTGATTTAAATCGGTAGCTCCACAAACATCTCAGGAGAAAACAACATTAAAAGAATAGTGCCATATTATAGGGTAGACTCACCTAAGACATGTAACTTAAATTTTATCACAATATTTACCCTATCATAACTATTCCTACCAAATGATGCATTATAGCATTGATAACAAAAACTTTACCATTCATACTTATGAATCCTAGCACATAGTTGCATAAACCTCTATTTATGCTAATACAATTTAATTCATTCTTTGAATGAAAGTAATAACACTAAACAAACATTCAAGGAAAGACAAGAAGATAGACGCAAACAATATTTGAATACTCATATTCATAATTCATATGATGTGCACTATAGAGACAACCGGTTTAGAATATTTTGTCAATTACATGCAAATATGAAAATGCCACTGATGAATTCTCCATTATAGAACTTAGAATATTCCAAAAATTGAAACCAACACTCATTCAATTGAGACCTATTACAAAAAAGTATTTCCCCCTTGAAGCCAAATTGTGAGAAACCCTCTTCAAAAAATGAAACAAGAAATGCATTTAAGAGAAAATGGTAAGACACTAAATGAAAATCTCCATTAGATATCTAGCACAAGGTGAGCTATTGGATTAGTAACCACCTCTACATTGAAGAATTCCTTCTCATTATTTTACTTCCCGCTACTTATTTGTTTTCCCCAACAACTAAAAGAAATTTTTTACTCAATAAAAAAACCTCACTACTCTTTTTTTGGCTGTAAAAAAAATTCACCCATGCATCCCCTTTAATTTCCCAGCAACACAAAGCTTTTATTTATTTGTGAAGGTGTTTAATAATTTTAATTGAGCTATAGAGAAACCCACATACCCATGTATTTTACATTACACCTAAAGTTTATTTAATTCACCTTCAAAATTCCATTAAAATTTTCCATAAAGCATTCTCCATGGGTTGGCCCCACCATCTCCTTATACCAACACCATTGGGCTACCATCACATATCGCTGATGCAATGTGGAAAAGGTGACAAATAGAAATGATGTGTGATAGAGAAACAAAACATCGCATATCATTGATGCAATGAGAAGACTGAGATATGTCGTAGTGATGGGTGATAAAGAAGGTGATGTATTGTGCCATCACTAATGTGAAATGGGGAAAGAAGAACCATTTAGCAGTGGGTGATGAGAAATAGAGGAGAAATCTAGAGTCACCACTAGATTCACAATTCATTCAACAACTCTCCTTTCGCTTCACCAACCAATGCAAGTTAGCATGCCACTCCCATCCTTCAATGACATTTTTTTCTCTTTAAATTCAGCTACTTCTCCATGAAAAATGGAACCATCAAGTAAATTTTTATAGTAGGCAACATACAACACTATCTTCTTCTCATCAAATTTGCATGCATGAGGGTTCGCCACAACCAACAGTTAGCCAAACACAAGGAGTACATTCATTAACATTGAGACTACTTGAATAATTTCATCAGCAATATGTCTTTTCTTTTGAAGTGTTGATGTTGAAAACTTTGGCATTACAAGCCAACATCACAACATAACATGTAATTTGAGGGTTTCAAACACACTGCACTTTATATGTGATTACTTTGCTGTACTAATTCCACCATCTATGAAAACTGAAGTACGAATACCCATTGGTGGAAATGCCATGTGTTACTATAGATTTTTGGGCCTATCATACAAATATAAAAATTCACATTCCTCATCAATCATTCTTTCAAAAAGGTTGATAAATTTAATAGGAATAAGGTCATCCTGAACATTATTTATTAATGCATTGATTTCCTTGTTTTTAACTACTTCACTATGTGTTTGAGCCAAATCTAATGAGATTTAGGTATTTGTGCCAAGACAAAATTTATTCAAACAATTTTGATACATTTTCATTGTGAGTTCAAACCATCCCTATGTAGAGTAAAAAAGTGCTTGATTTACCAACACAACATGCAACTGTACAAGATGTTTCCTACATCTTTATGTGTCTATATAAAAATCCCTTTGCAATATCAAATTGACCCTTTTCAGCTAGCATGATAACTACCCCATTTGTTCATTGCATTTCCTTGCTAGCTTCAAATGACTATTCCTGCATCTTTATAGTGATACTCATGCTACACACTTATGTTTCTACACATTATCAAGCATATTTGGTCTTTTGTTGCATTATTGACTAATCATATTTTCTAAACCTACACCCTCATCTTTCTTCATGTCATGTTGCATTTTGGAGAAAACCCCTATCTTTGATGCCTTCTTTCATATGGAAATGTCCCAAGTACTTTCTCCATTAAAAATGCTTCACAATTTTGAGAGCTCCATCATGAGTTTAAATTCCTAAGGCTACCGAATGCAGTGAGCAGAAGGTGCCTACATTTCAGTGTTCCTAAAGTTGTTTGAGGTAGTGATCCAAAGGTTACAAATGGTGTAGAGTTTTTGTGGTGGATCCTCCTATTGCTCCAAGGTAGTTAACCTCCTTGTAAAAATATTATTCTATTCTCTTCTATTCCAAATAGTGAGTCATTTGGGTAGTGATCCCTTCCAATAGTGAGCCTATTATATTCAGTGTTATTATTAATATTAATGTGAGTTAATCGTCAATGTGCTTTTTCCCTAATTAGGGTTTTCCACATAAATATGGTGTTCTATTGTGTATGGTTGTTCATGTCTTGATGTTCCACTTTCTTACAATCATGATAATGATTAATAAGGGTTCAAAGATTCATGAGGGTTTTAATGTTTTAATGTGTAATTGATTCAGCCCCCTCTTAGTTGTCTTGCATGTCTAATAATTGGTATCAAAGTTGTAGTTTGTTGAAAGAAGCTTAAGCACTTTAGATAGATCCGGATGGCACACAAGAATGGTGTCAAGGTCCCTTTGTTTTATGGAATACAATGTTCTTTCTAGAAAGCCATGATGGAAGCCTTTCTTACCTCATAAGGGGTTGGTGTTTGGAAGTAAGTTGAAACTAGATATACAATACCTACTACTCCTTCGGCTAGTGATGATGAGATCAAGGATTATGATAATAATGGAAAAGAAAGGAATGCTATCTTGAGTGGGATTTCTTATTCCAAACTTATGAAGGTGATAAGCCTCAAAACTACTAAATAGACCTAGACAAAGTTGTTGAGCATTTATGAAGGATATGTTAAGGTCAAGAAAGAAAAGATGTAGAATTTCAAAGAAAAATTTGAAACCATAAGGATGTTAGAAGATGAAGATATTGTTGGCTACATGCTCAGAGTGGATAAAATTGTCAATGCCATCAATGGTCTTCATGGAAAACTGGAGGAAAGTGAAGTTGTGAAAAAAGTATTGAGAACTCTTCCTAAATATTATAGTGCTAAATTTTCTACTATTGAGGAAGCTCAAAATTTGGATTAGTATTTAAAAGATCAAATCTTGGTGCTTTAACTAGTTTTGAATTAGGAGATTTTTACCAAGATTTTCCAAGGAAAGAAACTTCTTTTAAAGTTAGCAAGAAATAGAATGATGAATCTAATCTAGATGATCTTGATGAGGTGGAAGAAAATTTTGTAAGGAGATTAATAAAGGGAACTAGAAAATACAAAGGTAAGTTACCCTTTAAATGTTTCAATTGTGGAAAGATAGGTCATTATTCTTCTAAATGTACAATCAAAGTTTCAAAAGACAAATATAAAGATCATGAAACATAGATTTTTGGGACCTACTTTCTTTCTATCTCTTCTAGGGTTTTTCACCTATTTTACCCATTAATACCTCATCACAAGCTGACATGAAGCAATATTAAACTCAAATTTCACTTTTTTCCTTCTCAAAGGTCAAAATTGAGCCAAATGGGACTCATTCAACACACATGGAAAATGGGTCCCACCTAGATGGGACTGATTCTCCATGCATGGCGAATGGGTCCCACAAGGGGCCAATTTGATAGCTAAGATGCCAAGAGATAAGGAAATAAGGTCTAAAATGCAATCTTGCTAGGTATTTGATCAATTTGAGCCTCAGGATGCACAATATGGGTTGATATGGGGCTATTAATGATGATGTGAATGTCAAATAGGGCTTGGGACACATAATTCAATGTGAAAGTGTGATTAAATACACTTTACAACACTAAAATGAGGTCCACTTGGCCTAAAAGGACACAAGAACCAATGTGAATGTGCAAGACACATTACAACACTAGTTTATCATTAAGTTTATTTCAAAAACCTTCTAGATTGATGTAATAATGTTATTAAATACATTTTATAATGTTGAATTAGGAAGAAATGGGTTCATTAAGTCTACAAAAGCGTGAAAGTCCACTACAAGACTTTACAATACCTTTACAAGACATCAATAAAAGCATGTTATTTGATTTTCAAGAGTCCAAGACCTAGTGCAGATGCATAAAATACCTCAAAACACCTGAATCAAGGCCTCATTAAGTTCAATTTATCATGAATTAATCCCATGTCAAGCAAAGGGTCAATTTTTTCTACGACATAGATCATAAAGGTAAATCTATCAAGAAGAGTTATTGTGTCAAAGAAGATAGTGGTGTGTTTGATGATGGAAGTGATGAATTCTTGTGTGACCAATGGATTATTACAAGTTAACCACACTTGATCCATGAGGAATCAAAGTGCGATTTAGCCACTAAACCTCAGTCCTAGTAAAATCATTCAATGTAAATCAAAGTGGAAGCCATTAAAACTTAACATCTTAAAATACAAAAGCTTTTGAAATACCTACTATAATCCATTAAAACTTATTTTATTAGGGGATTGTTGTCGTGTTGATGTGGAACAATGAACCTTTCCCAATCTCGTGAATAGTGAGTTTGTTTCAATCAATTCTATTAAAGAGAATCAATGAAACTGTTGCGATAAATGGATGAAAACATGATTTATTCTAAATTGAACATGATGCCAGCTAAATTAACATGATTTTATGCTAAAAATTATCTAAGTATGAAAATATAAGCTATTCCAAGTGATATTTAAGCTAAAATATTGAAACCCTAATTTATAAACAAGCTAAGATGGATGCATAGAAGCCATTAATGGAAGCTTAAAGCTAAAATGTAACTAAAAATGAACTAAAATATGCTAAAAGTGAGTAAAGTATGACTGTGAGTGTGAGTGAATTCAACAACATAAGTTTGCAATTGAAATATGGCTCCATTTGTCTCGAAATAGTGTTCTATTTATAGGAGAGAAAATGAGAAATGGAGGGTTGAGATTGAAAAAATTAATCAACAGTAAAATATGAAGGAGATGAGAGGAATGGATCATGGATTCTCATCAACAGATGAGAATGCATGATGGTATTTAATCAAGGGCTCACATTTACTTCAAATAAACACACTTTTGACTGCTCACATAGGTCAAAGGTGATTTTTTCAAAAGGTTAAAGGTTAAAACTTGCATTAGAAGTTATGTGAAAATATCCCTTTTTTCAAATGATGGAGGAATAAGAATATTTCTTGAAATATTCATTTGGGGTGAGGATAAAAGGCATTTTGAAAATTAAAAGAAATTCTTAATTATGCAAAAAAAGGGATAAGGAATATTCCATGGGAATATTCCCTTTTTAGAGGAAAATTGATTTAATTGCTAATTAAACCAAGTTTAATCATGCAATTAGGGGATTTGGAGGAATTAAAGTGTTATTCATTAAATTAAATGATTTAATGAGTGGGGGAGAGATGACATGATATTTAATTTAATAACTTAGGGTTATTTAATTAAATAAGATGACTTAGGGAATTAAATTAAATACTTTGATTTATTTTATTTAATAGCATAGAATGTTAGCATGAAAAGTGGGTGAATTAACCCAATTAAATGTGTTAGGTTAATAGATGAAAATGATGCAATTAATTAAATAGCTAGGCTAATTTAATCAATTAAGAAAAAATACGATGGGTTTGAGGAGGAAATGATGCTAGTTATCCAATGTGATCCATCAAGATATTTTTAAGTGTCTACATTTTTTCCCTCTTTGAAGCAATGTACTATTTGCATTGGTTAAAAGACTAATGTTGATTTCAATGCTGATTTTGATGCTAATGACAATGCAAAAATGAATATCGATGATCTCTTTGATATGTTGATAGCCAAGCTAAAACTTGATTAATCTGATTGATTGATTGATAACATTGTTGAGGATTCACAACATTGCAAGGATTGTGTTGAATAACACAAGGATTCATGGGGAAAGATATATCCCCACAATGATTTATTTGATAATTTGATTAAGATTTTCTAGCAAGGCTAGGAATAAAATTTGTTAGATGATTTGATGTCAATATGATTGAAAGATGGTTGGTTTCCCCCTCAAGAGATTTATAAGAGAATAAATTTTTCTAATCGATCTCATGATAGGTGAAAATCAAGCTTATGCTTGAGACTCTTGATATTTTAGGTTTCTTTTGAATCAATGATCTGCAACATTTTAGACTATTGAGTTGAAGATGATATATATGCCCCACTATGCCCTAGTAGAAGAGGGATTTATTGGTAAAGAGTATGAAAAATAGTTCCTGGAAAGCTCAAATGTTGATGTAGATAGATTTTATGATGTATAGATAGTCATCAGCATTGGGTAGCCTCATGTATATTTTAATGTAGATCACAAAGATTTGATACTTGGATAGAAATTTTAGTAAAGATGGAAGAATAAAAAGAATAAGATGGATGAATTGACCATTGATTTTGATGATTAATTCAAAAGATCCAACAATTCCATGATCCACTGAGACTTTATTAGAGATGGTGATGAGAAATGCATAATGAGGATGAATTCATGCAAGATGATGAGGTGCCCACCTTTCAGGATTGGGATTTTCTATCATTCCTTATTATTTGATATAACACATACACATGATGCATCAAGGTATTGATAACCATGATGGCATTGTATCTAGTGTAATGGAATTTGACTCAACAAAAAGATAGTCCATAGTTACTGTTCAGACCTTGACATATGGAAACCTTGTTGGAATGTAAGTTAGAAGCTTATAATACATTGGACTAAAGCATACACAATAGTCAACAATCTACTCCGAACAACTTTCCTACACACAACTAAGCAATTATGCGCCAAGATTATTTTACAAGAGTATCCACAAGCATAGAAAGTAAAAGGTAATACTCGATGCCCCATTCCTCACAAGCATAAAAAGTGAAATATAATACTTGATGCCCCATTCCTTTCTCTCTAAATATTTTTAGATAGAAATCATTGAGAGGTCCTTGCAATAGGTCAATAAGATAAATCATAAGAAAATATCACAAATAAACAGTCAGTGTTATCTATATCTCTTGCCTAGTTTAAGTATAGCTAAGGTGATGTTTGATACTAATGTCCATCACAAGAAGGATACATCCTAAGACATGTTGATCATAGGGTTGTTTGATGTTAGGATGATGATGCTAAGATAAGTTGTTGATATACACTTCACTGTCATATTTACCTATGATCTAGACTTTAGATTTTGACTTTTAGGTTCTCACTTTATGACATGCTACACTTGCTTTCTATTTGTTTTGCCAAAGGTTGAAGGTGAGAATTGATTTATTATGGGTGAAAGTTTATTGCGGGTGAAAGAAAAATGGATGGATGGGTTTTGGATTTTTTGGAATAATTTTAAGTTTTTGGTATTTTGAAAATGTTTTTGAGGCTATTTTTGGTCTTTTTGAAATTTTATGTGAATGTTTAGGATTTTAAGATTTTATGAGGCTATTTAGGGTTTTCCAAGGATATTTGATGTTGTTTAGGTCTTTTGCATATTTTCTAATGTTTTTGGGAATTTTTGAGATTTTCAATGTTTTTGTGTTTTTTGATATTTGAATGTTTTGGGATTTTTAAAAGTTTTTTGAACAAGAACCTAATCTAAAGACCTATCCTATGGGTCTTGAGGGCTGATCAAAGATAATCGTTTCCTACATTATACACATAGAGACCACACAATTCAACTGAATCGGCCTATTAACAAAATGAAGATATGAACAGTGATGGAAAATTTAGGTTATTATGAAAGACTCCTAAAAGACTAACCTAGGGTGTCTCAGGGGCACATCAATGATGGCCTTGCCTACGTTCAAGCTCAGAGACAACATAGTTTGACAAGGGTATTTTTTTTTAATTTTTGATGTTTGACGATTTTAGGGATTTTGATGTATTTTGGATGTTTTGGATTTTGACTTTACAATTTTTTGAATGTTTTTAGATTTTAGTTGTACAAGATTTTGCGAATTTTTTTGAATTTTATGATGAATTTTTTATGAATTTTTTTGGGATTATCAATGATATTTTGAGGTAAACAATACCAAGATCATGATGTCAATGTCACATTACGAGATAAAAGACATGGATCAAGAGTTATTCGAAGAAAAAAAGTGCAATAACCTGCCCCCAATGCTTAGCAATTCCTCATAATGCAATGGATAACCAAGATAGTTAATGTATATGCAAAGAGTTTGATAGAGTTTTATCATACTAGATATGGGCTATGGTACTTCATGAGATAAAGTGGTAAAGATCCTATCAATAGTTTTCCATGAGTAGAGTTGAAGTATATGTTGAATCTTTATCAGGATCAAGATAAAGTGGAATATCTGGATAAATTTTGGATTGGATGGATGAAGGGAGCATTGGATTTATCATGACAAGGATGAGATGCTTTTGTTTGAGAAGGATCATATAGATGCTTGATTCTACTCATGACACATGTTTGTTAGGTTTTTATCATGGTACTTTCCCAAACTACCACCATAATGGTTTTCATTGTGGATGAATTTTATTTTTACTAGATTTTCTTGATTTTTTGATTTTTTTGATTTTTTTGGATTTATCATTTTTTTATTTTTTTTATTTTTTTATATTTTCTAGAAATGTTAGCCTCATGTTGAACCACCTAGTGGTACTAATGTGGAGGCCACTATCATAACATGCCAACGATATCCTGCTTGAAGAAGTTGCTTTGCTAAGATATGAGCACTTGAATGCAACCTTGAATAACTCTGATCTACCTTGTGGATACAAGAATTAACCTTGTATATGTGCATACATTACGATAAAGTTCCTTCAAAATCCTTATGATGAAGGATAGCTGCCAAAACACGGTCAATGCTAGAATTGGATATCATGAATGGAGTAGATGGTGTCATGTATGAAGAAATATGAGATGGATTGGTCGATAGTTTGGAACCTTTGACTCTCCAAACTTGGATAGATGAGCAATAATGGGGGGAAATGGAGGTTTTCATGGAATTAGGACCAACCACTAGATATACTTTGCTCCTTGCTTGAGAAGCTTTCTTTTGTATTTTAGGACTCTTTTGATGGATACATTTCCCTTTTTGATTTTTTGCCATAGTTTCTTTGACTAATGGAGTCTTAGAGGAAATTTTCTTTATTTTTCTTTGGTATGGGTATGTGCAGGATCATCATGGAAAAAATAGGCCCTTAAGTGGCAAAAAATTTAGAAAAATCAGATTTAGGTAACTTGATGTAAAAATTTGAATAAGTTATCTATATTATTTCAAGAATATGTAAGTATATAATTTGCAGCAAATTGAATGTAGTTTCTAAACTGTTGGTGTAATCAATATTTAATTACACTTTACATAAGTTTACTTAGGTAATTATTTAATTCCTAGGTTAATTAGTTGTCATCCTTATCTTGTTGAGCTATCTTGTTGCTCAAGATAAGATTAGGATTATACATACTTTTCTTTTATAAAGTAAATCATTATCTTGTAATTATTGAATTTTTGAATAATATTATGTTGCACATCTTCTTGCAACCTCTCTGCTTTTTTTTATTTTCTCTTCTATGGAAGGTCTTTTCGATTTGCAAATCTGATCTTGGTTTCTAACATGGTATCAGAGCCTTGATTTGCAACCACTTCTCATATTTTTTGAGAAAATCATTGTAGGGTTCATTCGGGATTCCTCGAGGGTATCATTCCTTGAGTTCATCTATGAGGTATTTTGGATTAGATCAAGCTTCACCATTGGATTCAGAGCATTGGAAAAATTCAGGATTGGCTTTTATTTTTGCAGATTTTGGCCATCATTTGCCAGATCTGTGAGGGTTTTAGGCTTGGAGATTTTTTGCAAGCTCTGGGGGCAGCCAAATTTTTGGAGCAGTTTGGGTAGAAACAGAGGTCACCATTACATTTGCAGTGGCCAAAATGGCTAAGATCGCCCTTCATTTCATCAATTTCTAAGAAGTTGGTCCGGAAGGCAAAAAAATAAAATTTGAGGGGCTATACAGCCTCCCTTGTATGCTTCCCAAGGCTAAAAAATTTAGAAAAAAATCAAAAAAATGTGTTTCTTGTTTTTCGCACTGACGCACCCATTATAAATCATCTCCACCACCCAATGGTGCCGCTCAGTTCCTCCGCTGGCCAAGGACAGCCCCCGCGGGCCCTAACTCCAAAGGGTCTAGTCCCATGGGAGATCGGGGGCTATGTGCCCAGCCCCCGCCCGGACCGTCCAGCCCTAGCGTAGGTCGTATGGACTACCAAGGGCCCATGCCTTTTCTCCAACCATAGCTAGGGAATATTCCATTTTTGAAACATAATATTCCTCTAATGACCGTCAATTTTTTTGCAAGGGGGCAATTTTTTCTTCTGACAGCCAGATGGCCGTCAAATTTTTTGTCATGAATCGTTGACATGAACATGACGTCACCAGCCGTACGGCCTCTTTGCCCCTCCTAGCCCTATTTTTTCCTAAAAGAGTAGTTTTTTTCTTTTGGTCATATCTTGGGCATATGCTATCGAAATCAGGTAAACAAGATATCATCGAAAAGCTGGTTCCTAGCACTTTCCCATAGTGCTATTTATTTTTTAGTATTTTACTATTTACCTAAATTTATTGTTGTTTGAAGTTAGATGTTCTTTTTGGTCTTTTGAGCTCATAACTTTTTGCCACGATCTCTGATTTTAGTCTTCTTTGTGGCATTGTAAATGTATTGAGGAGCTCTATCTTTCTGTCCATGCACTTTTTTCTGTATCTATCCCAAGTTTATTGTTATTCTAGATTTGTCCTAATGGGTCTTTTGGAGATTACTTGGATGTTTTGGCAATTGGAAAAGTGAAACCTAAATATTTGCACTTCATTTCAGTACCACTTCATCATATTTTCTGTTTATGCACATTTAGTATGCTCTCCTTTTACAATCATTGGGTTATTGTAATAAATGAACTGAGATAAAGTTCCATTAGGGGGGTTTCTTGCATAATAAATCTGATTAGAGTGTGCATGCACTTTGATCACCATATCCATTTTGATTTGATGATAACTCACATGGGTTATTTGGTTTCCTAGTTTATTTTGGCCACATTTTTTCTATTGCTTGACACATATCGGATTCATCAGTTCACTCTTCAGTTGAGAGATTATGTTTCTTGATCCTCATTGGTTCAGATTCTTCTCAGTTTGAGGGCCATGTTTTTATGGTTAATGTTCTAGATTCTTCATGGTACTCCTTCCCATGGAAGAGTTTCAGTCACAGTTTGGCATCGACATCGAGATACACGGCTTCTAGATTCTATCATCATTTCACCTACTATTGCTTCACAGATTCCAGGGTTGTTCCAGTTTGTGATTTTTCTAGTGTTCTGTGGCATTGGGTCTACTATCTCATTATCATGATTCTGGTTTTGGTTTCAGTTGTAGACAAAAGTATCTTTCCTTGCTTGTTAGATTGTAGTTCCAGTGTTTCTCCATAGTGTTATTCCAGTGCTTCTTTGTTGTAGTCATCTCATTGTAGGGAGGTTTTGTCCCACTGGGTTTTCCTGCTCTACCTCATCCTTACATTTGTACATGAGTACCTAATCAGGCCTTGTTGCCAGGACTCATCTTTGCATAATAATTTTCCTTCTCCCTAAGTTGCACTTATGGGGGTTGTTGGTGTAATTAATATTTAATTACACTTTACATAAGTTTACTTAGGTAATTATTTAATTCCTAGGTTAATTAGTTGTCATCCTTATCTTGTTGAGCTATCTTGTTGCTCAAGATAAGATTAGGGTTATGCATACTTTACTTTTATAAAGTAAATCATTATCTTGTAATTATTGAATTCTCGAATAATATTATGTTGCACATCTTCTTGCAACCTCTCTGCTTTTTCTAATTTTCTCTTATGTGGAAGGTCTTTTCAGTTTGCAAATCTGATCTTGGTTTCTAACATAAACTACTAGGTTTTTTTTTTTTAAATTCTATTTGGTGAAAATTTGAAATTTCAATGTAGTAGTACTTAAATTTCAAAGAAAAATTAAGAAGTAGGTGTGTCTACCTAACCACAATAAAAAGATTTTTTTTTAATATTTTAGATATAAGTAGAGGACTCATGTCTCGATGTGATGCATATTTTTTTGTATTTTTTTCCAAGTAAATAATTAATTATGAATTTTTTATTACAACTTTTAAAAAATATAAAAACTCGTATGTCTCACCATATTAACTTAGTCAAAACTTCATGAAATTTAATTTAATTTTTAATCTTATATTATGTGAAGAATAGAATGTGACACATGTTTTGGATTCAAAAAAAGTGATACTATTTGAAAGCTATAGATGTTTTTCATTGAGCCTATCAATCCAGACTTTAGTCATAATTCAAATAGAAAATGAATAATAATAATTTATTAAATTCAAAGTAAATCATAATTTATATTGGTGGAAAGCTAAGAATATCCTTTAAAAACCCTTTTTGTTTCATCAATTTTGGGTAAAAAAAAATTCGTCAGTCGCATACCCTACACATACCCATCATATCACCACTTTTTGGCCCATCATCATCCTGCACATACCTGTATCCATTTTTATTTTATTTAAATTTTGTAAGTAACTCTACTAATCATGAAATATGTATGAAGGAAATTGCTCTAGAAATAGGTCACAATATTGAAGGAACTATGTTGAATAATTTTCATGCAAGAGAGGAGAGAAATTATTGGATAATTGAGAGCAGATGCTCAGATCATATAATTGGTGATAAGAGTAATTTTGTTAAAATTAAAAAGTATGATGGTGTTATTGTTAAATTTGGTGATGATACATCTACTAAGATTTGTGGAAAAGGTTCAATTAGTTTTGATGGAAAAAATAAAACTGATGATATTCTTTATGACAAGGGTCACCAGCATAATATTCTCAATGTAGGACAAATGAGTAGTAGAGGATACAATTTTGTGTTTAAGGATGATGGTTTCAAAATTAGAAAAGGAAGCTTCAAAACATTGGTTGCAGCTAGAAGTAGGATAGAAGGAAATGTTTATCAACTCAAAGGTGGTGGAATGAAAGTTGGCAATGGCATAGAAGAATGGGTCACATCAATTTTGATAGCCTAGTGAAGATCAACTCTATTGACGCTATAAGGGATCTACCAATGATTACAAATGCTATCAATGTACTTTACAAGGGGGTGTCAATTTGGAAATAAGATAAAGAAGAGGTTTAGAACTAGGGAATATTCTATTTTAGGACCTCTAGAGTTGGTGTACATAGACCTATGTGGACCTACCAAAACAAGAAGCTCTTAAGGTGATAGGTATTCTATGTTGTTGTTTGATAATTACTCTAGAATGACTTGGGTAAAATTTATCAAATTGTAGAAGAGGGGGATTCGCTACTCATGAGTTCTCTTCACTTAGAGATCCTCACAGGGCGACCTTCCCTAAACTACCTCAAGGAATAGCACAAAAGTTTTAGAATCAGAAAGAGCAGGTCACAAAGATTATTTGGAAAAACTAACAAGCTCTCAGCCAAAGGATGTCAGCACAAAATATGGATGACAGCGTAGCATGCTAACATCTTAGAGGCCCACTGGCATCTCGTATAACTAGAAAGCAAGTTTATTTCATAAAATGGCTAAAGTGACTACTTCTACTCGAATTGCTAAGAAATCTTAAAATGTAGGAAAGTGACAGAATTCAAATAGAGTGAAGTAGAACTAATAAAGATAAAAATAAGAAAGGAAAGAAATACTTATAACCACATGAGTGATGAAGCCTCCAGCAAAAAAATGTCTTCAAAACCTTCATTTGTAATATATGGAGAGAATGTTGGGGTTGTATATGGGTTTTCCTCAGTCAAATGTCCGTTTTGGTGTTCCCACCTCCACGAATAGCCAAGAAGATAGAGAGAAAGAGTGTGGTGAAAAAATCATGTGGTGAAAGAAAAATTGTCTTAGGGGTAGAACCTACACCACCAAGTGTGTGATAAAAGCAAACCCTACTCGAGGAGGAGAACCTGTATCATAAAAGAGTTGATAAAAGAAAACCCCGCTTGAGGAGAAGAACCTGTACCACCAAGTAAATGTATAATAGATAAGGGATATGGAATCCCAAGATTCTCACAAGCATTAAATGAAGGAAATGAATTTGTAAGAGTGGAGCTAAGAGAGCTTGAGAGAGCTTGAAGCTACTACCACAAGCTATATTAAGTTGTCCTAGCAAAATAGTAAGAGTAAGGAAGAAGAAAAAGGTAAGAGCTAAAGCTAGGAAGATTCAAAAGACCAAATTTATAGAAAGAATGGATTAAAAAGGAAGAAAAGAAGCTTCCCAAGTGGTTATAGAGAATCCCAAGTTGTTTCTACTAAGAAACTTAGCTGACAAGTGGAAACATGCTCGAAAACTATCATCTAAGCATTGACACGTCATAGGATGCTAGAGTGGTACATGGACGTCTACACAACATGCTATTGTCTAGACACATCATGCTACAAAACAACATGAATGAGAAAAGCACAAAGTTCAATAAAAATTTGGGATGCGAGGGTAGCTGCTAAATGGCTGTTGTAGCATCCTAAGAGGAAAAAGGCTAATGCAAGGACTAAAATGATCCTACTCAAGATGCTAAGGGAGTGGACACTAAAGAAGGTGCAAATATGTATTTGAAATTGTGAGGGGTGCAATTTTATGCCTATACATTTTTTCTCCACTTTAGTGAGCAAATGAATCTCATTAATATGCACACTAAAGGTAATCTACTAAACATAAATAACATCACATGCCAAAAGGATATTGTAGAGGAAGTAGATAACTTTTCGAACCACAGAAGCATGGCCCCAAGTTGAAGACCTACAAAACCAATGTGTTAAACAAGTAAAACCTACACCAGACAATAACATTAGAAAAAAGCTAAAGGATTTGGGTCAGCAAAGTAAAGAGTGTCCAATGTAGAAGGTTGTCTCAGTACTATGCATCGTCCCCAAATTAAGAAATTACACATAGAAGAATTCTAAGGTGAAGACATGAAGGGAATATACTTAGGATGAAGAAGATGTAAATCTTCAATTCGGTATATGCAAGCTGAGAAGAAAAAGATAGAAATGAATGAAAAAGTGATAAAATCAATCCCCACTCAAGGAAAACCCATATCATAGAGAAAAAGTGATAAAAGCAATCCCAACTTAAGGAGGGAAACCTGTATCACAAAAGATATGCAATAAAAGCAATCCCCACTCAAGGAGGAAAACTCGTATCACCAAAGATAGGTGATTGAAGCAATCCCTTCTCAAGGAGGAAAACTTGTATCACCAAAGATGGGTGATAAAAGCAATCCCCGCTCAAGGAGGAAAACCTGTATCATGAAGTAAAGGTGATAAAAGTAATCCACGCTCAAGGAGGAAAACCTGTATCACCAAATAAGGATGTAAAGGAGATCTATAGGTTCTTGGTACTATAGAGAGGCATCCCCCAAGATCTCTCGCATGGAGGAAACCTTAGGAAAGTGGACTCCGTCGAGTTAGAAAGCGACCATGTAGGCAAGTAAGCGAATAGTCACGCAGACCATCAATAGACTAGAAGGATTTCAAAGGGCTCCCTCAGGAACCCTTCAAAAGAAGAGGGGTCCACTCAAGGGACACGTTATTTGAGAAGCAAGGTCTAGTAAGGCTTCCCCCAAGCTAGATGTGAAAGAATCCATTTGAGATAAAATATTTCAAAGGGGGTTCCTCGGGAACCCTTTAAGAGAAAAGGGGGATCCACTCAAGGGATGCTTCATTTGAAAGATAAAGAGAAGAGAGAGGGTCCTTAGGAGGACACACATCTTGGGAACAAGTTATCACTTCCCCCAACATATAGGGAAGGATAGAGGTAAACCTCGATATCACTTATCATGTGAAGTAAAGGCAGGTGCATCAATCAAACAGGAGTTTGATGGCACCTAAATCACAAAGTTGTTTGATTGTGACTACTAAATTATTGCAAATGAACTTAATTGATTTATAAAAGGTAGAGAAGACTGCACCCATAGCATGAATCCATGGTCTACCAAGAAGAAGGTTATAAGGAAGCTTTTCTAACATCACATAAATAAGGGTGGGTATGGTAATGGGTCCCAACCTCAAAGGAAATATTATCATACCTAAAGGTTTCCAACCAACGTTATCAAACCCATGAATCATAATAGAAGAAGAATTAAGAGAAGATGAGTCAACATTAATCTTAGGTAATAGATCAATGCTACACACATTAAGCATTGAACCAGTGTCAATGAGACTATGTCTAGTGCTGATTTTATTAATGTTGACCATAATCATTAGAGGATCCACTTTCTTATGTACTTCCAGAGGTGAGAGATCTTGTGGATAAAACATAATATTTAGAAAATCCACATGAATATATGCCATCAACACATCAACATCTATCAGCCTAGCAGAGGAAGGCAATAGGATTTTTTGCAAGGCTTCCTGAAGCATACCTTGATAAACTAGAGCAAATTGAAGAAAGTCCCATAGTGAGATCTTATCTCGAGTAACCCAAGGTTGCTTGACAAGATTGTAATCACTAGGTGCTCTAGTCATAGGTTTAGGAGCTTGAGGAAGGCTTGGCTATTTATTCATTCTATTCTCATAAGTATGGGCTACCACCCTGTAAGAGGGAGTCGTGAAAAGATCAAGAAAATCACCATTAATAGAAAAAACCCTTTTAGAAGAAGCACTAGCTGGAGTCATGTAAATAATCGGTCTCTTAGGCCTTTGAGGGGCAGCAAAGACATAGACTACATTTACAGAATCATCATATCTAGTAGAAAAAATATTGGCATACATATTCTCAACATCGATCCAAAGAGGATCAAATGTGGAATAATTATTTGAAAAAACATTCTCAACATTGATCCAGGGAGAATCAGATGTGGAAGGAGGTTAATCATTTTCTAATGGAACATCTCTAGAAAAGAGTGTATCAGAACAAAGATGAAACTCATCATTCACAAATGCAACTCCCTTAGAAGAGAGTGCATTGGAATGGGGGGTAGATTCATCATTCACAAATGCATCTTCTCCAAAAGAGAGTGTATTGGAATGAATAAAAAGTAGAGTAACATTAAGAAAAGTATCAATGATGTCATCTTTTTGCAACAAGATGTCCTCTGAAGCAAGAGAAATCTTATGAGAAGGATCAAAGATATCAAGTGACATGGGTAAAGTGAAGTCACCTTCACATGCATGAAATAGAATATCATTAACACTATCAACAAAATTAGATACTGAACTAATGAATGAAGATATTAAATTCATTACAATTTTTTTGATATTTTCTATCTTCTAGTAATTTTCATTTTCGGAGGTCTCCAGAGTGAAATTTGGGGTTGAAACTTGCATCAGTCCCTAAAATTCAATTTCCAAAGGAAATTTTATTTTAGGGACTAAACAAGTTCTCTAGGAGACCTTTCCAACTATACAAACGGTTATGAATTCCGAGCATCAAGTCAAAAGTTATCACCCGGCAAAGTAGGGGTAAATAAATTCCTAGGTTTTTTAAGAACATTTTTCTTCACATTGGGTTCACCAAAATTTAGAAGAGGGGGATTCACTACTCACGAGTTATCTTCACTAAGAGATCCTCATAGGGAGAACTACCCTAAACTACCTCGAGGAACAACGCATAAGTTTTAGAATAAGAAAAAGGTCACAAATATTTTTTGGATAAATTGATAAGCTCTCGGTCAAAGGACATCAACGTAGAATACAGACAACATGGCGTGCTAGCATCTTAGAGGAAATCTAGCATCTCGTACAAACTAGAAAGCAATTTTATCTCAAAAAATGGCTAAAGTGACTACTTCTACTCGAACTTCTAAGAAATCTTAAAATGCAGGAAAGTGACAGAACTGAAATAGAGTGAAGTAGAACTAATAAAGATAAGAAGAAGAAAGGAAAGAAATACTTACAACCATGTGAGTGATGAAGCCTCCAGCAAATGAATGTCTTCAAAACCTATGTCTATAAGATCTAGAGAGAATTTTGGGGTTGTATAGGGGTTTTCCTTAGTCAAACCCCCATTTTGGTGTTCCCACTTCCACAAACAACCAAGAAGATAGAGACAAAGAGTATGATGAACAAAGTGTGCGGTGAAAGAAAAACTCGCTCAGGGGTAGAACCTGCACCACAAAGTAACCGCATGATAAAAGAAAACCCCGCTCAAGGATGAGAACCTGGATCACAAAAGAGGTGATAAAAGCAAACCCCGCTCGAGAAGGAGAACCCATACCACTAAGTTAATGTGCAATAGATAAGGGATATGGAATCCCAAGATGCTCACAAGCATGAAATTAAGGAGATGAAGTTGTAAGAGTGGAACTAAGAGAGCTTGAGAGAGCTTGAAGCTACTACCACAAGCTATATGAAGTTGTGCCAGCAAAATAGCAAGAGTAAGAAAGGAGAAAAATGCAAGAGCTAAAGCTAGGAAGATTTAGAAGACCAAATAGATGGAAATAATGGATTAAAAAGGAAGAAAAGAAGCTTCTTGGGTGGTTAAAAAGAATCCCAAGTTGTTTCCATTGAGAAAATTAGCTAACAAGTGGAAAACATGCTTGGAAATGGTCCTCTAAGCATTGACATGTCGCAGGACACTAGCGTGGCACATGAACATTCGTACGGTGTGCTAGTGTCTGAACTCATCATGATACAAAAAAATGCAAATGAGAAATGCACAAAGTTCAACGAAAAGTTGCCACGTGAGGGTAGCTGCTAAAAGGGGTGTTGGAGCATCCCGAGTGGAAAAAGGTTGATATAAGGGCTAAAGTGAGCCTACTCAAGATGTTAAGGGATTGGACACTAAAGTAGGTGCAAATATGTATGTTAAATTGTGAGGGATGAAATTTTACACCTATACACAAATATAAATTAGAAGCTCTAGATATGTTTAAAACATTTGATTCTATGGTTGAAAATGAAATAGATTTGAAAATAAAATATTTGAGGTTTGACAAAGGTGATGATTTTTCCTCCAATGGGTTTAACAACTTTTGTGAGGATCATGGGGTAAAGAGAAATTTATCAGGTCCTACAAATCCTCATCAGAATGGATTTTTTTAAATAATGAACCAAACAGTTCAAGAAGCAACAAGAACCATGATGAAGGAAGAAAATCTATAAGAAGTCTATTGGAAATAACCTACTCATACTACAATGCACATTCTTAATAAAGGACAAGCAAGAGTGAAAAGTTCAAAGACCCCCTATGAAATATGGTATGGAAAACCTCCTATGAAATATTTCAAAGTGTTTGGAGGAAAATATTATAGTAGAAGAGATTAATAGAACTTAGGAAAGTTTTATCCAAGATCAGATGAATGAATCTTCCCTAGATACTCTACAAAGAGCAAGGCATACGGGTGCTACAACAAAAGGTTAAAGAAGATATTTGAAAGTGCAAGTGTCAAAGTGGATGAAGAATCACATCAAACTTTATTGTTGATAGAAGGATTTAAATTTGATGAACCCACTTACAAAGAAGAAGAAGAAAGAGAAAGAGAAAGAAACAATAGAAGACAAAGAAGCTCCAAAAAAGAATCCTAAGACTCCTAAGTATGTGCAAAAGAATCATCTTGAAGATGAAATCATTAGAGATAAAAGAAAAGGTGTACTGAAAAGAAGAAGAGTTGTTATACCAGAGGAACAAGTAAACTTTAGTATACTTTCTTAGATAGAACCTAAAATAGTGTAAGATAGGGGGACCAACCAAACCAAGGCTCCAAGTCACAGAGAGCCAAAAGTGGAGGGCTACCCTATGTTACCTCAGGCTAAATGGTGTTTTAAGTCAAGGATAGAGAATGAAGAGAACTCTCAAATGATTCTGTCACTCTATAGATCTAAAAAATTAAATGGGACTAGATGACCCAATTTCTAGAATCTGAACTACACCTCATATATCTCTTTGCCCAAGGATGGCAATGAGGCTCAAGGATGACAACATGATGCATTGGTGTCTCTCTGGGGTGTTGGAATCCATATGGCTAGAACCCATAAAATATAGTGTGGGTAATGAGAAAACCTACTAACTATCTAGTTGATTAATTTTGATAAAAAGAACAAAATGATAAAAATATGAGAAATAACTATATAAATGGTAAAGAAGGAAGATGAAAGTAAGGGTGAAAAAGACCAACTCACTAAGGGTCTTGTTCTCCAGTGAGTGCCACACACATGTACACCTACACACAACCAATAAGGGAAAAATGTTGAGGCTATATAAGGGTTTTCCTTAGTCAAACCCCCACTTTGGTGTTTCCACCTCCACAAATAGCTAAGAAATCCACAAAGTAGAAATTGTGAGAAAGGAAAGAATAATATCGAACACTACAAAAGATACAATGCTACTCTATCAAACCACAACAAGAAAGGATAGTCAAGCAATATCACCTCCACCCAAAGGCACTGAAGTCCAATAAAGAAAAAATGCAAGACAATAGGCTTGGAAAATTTGACATAGTCACAACAGTGACGAAGGGAGGTCTCACAAGACTCCAAGCTCACAACTTCTATAGTAGCACCACACACAAAATGGAGTTGATGGGGCAAGAAGCTGTAATTCTCAATGGAATTGTATGAAAATTCTCAAGACATCAAATGAATGGTAAGAATTGTGAAGAAGGTGAGATAGATTGCTAAAGAGATGAAGTGATAATTAAAATTATGAATTTCAAGGAAGATTAGGAGGTAAAGATCCATTTTTCGGTCAATTGGTCGACATAGAGGTGTTACACTTCATGCCCAATGCAGAACGTAACATCCCTGCAAACACCAGAGGCGGGAATCTTTTAGGGATGGAAGCATGCCATGCAAACATCCGCATGCCATGCTAGCATCCCTAAAAAATATTCCCCTACTAACATAAAAAATAGGTGCTAAATGGATGTGAGGCAAATGGGTAATGTGGAATTTCACATTTGAGTTTGATTTTCTAAGATGGAGGGATGCAAAAGGGGAATTTACACAAGGGGTGAAAATTATCTCTTATACATTTTTCCCCCACTTTAGCAAGCACGTGTGTCAATGAGTGTTTAGAAAAGTAGATTGAAGAGTTAGAAATGTATACCTAAAGCGTCGAGGAAGCAAACCTCGATAATGCAAGCTTGAAAGCGTAGGGAAGGAAAAAGACTCCATATGTACTCTCTCCTAAGGAGGTTTGAACAAAGGACTATGGAGCTCCTTAGAACTATTTAAAAGATGGATTCATAATGTCCATAATGAAGGTGTAGTCTTCATGAGGACCTCCAAGAAGAAATTCACCCACACAAAAAGTGTTGCAACAATGGCATTCAAATAGAGATTCTATTATGAGAGATGATATACAAATGTACATATTCCCCAATTCAATATGCAAGAGAAAAGTATAGAATGTAATATGATGTTGCCAAGTGTCTTGATCACACAAAATGTGACATGTAAACCCTAACAACCTACCTAAGGAATGATGAAGTGATAGAGAAAAGTTCTAGATTCAGTATTCTAGAAGGAATCCTATCTCCTAAATACATAGAAAGGGTAATGACCCCATTATTAATGATTTTCTAATAGTGTAACCTAGGACTTAAATAATTAAGTAAAATTCTTAAGTAAACTTATGCTAGTGTAATTAAATAATTAATTACACCAACACCCCCCATAAGTGCAACTTAGGGAGGAAATTATTATGCAATGATTATGCAATGGATGATGGGTCCCGACTACATGATGGTCATGTTAGGTAACCATTTACAAATTATATGAAATGCATCTAATCTCCCAAAAATGGAGAAAAGGGGAAAACCATGTTGAAATGATGGATTCACAATGTCCCTAATGAAGTTGTAGTATTCAAGAGGACCTCCAAGAAGAAATTCACCCACACAAAAAGTGTTGCAAAAATGGCATTCAAATAGAGATTCTATTATGACAGATGATTTACAAATGTACATATGACTTGATTAAATAGGAAAGAGAGAAATATAGAATGCTATATTATGTTTCCAAGTGTCTTGATCACACAAAATATGACAAGTAAACCCTAACAACCTACCTAGGGAATGATGACGTGATAGAGATAAGTTCTATATGATATTCTAGAAGGAGTCATTTCTCCTATATACATGGAAAGAGTAATGACCCCATTATTAATGATTTTATAATAGTGTAACCTAGGACTTAAATAATAAAATAAAATTTCTAAGTAAACTTATTCTAGTGTAATTAAATAATTAATTACACTAATAGGAACTACAGAGTTGAACAAAGTACACTAAAGGCCTGCAGACCAATGATGAAAAAATCCCACAAGATGCAAGTGCTTCACATGCCCTCAAACCTACAAATAACGTTCCTCCCAAGTACTCTCTCCTAAAGAAATCCCAGTGTGAGGGGAATCTGCATAGTCAAATTGGAAAGCAGCTTCACAGGAACACCTGTAAAGCAAAATGTTAATCCACAGATAAAACATGTTAGAAATCAAAAAGAAGCCACATAAGAAAACAAGCAAATAGTTACATAGATAGTTAAGAACTTGGAGGAGGAGCTTTCAAAGGGGTCCCTCAGGAACCCTTCAAAAGAAAAGAGGTCCACTCAAGGGACCCATTGTTTGAAAGTGAGAGAGCATTTTTTGCAAATAAATTCAACATCAAGGAATCCTTTCAAAATATTTTCACTTCATCAAGTAATTCGAAAGGAATAAAATTCCCCCTCGTGAGGGGAAGGTTGAGGCTTCTCATATAGGAAAAGTTGCTCCCTCCTCGAAGGAAAAATTTTCAGGTTCTTTCTTTGCAAACTAATGACAAAGGAAATGTGTTCCACTAGGGCTCCTTGTTGAGAGTGAAATTTTTGAAAATTTTTGCAAATATTTTTGAGAAAAGATTCATTGGACATCAAATTAATTTTCCTAAATTCAAAGTTGATATGATATCCCCCGCTTAGGATGATGCATGTTGAACATAGAGAGACGTGACATCCTAAGGAGAGAAAAGAAAGAATGAAAAAGTGATGTTGTGCCTTGTGGAACATAGCAAGATATCAACGTGGTAATGTTGTCACACACATGAGGAACAACACATAAGCATTTCAACATCATGAAACATGCACAAAAGATAAGAGAACAACAATGTAAAGAAAAATAGCAACTTCACGAGCAAGAGACAAAGGGGCGATTTGATATTTCAGGGTCAGAGTTGCTCATAAATATATATAAGTATAATAATAGTATATTAAATAAACTATCATCAACCCCCTACTATATCAGACCATATAAAAATTTCATGAGAAGAGGTATGTGCAGGATCATCATGGAAAAAATAGGCCCTTAAGTGGCAAAAAATTCAGAAAAATCAGAGTTAGGCAACTTGACACAAAAATTTGAATAATTTATCTATATTATTTCAAAAATATATAAGAATAGAATCTATAGAAAATTGAATGTAGTATCTAAAATACTAGGTTTATTTAAGAAAGAAAATATATGTTTGGTGAAAATTTGAAATTTCAATGCAGTAGTACTTAAATTTTAGGGAAAAAATAAGTAGGTTTCTGTCTTAGCACCCTAACCACAATAAAATGATAAAAAAAATTTATAAGATTTTAGATATAAGTACAGGACTCATGTCCCAATGTGATTCATATTTTTTTGTAATTTTTTTTCCAAGTAAATAATTAATTATGAATTTTTTATTACAAATTTTAAAAAATATAAAAAAACTTGTATGTCTGACCACCTTAACTTGGTCAAAACTTCATAAAATTCATTTTTTTAATCCTATTGTATGTGAAGCATACAATGTAATGCATGTTTTAGATTCAAAAAAGGTGATACCGTTTGAAAGCTATAGATGTGTTTCAATTAGCCTATCAATCAAGACTTTAGTCATAATTCAAAGAGAAAATGAATAATAATTATTTATTAAATTAAAAGTAAAGCATAGTTTATATTGGTGGAAGGCTAAGAATCTCCTTTAAAAGCCCCTTTCGTTTCATCAATTTTGGGTAAAAAAAATCGTCACCCACATACCCTACACATACCCATCATATTGCCACTTTTTGGCCCATCATGATCTTGCACAGACCTGAAGAAAAAAAAAATTGGTCAACATGGATGGGAGGCCTAAATGCCCCCAACACTTTGCATTGTCCCCAATTTTCAAAAATCAATACACATAATAGATGAAGAATGATGCCAGGAATAGAGGAATTTGTACAACACATAATCACTCCTATATCAAAGCACCTATAAGGGTGAAAAAGGTCATCTTGGAACACATAATGTAAGCATGGGGGAACACAAACACACACACACTCTACACTATAGATAAAGAAGAGGAACTCCGCTAACACTCAACAACCAAGAGGTTATTAGCCTCCCAATCTAGATCACTATACAGGGAAGGAAGATGAGCCTACACGGGTGGAATGTCAAGGGGGGGGCCCTCTGACTCTCACGCAACAAGAGCTAAGGAAGAAGGCCCCGCGAGGTCTTCTCCACTTAGTTGTTGTGGCGCAAAGGTTAGCAATTTTGTGGAAATTGTTGAAAGGTTCAAGACCTCATCCAAAGAATTAAAAATTCACTTCACAAGAGTGCCAAGTGTTACCTCAACAGATGAGGGAGGTGGTACCCTAGATTCAGTGTTGGGCTCATCGAGTGACTCGGGAGTAGTAATGAACTCTAGTGACACCAAAATTTATTTTATCACTAGGACAGTGTATGCTAATGCAAAACCACCTTTTGAAGTGGGTGGGATCCTCTTTCACCCCCATTTCTAGTGAGGCCATCCTCTATCTTCTGCTTCGCTAAAGGATACGATGTCCCCATTAATGAGGCAAAAGGCACAAATGAGGAGGAGAATATTGTAGTGGACACTGCCAAGGTGTTCAACATGTCCATGGGATTAGAGAATGGTGGTATGTCTAAGAGGGACATCAAGAGAGGGGGATCAACTAAAAAATCAAAAACCACCTACACCTTTTTAGGTTTAGGGGAATTTATGCTTGCAGTAGGAGCCAAAAGCAACACCAAGGCTGACTGAGCTAAAGAAAAGGGGATAGGAGAGGATGAAACAATATTAGGTCTTGAGATAGGGGTGGTTGAATCCCCTTCTTTCCTCTACAAAGAGAATTTCTTAGCCACCAGATCCTTTCCCTGATGCTTGTGTTTGCATGCAAGGCAGTTCCTACAACTTTGGGAGCTAGAGGCTGGGAGGTAAGATAGAACAAAAGGATCCTACTTGGCCATCATAGTGTCCATCATGGTCATTTTTGATAGAGGGAGAGACTCATAGAGAATAGAAAGAGGAAGATATTGAGAGGAGGTTGTTGCAATAGTGGGGGGAGTTGGCTCTAATGCCTCAGTCATGGGTCTTATCCCATTTACAGCCTTGGGAGCAAGAGTGGCAGGAGGCTATAGAGGCCGATACATAGAGGACTCCCCACAAGGAACCTTCCTCTTACTATATAGGTAGGGTCAAGGTCAAAGAGGAAAATTATGAAGGCCAGATATCCAAATATTGGCTTTATGCCAAGTAGGTACTATCAGATTTCTTATGTGAAATCCAAGAGTGGTCATCCAAAAATCCTCTTCAGAAAGGGGGGTAGAAGTGGTGCCCTCGAGATGGGGAAGCCTCTCTTTTCCCTTCCAAGAGGAGGAGGGATCTTTCTGGTGCACTATCGAAGGGGTCACTTTCAACTTTTCTTTGCCCCCAATTTTGTACTTTACATAGTCTTGGTAAAAGAAGTCTATTCTAGGAGGGAGCAGACTAACTGGGGTGGGCCAAAAATGATGTAATGAACAACCCCCATGGGATACCAATGGTTGATATCTAGTACCATGCAAAATGTGTAAAACACCTTCGTGAGATAACTTTAAACATTTATGAATAACATAAGCAATTCCGTTCATGCAAGCTAACCATAGGATGCCCAACTTCACCTTGAAAAAATATGATTTTGGAATGATATTGAAAGTTGTATCCATAGCCCTAGATCCAACTAGGATAGAAAGAGTTATAGAGCCATATGGGTTAAGAGTGAGACTATCATGTGTACATATGGTAGACTTTGTTTCTTCATATTCCTCCCTTTATAATGAATTTAGCCATAACGTCTCTTTCATAATAACATTCACCCAACTCACGCAGTCAACTAGGAGTCTAGTCATAATGTTTCCATTGAGGTGAGTAGGAATGTATAGGGGAGAGGGCTTATTATTCAAGGGAAAGTACTGTGAGGTGAATGTCACATCTGGAAAACCTATTGTAGGCTATAGGGGAGGAGTAATTGAAACCATGTTAATGTATGTCAAGGATTGAGGAGAAGCATTGGAGGGCTAAATAATAAAATTCATAGAATGAGATGGAAATGGGTGTGTAAATCCACAACTCACTATTGGCCTTCGATATCGACTTGTTCACATCTTGTTTCTTTCCATTGAGACAAATGGTACTATCACCAATGCGATGTTATATCTCATGACATAGGTACATGCAACACAATGGTACTAGAAAAAAGCATTTGCATCATACCAATTAGGATAAGGTTCCTTTATAGGTCTAGGGTTTTCCAAAGTTATTATATTATCCTTCAATATTTTTTGTAAAATGGAAGAATAAGATTTTGCTAACTTCATAAACTTCATGTTGCATCTAAGACCATGATCGTTAGTCATGGCAACTAGATTTTCAATAGATTTACCTTTTCCTAAGATGGACACAATAGGCTTTCCTTTTGAATGGGAGCACAAGTAAGGTCCCTTGAACTAAACCACCATTTTTTTATACTCTCACAATGCGACACATAGATGTGCAAATGAAGGGTATTTGATTAGGGAAAACTTCTCTTGCTAGGATCATTGTAGGTTTCCTATGAACACCTTTTACACATCAGAGTCGAGCAATAGGTATGAGATCTATGAAAAGAGTGCTTGGTATCATACTATGAAGTTAGTTATCTTCTCATTATCTCCTTGCTTACATCAGACAAGATCCAATAAGGTCATCTTTAGACCAATATTAGCTTGGAACTGATGGAGAAACTAGTTTATGAGTTGATCAAATTAAAATATAGAGTTATCAGGTGAGGAACAATACCACTCAAGTGTTGCGTCCTTGAGAGATGGAGGAAAGAGTTTCTCCATCAAAGCATCATGATGAAATGAATCTATACACATGGTATTGAAGGCTAACACATGCGTCTATAGATCTTCTTTACCACCATAATTTTCAAACTTAGGAATCTCCATTCCTTGAGGGATAGGAGTACTAAAAATTTCCACTGACAATGAACTATGTTGGAAGAAAAGCCAAAAGATAGGTTGGGTGGAGGCTTGGGAAAGGCTCACTAACTAGTTTTGCATCCAACCCATGTTCTGAATAAGAGCATTCAGAATAGGGTCAAAGGATGAAAAAGGCCCAGTGGAACCTCTAGAACCACTATCATGACCACCACTGGAGCCACCACCACTAGTAGGACCTCCATCAAAGGAACCTCCACTATCCACTAGTACACAAATAGCAATATATGACTAAATAAACTACTAAAAATTCAATTTATAAATGACTAATTTTAGTCACGTGACTATTAGTGGTTTATTTGTAGTCATTTATAACACCACCAAATTTATGATGAAACTATTTTAGTCATTTATTTAGTCATTGATTTGGTCATTGATTTAGTCATTGATTTAATCATTGATTTAGGCATTGATTTAGTAGTTAATTTAGTCATGGTAGTGATTTATTTAGTCATGTATTTAGTCATATATTTCATCATTACTTTAGTCATATATTTAGTCATTAATTTAGTTATTACTTTAGTCATATATTTAGTCATTACAAATCAAATCTAACTTAATTAGTCCTCACAAATTTATGGATATAAACTTCAAGTATCATAGATATTCAAATGTTCAAGAATCACCATGAAATGAAGACTAAAATGCTTGAACAAATATGATTGATCATTACAAACACAAACAAATTACAAATCAAGAGGATCCACAACACATCAATGCATAGGAAATACACGATAGTATCCCTATAAGAAATGTGGTCTATGGATTGCAATATTGCAGGATATGCAAAAAATGGATTTGTTGAAAAGGCTTTAGAAACTTTCAAGAAAATACAATTGCCAGGTGTAAAGCCAGATTCCACAACCTTTGCTAGCATGCTCCCTTCCTGTAACAAAATGGGAGCTTTACACAGGGTATGTACATCCATCAAAGCATAATAGAAGGTGAATTTCTATTAGATATTATGGCTGGAAATGCTCTGGTAGATATGCATGCAAAATGTGGAAGAATAGGGAAGAAACATGAATTGTTTGATAGAATGCCTCTAAGAGATACAATGAAATGATTGTAGGTTTTGCAAAAAATTGATTATTGAAAAGGATTTTGAAACTTTCAAATGAATGGAATTGGAAGGTATAAAGCCAATTTTTTTGCCAGAGTCCTCCCTGCCTATGCCAAAATGGGAGCTTTGGGATGAGCTATGAACATGCACCAAAGCATAATGGTAGGGAATTTTTTGTCAAATGTTATAGTTGTATATGGTCTGGTAGATATATATGCAAGATGTGGAATCATAGACAAAATACCCAAATTTTTTGACACAATGCCTCAAAGAGATGTCATCTCACGGAATGAAATGATTAATTGTAGAATGTGCAAAAAATGGATTTGGAAAGGAACCTCTTAAAATATTTTAATTAATGAAGCACTTTGGAACACATCCTAACATTGTAAGCTTTTCTTGGGTTCTAGGTGTATTCAGTCATGCAGTTTTAGTGGATGAGGGTTGCACATACTTCACATGTCAGTAACCCTTATTGCATTACAATTTACATATATAGTTGATCATTAGGTGTCCATGGTTGACCTATGTTCCCGTGTTGGCTATATTGAGGACACCCTAAAAATTATTACTAACAAGTGACTGGCATGCAAAATTTGACTTGATAACTATGGTATCTGATGATGGAGGCATGGCATTTGAGGATGGAGACATGGAAGCTAATGGAGATTCTAGAATTGTTGAATTATGTATAGTCAATGCTGGAAATGTAGGAGGCTTAGTGTAAATAGGCTCAAGATGTTTACTAGCATCCTCTAAATTTGTCAGTCTATAACCACTGGTACCAATTTAAGTAAACTGTAGCATCGCCTTCATAATTCCTAATTAATAAAGATTCTAAGAAGAAAAATAACAAAGATATTGGAATATAAGGCATACCTAATAATTGAGGTTGAAGAAAAAAATTTAAACTACAATTCCAAACAAAAAGAAACAAAAGAAAATTTCATTCAGAAACCACTAAAGTAATTTGTAGTTGAGGAATATTCAACTTTTACGAAGGTCTTCAATAGCTCAGACTAATGAAACAACATACACTTACAATGAAATAATTGTAGCATAAACAACATACACTTACAATGAAATAATTGTAGCATTAATATAGCCACCATATAAACACAAGGTCAAATTATAACCAACACTTGTTTGTTGTTTGATGGCATCCCCAAATCAACAGGCTTTTGTCCTTGAATTGAATACTAGGGCATGAGGTTCCCATAGTGGATTGTATGCAATGTAAGCTACCAATTTCCAAATGTAATAGAGGAAGAAATTTACTCAATGATTGTGACAAAATATTAGAACCATGAAGAGTCTAGACTCTAAAGTTAAGATTAGTAACTTACTTTATTTCATTTGGGAAATAGTTGCATTGCACACAATAGTTGGAAATAATAGCACAACTCCCATTGGTTGCAAGTAAACCACTATCTGAAGAAATTCAAGTTACTCGATGAATAGGTAGCAAGCAAGTAAATATTGGTAGATAGATGAATGCCTATAAGAAACAAAATATATATCATTGGGTGTTAATCCAAATGCTCTTATTCATGAGTACAAAGATTCTAAAGTCATGCAAAGATTCAAGTAGTAAAATACCAAACTAATTGGGAAAAATAAAGTCATTAGGATTACAATTTCTTCAAACCTATAACCCAAACAAAGTTAGATTTTGCACTAAGAATATCAAAAAGGCCTCAAAATCAAGTTAAGAAGGGTTTAATTATTTCAAATCTACACAATCTAGGAAAAATTCTATATTGAAGTTGTTTAAATTGTCTTACCTTTTATCCAAGTTTTGATCAAATATAAAACAACTTCTAGCACTCTCATCCACACTATATAAAAGGTACACTACTTGATTAAAATGACAAAAAATTGGCATACATCAACATTTAATAACATTTTTTTCTGCTAATGAATTTTAACTTTCAAAAATACATAAGTTGCAGAGTACTAGGAAGGTGTTGGTAAGCATTGCTTGTGGAAACCTGCTATCTATTTAAATTTTATAGTTTACAAAAGTGTTTGATATTTCAAATATGAATCCAAATTCTCTATAAAGTTGGAATGAAGTCATGTAAGTAAGTATGAAATAGATCAAAATAAAATATTCAATTATCAAATCAACAGGTGTTGGAAATATACAACACAAAAGTACACTTTAGAATGTCTATACACATCATCAAAACTGACCTAGATGTCTAGTGCCCTCAACTAGGTAGTGGAATAAAAGAAAATGTGGTTAGGAAATGGCAAGATAACTAGTTAAATCTGTGGTACATGTGGATCGTATATGAATATAGGCTGAGTATTTCCAGCAACACTTCTTTTTTATTTGGATCCTAAAAATGTTGCAACTTATGTTGAAGGATATATTTTGCATGCTATAGAAGATATTGGAAAAACCAAACTAATTAATTTGAACATTCTTGCATATCTTATTTCAACACAAAATCAATTTTATTTTCAAAAAAAGAAACTAGCATGTCATATATCCTAAGAAATTTGCATGGAACACTATGAAAAAGTGAGATATTTTATTAAGACAGTTGCTCGAATATTTTAAAAACTAATAGAAATGAAGCAACTTACTGTAGAGAATCTTAAATAAGTCATAACCATAGAAAGTGAAATGAAGGTGAAATAAGATCATTACCTCGTCATTCCCATTTGGGTGTCTTTGAAAGAAATTGACATTCAAAACCTACAACAGCAACAATCATAATCAACAACTCAACCAATCAAAACCAAGCATGAGATAAGTAAATTAATAACTCGGTCAATCAAATTTTTGATAGTCCAAAGACATGTTTGTATACCAAAACTACATGTAGTGCAAAACTATCAAACAATACAAATGAATCAAGTATAAACTAAGCAATCCTTTTGCTAAAGTCAAAGGAAAAAGTTTATTACGTATATAACCTTTGAACAAGCATTTTATGAGTATTTTATTTAACTTGATAGACACAAACCTAGACATACATATATAATATATGATTTTCTAACAGAGGGACCCAAATTGTCATACCAAATATCAAGTTGAAACACATATCTTGCAAGACCATAGTGTAATAGTTTAGGTGTAAAGATAGATTCCACAACCTTTTCCAGCATACTCCCTTCCTGTAATAAAATGGGAGCTTTGGAAAGGGTATGTACATCCATCAAAGCATAACAAAAGGTGTATTTTTTTCAGATATTATGGTTGGAAATGCTCTCATAGATATGCATGTAAAGTGTGGAGAGAATTCACATTTTCTAGTAAAATATTTTAGTTTGAGAAATTTCATGGGTATGTAAATGGATGAATTCAAGAAGGTGCAATAGGTTGTAGCATATTTGTTGATAGTAGTCATTTCTCTATCACTCATCATTTTGTGCTCTTTTTTTCCCTCCTCCTCTATGTGCATCCTTGCATTACGATTATCAATTTTCAATTACTCCTCATTATGGTCCTTCCCAATAGAGTTCACCATATATACAACTCACGGATGGCATCAAGATTGATTCAAATAAATATTTATAGTTTCAAACATATTCAACATAAGTAAGCTCTAAAGAATGTCATTTTTATCTTAAAATCTCATTTTATGAGTTTCTTTTAAAGGAATTTCCAATTGATCGTAGTATTCATAAAAAATAGTTGAATGTTAGGGGAGTCAAAGTATGGTGAGCATATCCTTTAGGAGTCTACATGTCTCTAAAATCATATTGCCTCTATGTATTTCTCCATGCTACCTATCCACCTATTATGTGCATACAAACCCTTCACTAAAACTTAAGGTTCAAACACTAGTATCTTCATCTATAATGTGGTAAGAGTCATTTAGGTAATGCTATGTCAGGATTTTGAACTCTTCTTGGAGGTTCTAAAGGATTTGCCTCTTTTTTATAGGATTGTGTTGGTAGTGCCACCTGGATCACAATTGTTTGGAGGGATTCCAAATATAAACAATGAGTTGTAGTTGTGGAAATATCATAGAGAGAAGCTACAAGCTACCATGATGATTTTTTCAAGTTAATTTATATCAGAGGCTTGCTTAGCATGGCTTAAGAAATGTGCAAATGATATTCTCTCTACAGATAGGCTTGGGGGAAAGTATTTTCTTGATCTTGTGAAAAGTGGCAAGGAACTTGCAGAGAATGAGACATTGATTAGAGAAACATTAGACAGTCTAGATGTATTTGAAAGGAGATTGGAGTGGCTAAAAATGGTTTTTGGTTCAAATGTTGAGTTTCCATGGAAATGCGTGTGTGAGATTGTTTTGAAGAACTCAAAGAGTCTATGGAATGAACTTTTTGAAATCATGTTTGTTAGTAGGATGAAACAAATAATAGATGATGGATTTGCAGATTTGTATGAGAGAGTTAAGGTTGGTAAATGCCTTGAAGCCATAGTTATATATCTGAAAAGTTACAAAGATGTTGAAACCCATTTGCAAAAATTAACTACTAGTGAGGGTTGGCTTGTCAAGAGAGGGGACCTAAAAAGTGTCAATTTACCTAGGTTGAGTTTCAAATTTATGATGACAAATGATGAAGACCAGTTTGGTCACCTTAATGCTTATTTTGGAACTGAGATTAGTCAAATAAAATATACCATAGATGAGGGGTCCAAGAATATTCTAGAAAACCTCCTAAGTTTTCTTCATGCACATAAATATCATTCAAGGATAAATGATTTAGCACCTTATTTGCAAGAGAAATGATTCCATTTTATCTCAACATTGATTGTTGAGATTGAAGAACATATTGCACATCTTTCAAAAGATCTCTATCAAGAAATGAAAAATCAGGAGATGCCAGAAAAATTGAACAAGGAGACACTAGAACTGATAGTTATAGTGGAAAGGGAACTTTTCTTAGGAAGGATTTTTGTTGCTCTCAGTTTTCATTAAACTTCCCTTCCACTAGTTCTTGGCTCATCTCAGCTATGGTTTTTTGAGAACAAAGCTTCAATTTTAGGGAAAGGATCTTTGAATTTTAGATATTCTAGTACTAATTTTGATTACCCTCTTCTAGATAGTTGTGGAAGAAAAATACTAATGAGAGGGGTCAGTTTGAAGCCTGAATCATAGGATAAAAATAATAGCACCAAATTGAATAAACTAAGAAGAAATATGCACAATCTTTGTATCAGAGCTCATAGCATGTTGATATTGTGGATAACTAAAGAGCTTCCAAGCATTCTCACAAGAGATCTAAGGTAGGATGATTCTTTATCCATGACAAATCCTTTGAAGGTCTATATTCTCATTTGCATTGCATATTTTATTTGTTGTGGTTTATGGAGTCGGTTTCATTTCCATGATTCATCTAATCACTGATCTATTCTTGTAGTTTTCATGAGACTTCTTCTAGTTTTGATTTAATTCGTCATGGTTTATATCTCAATATATTAATAACCGAATGAAAATAAAGCCTCTAGAGTAAAGAGGTACATTTCATTCTTTTAGTCACTTCAGAATATTTATTTCCCAATAAATGGAGAAGACTAACATGTGCCCTTTCAACCCTTCTAGTCCATAGTAATCATGGAGATGTAATCTATAAGTATGCATAAAAGTATCAAAGGGGAGCCAAAAAGTTAGAGATTTTCATAGGGCCTATGAATCAGCTCTTATTGTTTTTATATGAAAATATTGTTGTTTGATTTCTAATTATAATATCTATTGGCATCATTTGGGAACTCCTATTTTTGGGAATTCATAAAGAGTTCTCAAACAAAGTAGGATTACATCTACTATACAACTAAACATTTAAATAGAATTTGAAGCATGATTTTATTTAATTTTTAATTTGTTTCCTTAAGGAAGCCTCATAAAATGCCTTTTTCTGATTGTATATCAAACTTCCTACTACTTCTTTTCTTTTACTACTACAAGTCACAATTTTAATTTTGTATTCTTGCTTTGTCTCTTGTAGTCTTTTGTTCCATGATTTCAAGGCTTACCATTTATTAGTCTGTGATTTGTAGGGTTGGGAAGAAACTAAATTGAAACAAGAGCATGAGATGGAGGTCAACTAGAGACTAAGATATCCTTTCTAATGAGAATATGCTTCCCAACTTGAGGTTATTAGTAAGCCTCATATCTCTTTAATTTATAATTTACAACCCTTTGCACATCATAAAGGACTACCTTCTCCACACCTTTTAACTATCCTTTCATTATGCATGATGGTTGCTCCTCTCCAAGTAATCCTAAATATTCTCTCCATGATGCTCAAACGTTTACTCCTTTCCTCAACCTTTTTTCCTGTCCAAGTCATAATTGACTACCTTCATGCACCATCCAATAGCATGGTATGCAACCCTATATGATCCCATTTTAGTGTGGGAAGATGGAGCACATCTACAATTACCTGGAGACATTTTCCTTTCCATGTGACATAACCATCCATTATATGAATGTTATGATTGTCCATCACACTTAAACACTCATAGTTGAAGATGAATACCACTCTCTTCTATTAGAAAACCATTAGTCTATATTTCATGAATTATCTATGTGTTCTCATGACCATTTCTTTTGTAGCCTTTGTGACCATCACAGTTGAAGATGAATACCACTCTCTTCTATTAGAAAACCATTAGTATGCATTTCATGAATTATCTATGTTCTCATGACCATTTCTTCTAGAGCCTCTATGACCATCACTTTGCTAGGGACTATCATGTTCAAGCATGATTTATATTACTTCCATTCTTCAAGAAGTTATCATAGTATTTGAAATATTCCATCAATGATCAGACCATTGTCCTTTAATTGCTTGACCTATAGAACTATTATCTGACATTTTTTTCTCAATTTCCATGCATTGTAAACTATCATTATGTTTTTTGTATAGTTGACTATCATTATATGCTGTGGCATATTGCTATGATATTTTGACCTCTATTCATGTCACCTTTATTCTCACTCTTTCTTCAATATTCAAGATAATTGCTTGTTCAAGTTTAGGTGATTTGAAAATGCTAAAGAACTTGTTCAAAACTCTATCATTTTGATACTTCATCCCTTGTGATAAGGTCTACTCTCTTCACTCTTTGCAAAGTCCTAATCATCACTTATTGCTTTGTCCTCTTGGAAAACAAAGGCTATTACCCAGTTCACTATTCATAGCCACCCATCATTTGTTAGCCAACCTTATTCAAGACTGCTCATTGTCCTTTTACTATGTTGGCTTACTGTCATCCTCTATGAACTGTCCTCAAGACTATTTAATGTACAACCAATGTCTTTTTGTTAAGTTTCCTTATGAATTTCAACTATAAAGTGGTTGTGACATGTATGAAGCTTGTCTTTTTTCATAGAAAGAGTGCATTCTTCTTGCAACTTGACTAGATTTCTTGACCTTTGATTTTTCATTCGTAATAATGCTCTTGAAACCCTTACAACCTGCACATATGTAATTTTAGATTCTCCTCTCATCATGAATGGTATTGTCCACACAATCCACTTTCCTTGAATGAGAAAATTTGTGATGATCTTGATTCACCCAAGGTTGTAGATTATTCCCCAAGTCTTATAAATTGAAGTTCTATGTAGTTATCCACAAATGGGTCAAATTTTTCCTTCTAATATAATGACTATTCTTGAACAAAATAATGTCCTTTATTTTTCCTTTAAGTCTATAGTCCATGTACTATTCTTGATCCTCTGACACATACACCCTTTTAATGTTCACTAGAAAGAAGTTAGATGTACCTATAGCCTCTCCAATTCCTTTGTTTCCTTAATATGGTCTTCCCATCAATTTCCTTAACATTCATAACATCCTCTAACATTAACATATTTTCTTTCAACTCCTTACAAGTTAATCTTCTCAACATACTCAACTTCACATGACAGTGCCTAGTGATTTGGCTTAAAATCCAACTATAGCTCCTCCTTTTGTGAAATACCACTCTCTCACCCTTTATGAAAATTATGTTGCTAGTACATATTTGAGGATGTATATAATAAGGATCAATGTATTCTTGATCCCACTATAATCATGGAAAACCCGTCATATTACTTAGGATTGTGTTTTCATGAGTCCTTTTTGGCAATATTTTGGAAATCATAATATCTAGAAAAAACCCATATGTGTATTTGTTTTCATTGTGAAAGTCTCAGTGGTTTCCCTTTGATGGTTTAAATCACTACCATTCAAATCTATGATGACTTCTATCATCAGCTCTTGAAACTAGTGTCACTTTGAAATGATCATTGGCATGATGAGAGTCTACCCTCAACTAGGTTTTTGCATAGTTCACTTTGTTACATTGCCCTAATGGTCATGACTTCATTACTTATGAATCCCACAGTTCACCTATATATTTGACTGAGACTGTCACACATTTCATAATATTATACTATGACTTCATGTGTATGACTAGGCCATGTTCTTGACTCTTTTGAATTATTTGGTTGTTGTTTAGATCTGCTATGCACAACATATAAGGGTCTACTACTTTTATTTATTTCCTAGGGTTCCAAACATATATTGAGATTGGAATTCCTATATCATGATACCTAGTAATATCTATCACTACCCTATTAACTATTTCAATGAAGCTTGGGAGTCCTAACTTGACACAAATATGTTCCATAAAAAGTATAAACTGACAAATTATCCCATGAAAACTTGATAGTGGAAACTTCAAAAAGAAAAAGATCAATTTTAACATCTCATAACAAAAAAGAAAGAATAAACAGACCTTGATTCTAAGTTCTCTATATAAATCCTTAACTTTTGCAACACAAGATGGATCTGTTTTTCCATAATTAGCTTAAAAAGAACATAATCATTGTTAGTCAACAAGCAGCTAGTGCAAAATTACATAGATAGTCACAAATGAACATGGACTTATTTGCATACATACAGTCTTTGAATTTGGCTCTCATTTTCTCGTTCCAGAGATTGCACTACAAGCTAGGAGCATTTAAAGTCTTCAATGTTCATTCCTATCTGCATGTACCAACTCTAAAAATAGAATAGTAAGTCCGTGATTAACATAGAAATTCTTAAAACACATTTCATTACAACCAAAATTTGTTCAGATAGGCATTTTGGATTGTTGGCAATCAAATCAAGAGAGTATCATACAAGAATATTACAATACAAGATCATGTGTTAGATTCAGCCCTAGCAATAATGATCAGGGATGTAGGGTTTAGGGGTGGGGACGTGTTCCTGTGTAACACAAATTGTAACTTTTGATAATTATTTTCATTCATTATGGGATTCATATCATATTATCAATGTTTGTATTTGACTGTTGATTGGATATTGTACTCCTTTTTATTCAAATCTAATAGAAAAAACTTACCTAATGTTTTGTGGACTCATTTCATATGTTTTGTAACTATATTTTGCATGATTTTTTTTTAAGGAACTTAAATATTTTTTACTTTGTTGATTTTTACTAGGTTTTTGTTGAGTCCTTGAGTTTGAGTTAAAATTGGATCTATTGATTTTCCTAGAGTCACAATTTTTGAGCTATAATTTATAGAATTCATTGGGAAGAAATAATGGAAAAACAAGTGAAATAGTACTCCATATGGTGTAGTAGTATAACACATAAGGTTTAGAAATAAATTCAAAATGATCAACTATGATGCCATTAGAATGGTGTGGAGTGTTCTTGGAATTGATAAGAAAAACAATATTAGTGTTAAAATGAATTTGTGCTTCCACTAAAGACAATTTCTAGTGGAAGCTCTCTACTATTTTCACAAATAAAAATGTATATAATTGGTTGTTGGAAAGAATATTAGTTTTGGAATTTTTCATTTTGTGGACCTGGTAGAATGAGGGTGGCAAGAGAGTGGAAGCATTATTGGAAGAGGCCACATAGTAGGAGTTAGAAGCCATGAGAGAGTGACTCCTTCAAGTACATCAAAAGGTCTAAATGTTTTATGAATAAAAGGAAGAGTTGGCTTGCTTTTACAAAGACTTGGTGGTGTATAAAAGAGGTCTAAAGGTGATTGTTAGAAAATTATTATGCAAAGATTAACTATAAAACATTAAATGATGAGAAAAAAAAACATAATCAATATAAAATCATACCATACAAAAGGTGAGATAAGATTTTTGAAGTGGAGAAACCATATGGCAGAAGATAACCTCATACATATTAATGAAGATGACAACTAGAAATATTACAATTTTTATAGTCTCTCCACTACAAAAAAATATGTGAGTTTCAATAGAATGTGATAACTAACTAAAGGGATGGAGAACCTCTATTTTATAGAGGTAAAAATTGATGATACATATGTAACTCCAAGCCTCTATTTGATAGAGGTAAAAATCATGATTTATGTACTTGGATGTAAGCTAAAAAGGTTGGAATAAAAATAAAACTTTTGAAACCCACTATTGATTGAATTTTGGGAATGGGCGTTTGGTTGAGAGATGATACCATTGAATTTGCAAGTTTTTCTTTGTTGTTGAATTATTAGCTGATTTTGGTCTCTTTTTCTAGGTAAGGGCACCATCATCCTTTATTTCTCTGGTTAAAAAAAATGATATATTCCTTTAACCTATAACTTATGCTAATGCTAGCTCATGGGACAATATATAAATTAGAAACACTACTGAAAAAACCATTCCTTGTACAAAAAGAATATTTAGTTTATGGAAAATCAGCTCTTATTTAAAAATGAAGAAAATTTCTTAATTTTTTCCATTCGGTGAGTCTGTAGGAAATAATTCAAAAAAATGAATGTTTGTTTCTAATCAGAGGATATATTATAGACAAAGTAGAAACTGGATAGGTATTGTTTTGCACATGCAATACAATATATACCATAGTTACCAGAATCAAACTTGACACAAACCTAACAGGATGATTTTAGGCTCAGGTTTGGAATTGGCACCTAGACCCAGGAAATTGAAATTACCATAAATATAGAGATCTTTCAGGGAATCAAAAGTTTTTATGTGCTTGTATCTCAAATAGGTTCACAATGTTGTTGCAACCATACTAGCATTACTTAATATCAAGATTGGATTTGTAAACCATAAATGTAGTTTAAATTAGATTACTTAGATTTAATTGGGAAAAACTTAGGAAATAAGAAAATTGCTGAAAAGTTCATTAAACTAGGGAAAATTATGTTTATGTTATTTCAAGCCAAAAAAATGGAAAAAAATGGTTGATATTCCATCCGGAGTGCCCAATTTTTTTCTTCATTTTTTGCTTTTTAAAACTAGAGAACAACAACCCCCATCAAGGTCAAGGGGCAGTATCCCTCATAGGGTCCAAGGGAAACACCCCTAGCACATTCCTTGTCTCAAGATGATGTGTGATTGAGGAGAAGCACCTCTTGTAGTTTCTGGGGGTATTATCCTTGGTGCATTACCTATTCTGTCGTGATATAGGAAAATGGCACATACAATTTTTCATAGTGCTTTAAACCAAGCTTCAAGGGTTTAGGCTCCAAACCCTTAAAAAAATCACATTTTGAATCCATTGAGCAATAATTATGCCTTATGTGTTTTTGTGGCTTCTTAGGGTTTATATATTATTTTATTTTTTATTTTATTTTTCAATTTTGAGGGGTTTTATGTAGCTGAGTCTAACCCACAAGAATTGTTTGATTAAGACTCATGTTGAAGGCCTTGAAATGCTTGGTTCAGTTCAGGACTTAGTGAATATACTGAGTACTCGCTGAATCTCATGACTAATATATAGTATTATGATTAGGATTACAATATATACTAGTTACTCATACATTTGAGTGTATTTGAGAAAATTATTAGATGGGTATAGTATACTTAATTCCACACAAGTTTACATCAGGTAATGGATACTAAGCCAACAGCTGTAAACAATTAATAGTAGAAGATGACAAAAAATAAAACATAGAGATTCTATATGAATATTTGATTTGAGAAAAATGTATTTGGACTTAAGAGTTTTTCTTTACTATTTTTGAAATAAAGGAGAAAGATTTGAATCTCTAAAATGGGTCGTGGTGATGAATGAATGGTTGTTTTCTATGAGGGCATCCATAGTAATTTGTGTGTCTCACTTGATATTCACAATGCATCCATGGCCCTATAGTGGCCATCTTTCATGCTAAAAGGTTTGATGAGATTGCAAGACCAAGAGAGACATTTCAACAAGGTGTTGGTTTCAACTTGCTTACTTAGTGTTCAGGTTGGTTGTTAGAATTATCTAATCTCAACTAATTTAATGTGTCTATTATCATCCAACTCACCATCGTATCAACATTAATGCCAATTTAATAGGAATGATTTTTGGAGAATATTTTGGGAGATTTGGATTAATTCACATTAACTTCTTATTTACTCTCACACACACTTTGTGGGTAGTAAAAGATATTAATATTTTATTACTCCTTAACTGTTCACTGTAGCTTTTAGTTTTAATTCCTTTTTGTGGTCATTTTGCATAATGTATAAAGAAGGAAAGAAGAGCATCGTAGATCTACAAAGAAGGTTGAAGAAGGGCATCAAAGCTCTATTGTATTAATCCAGTTTTTAATATATAAATATAAATCTGATTGTGTCTATTTTGTGATGTACTTCAATCTATGTTTTTCGATCAACTTTAACACTAGTTGAATTAGTTCTATTTTACTATTGTATGCTCTTTGTTTGCTGCTCTATGTTATTTCTTCTCCTCTACCTCTTTACCCACATCTGGTATTAGAGCTACTGGTTCAAACTCTTTGTCTCTCCATCTTTTTTGGGTCTACACTTATTTCTTGTTTAATAGCCATCAATGGGTTCCATAGCCTCAATGTATGGTGCTTCTTGTCTAGCCTACAAACCCCTCTTTTCACAGGAAAAATTTATCAATATTGTTCATTGACCATGAAAGCCCTATTTAGGTATTAGGATGTTTGGGAGATTGTTGAGAATGGTTATGCAGAACCAGCAGACCAGATAGCTTATAATGCACTCACATAGGTAGAGAAAGATCTCTTGAAAGTATAAAGAAAGAAGGATGGAAAATTGCTTTTCTACATTCATCAAGCAATGCATGAAAGCATGCTACCAAGATTTTGAGAAGAAATGCAAGCAAAGGAGGCATGGGACACACTAAAAATAGCCTATCAAGGTAAGGACAAAGCTAAAGTTGCAAAACTCTAATTACTTAGAAGAGAATTTGAAAATATAAGTATGAAAGATTCAAAATCTATGGAGTAATTTTTTAATTTTGTTGTTGGGATAGTAAATCAGATAAAATATCATGGGGAAACATTAGAAGATACAAGGATAGTTGAGAAAATTCTAAGGTTTTTTCCTACTAAGTTTGATCCTTTAGTTGTTGCCATAGAGGAAACTAAGGATTTAACCCAGCTAACAATGGATGAATTACATGCACCTTTGATAAATCATGAATATAGGTTGAACAGATCACACACCTCTATTGAGAATTATTTCTCATCTCAGGCTTCAATAAGCCATGGAAGAGGTAGATGGAGGTTCACACCTAGGGGTAGAGGAAGAAATTCATTTAGAGGACGTAGCAACAGTCCTGCAAACCAAGGTGGAAGAGGACATAACAATGAACACTTTCAAAGGCATCCAAGTGGTCAAAGACAATATTTAAGTCACATGTTCAATGCAATTACTACAAGAAGTATGGTCACTACTCTTCTGAGTGTAGAAAGAAACAACATGACCAAGGAAGAAAAAATAAAAATCCCCCAGAAAATTCTACAAAAAATTCTATGTTTATTACATGTGCAAAGATTGCTAAAGGAATTTCTACAAAATCTCTAGTTGAATGCAATATGGTTCAATACAGTCCAAATGATATTTGGTATTTAGATTTTGGCTATAACAATCACATGTCTAGAAATCTAGAGTTATTTTCAAGCTTGGATAAATCACTCACCTTAAATGTTACTCTTTGGAACAATAATTAGGTGAATGTTATGGGAAAAGGTACAGTTGACATTCTAACCAAAAAGGGGGAGCAAATAGTAATTCATGGTGTTTTTTATGTTGCTGGTTTGAAACATAATCTGATGAGTATTGGTCAATTAGTGCAAAAAGGATACATAATTTACATGAAAAATAATGTATGTGTCATTCTTGATAAAGCTCCAAGTACGCAGCTGATAGTAGAGGTACAAATGACAAAAAATTGAATGTTACCATTGAGGTTGAAACCTGACATCAAAAGAAATGCAGCTGAAGCTTATCGTATGGTAGACAATAAACAAGTTGAAACAACATTTAAGGCTAAAGATTCTCAAGATGCCTCTCAGAGTTGCTCCGAAAAAAGAACAAGGTTGCTCTGGAATAGAGCAAGGTTGCTCCGAAAAGGAAGAAATTGGAACCAAAGATGAACAAAATGGTAATGTAACTATTCAAACAACTTTTCAGTCATGTGGTAAAGAATGAATCTTGGTTATGGCATTTGAGATTTGGTCATTTATACTTTGGAGATTTGAATTTGTTGCATAGAAAGAATATGGTTAAGGGGTTTCCATTGATTCAGAAATTGGAAAGAGTATGTGAAGTGTGTATTTTGAGTAAACAACATAGAGAGGCCTTCCCTATTGGAAAATCAGAAAGGGCATATAAACCACTTGAGATTGTTCACTCTGATATATGTGGGCCAATGTAAACTCCTTCCATTGGAGGTTGCACATATTTTTTGACTTTTATTGATGATTATACAAGAAAGACATGGGTATAATTTTTGAGGCATAAATATGATGCATTTGGAGTCTTTCAATAGTTCAAGGCTCTTGTAGAGAAGAAAAGTGGTTACCACATCAAGATATTAAGGATTGATAGAGGTGGTGAGTATAGTTCTAATGATTTTCTGAATTAATGTAGACAACATGGTATTCATAAACAATTTACAGCCCATTACACACCTCAAAAAAATGGTGTGACTAAAAGAAGAAATCAAAGTATCATGGATATGGAAAGGAATATGTTAAAGTCAAAGAATTTACCAAACAAATATTGGGCTGAAGCAGTAGCAACTACTGTTTATATTTTAAATAGATGTCCAACTACAAGTGTAAGAAATGTGATTCCTCAAGAGGCTTGGAGTGGTAGAAAGCAAAATGTTGCTCACTTCAAAGTTTTTGGATGCATTCATGTGCCTGAAGAGTTGAGAAGAAAATTGGATAATAGAGGTGAGAATTGTTATTTTGTTGGGTATTCAGAAGATACAAAAGCTTATAATTTGTTTAATCCAAATACAAGAAAATTTATAATCAATAGAGATGTACAATTTGTGGAGAACGAAGCATGGGATGGAAGTGTAGAAAAAATAAAAGTGTAGCAACAATTGATCCACATGATGATATGATTGATGAAGTGATAGAATAACAAGGTATTCCTCAAGCAATACCTCCTTCCACTCCCAGACATGCAACAAAATTTGTAGAACAAGCTACACCTCATTCTACAACAATACTTTCAACAAATCAGAATTTTTCTTCCACACAACAAACTCCAAAAAGAACACTAGCCATAACATCATCTAGAAGTCCTTCAAATTCAACTGATAGAAGCAACTCATCGGATCCTACATTGGAAAGTTTATTGCAGTGAAAAACAAGGAGTTTAAGATATATATATGAAGTCTATTTTAGTGTTGACACATCAAATTCATTTTCTATTTTTTCTTTATTTTCCAAAGTTGTTGATCCAATGTTTTTTGATGAAGCAAATAAGGATGAAGCATGGGTTTAAGTTGTGGATGAAGAGATTAAAGCTATTGAAAAAAATAATACTTGGGAGTTGGTGGATCATCATCAAGGAAAATATGTTATAAGTGTAAAGTGGATTTAAAAAAAAAAGTATGGCATGGATGGAAATGTGTTGAAGCATAAAGTAAGGTTGGTTGCTAGAGGTTTCACTCAACAGCCTAGTATTGACTACAATGAAACATTTGCACTTGCAGCTCGCTTGGATATGGTAAGAAGTGTTTTGGCCATTGCAGCCCAAAAGAAGTGGCCAGTTTTTCAAATGGATGTAAAATATGTACTTTTAAATGGTTTCATTGAAGAAGTTTATGTTGAGCAACCGGAAGGATATGAAATTCCATATCATGAAGGCAAAGTATATAAGTTGAAAAAGGTGCTCTATGGACTCTAGAAAGCTCCTAGAGCATGGTACAATCAAATTGATTCTTATTTAATTAAGAATGGTTTTAGTAGGTGCAGTTGTGAGCCTACTTTATATATCAAGATGGATGAAGAATGTAAAATGCTAATAGTTTTTCTATATGTAGATGATTTAATCTTTATGGAAGACCTTTCTATAAATATTTTTAAGGCAGCTATGATGAAAGAGTTTGAGATGATTGATCTTGGTCTTATGAAATTATTTTTTGGAATAGAAGTTAAGCAATCACAGATGGTATTTTTATTTCTCAATCAAAATATGCAAGTGATGTATTGAAAAGATTTAATCTACTAAATTGCAAACCAACCCCTACACTAGTTGTGATAGGACTGAAGTTAAGCAAGGAAGATGATGGTTCATTAGTTGATCCTAGATTCTTTAAAAGGTTGGCTGGTAGTCTCATGTACTTGACTACCACAAGGCCTGACATCATGTATGGTGTGAGTCTTATCTCAAGGTTCATGGAGTCTCCAAAAGACTCTCATTGGCAAGCTGGAAAAAGGATATTGAGGTATGTATGTGGAACTAAGAAGTATTAAATTTTATATTCAGTTGTAAATTATTTCAAACTCATTGGATACACAGACAACGATTGTGTTGGCAGCATAGATGATAGAAAAAGTACTTCTAGTTATGCCTTTAATTTTCGATTAGGGGTTGTATCATGGGCTTCAAAGAAACAACCCATTGTCACACTTTTATCAGCAGAAGCAGAGTATGTTGCAGCCACAACAACATCATGTCAAGACGTATGGATGAGAAGAATGTTAACTAAGTTGATGCATAAACAAGATGAAGCAACAAAGATTTATTGTGATAATAAATCAGCCATTGCACTGTCTAAAAATCATATTTTTCATAAAAGAAGCAAGCACATAGACACTAGATACCATTTTATAAGAGAGTTAGTGAATAAAAAAGAAATATGTTTAGAGTTATGTAGATCAAAAGATCAATTTATTGATATTCTCACTAAGCCATTGGCAAGAGATGAATTTGAATACTTGAGAAGTTGTTTGGGTGTTTGTGCTGAAGATGAATGCTCCAAAAAAATTTGTGCTAGTGCAAATGCTTTAGAACTTGAAGGAAGATGCTCCAAAACTTTTAAACATAATTCAGGAACAAAAGTTAGATGCTCTAAAACTTGAAGGTAGACTGAAGATGGATGTGCTAGAAATTTTTTAGAAGTATACTGAGAATTAAGGTGGATGCTCTGGAAGTTTTTTGTGTAGAATTCTAGTGAGAGTAAGGGGGGGTGTTAGAATTATCTAATCTCAACTAATTTAATGTGTCTATTATCATTCAACTCACCACCATGTCAACATTAATGCCAATTTAATAGGAATGCTTTTTGGAGAATATTTTGGGAGATTTGGATTAATTTACATTAACTGTCTATTTACTCTCACACACTTTGTGGGTAGTAGAAGATATTAATATTTTATTACTCCTTAGTTGTCCACTGTAGCTTTTAGTTTTAATTCCTTTTTGTGGTCGTTTTGCATAATGTATGAAGAAGGAAAGAAGAGCATCACAGCCCAGTAAAGAAGGTTGAAGAAGGGCATTGAAGCTCTGTTGGATCAATCCAGTTTTTAATATATAAATATAAATATGATTGTTTCTATTTTGTGTTGTGTTTCAATACGTGTTTTTTGAGCAAGTTTTAACACTAGTTGAATTAGTTCTCTTTTACTATCGTATTTTTTTGTTTGCTGCTCTATTTTATTTCTACTCCTCTACCTCTTTACCCATAGTTGGCAACCCTTGCAAGGAATCATTGATATTGGTGAGAGCAATATGGGGAGGTATGTCTTTTCTTTGGAAATATTTTCCACTAGATTTAGAGGATGGTAGTGAGATTATAGGGTGATTAATGATAATAACTTGCTTTCCTACTATTTTATTGCTCAAAGGATTCAAGAGAAGGGAAGTTCCATTTACAATAGAAGGTTCGGAAGAAGATAGGTTGAACACTTCGAGAAGAGAATACCTTGTTTTGCAGTGTATGGATAAAGAATAAGGGGGGCTATGGGTTCCCTTAAACATGTTAGTGGCATAAAACTCTTGTAGGCATTGTTAGAGCCACATCTCCAACAAAAGAACTAAAGAAAGTTTTACAGAATTCATAGTTGTTTTTCTTCAATAGAAATATTTGTATTTCTCTGTTAGAGACATTAAAATTCTACTATTGTTGGGTGCCATCACTTCATAGATCCATGGGGTTGCAAGCATGAATAGTAGCTTCTTGAGAGGGGGTAACTGTGTTTTGTTCTCATTGTAGGTGTTTTAGCTCTTATTGGCATGCTCCTTTTATGAGTTTTTGATGAAGAACTACTCACATTAAGATATCTACATTTATAATATTCAATATCTAATTTAAATTTTTTTGACAAAAAATTGGAGCTTCTTCACTTCATTATGGTGATATTTATATTTGTGAGTTGTGAAAGAAGATCTATTTGAAAAGATCCCTTTAAAATTCTTGTAGGCATGATAGAAAACAAATCCTATGGTGCTAATCTAGGGATTATGTCAAGAATTGAGAGAAATCATATGCATCTACTTGTTTGTCTTCTAACTTAACACACATCATTGGGGTGAGCTAGAGGGGATTTACCCAATAGGTAAGTGAGAAATGCATTTATGGATATCATAAATATCCAAGCAGGTAAGGAAAGCATGTCATGTCGACAATTTCATTTGAAAAGATCTTGCAATTTAAATTTTCCCATTTCTTGTAAATAAATACCTCTTGGTGTGCAATAACTATTGACCTCCTATGAACCAAGAAGAATTTATTTAGTATAGTGCACAAAATCACATTGACAGTAATATACTAAGCAATAGACAAATCAATCTTTTGGAGTTGACATTATTTTTGTAGCTGGCAATTGTATGTTAAAAAATAGTTGTTGATTGGTTAAGCATTGTATTGTACTTGTGAATTTGAAATGAATGCTTTTAGCTTAAAATCAAGATTTTGTCTTTTGTGTTTCATTCTATTATTGTCTATTTGGATTTACTGATTTTGACATGATTTTGTAATTATGGGACAATAGAAGTTGAAAGTGTTGGAAATAAATATTTTTGAGTCAAAGAATTTAATTTATGACATGTCCTTTATCTCTACTAAATATATATTGGATATGGAGACATCCTATCTTGCAAATTCCAGCAAACTTAATTTATTTTTGGAGGCTCAAATTCTTGCTTCTAGATTTGGGAATTTTTTTTATTGGCAAATAATTGTTTCTCCTAATAGCTGGAAGCCAAAAAGAGGAGAAAAATAAAAAGGAAGAGTATACAAGAATAGTTTTAGTTGCATAAAAATGAGTTGAAAACACAACAATAGTAACTCGAGAAACTAGAATAGTACAGTAGCTCTAAAAAGAAAATGTAGAGCTATAGTAGTAGCTCTAGAATAGTGACTACAAACAACAGCTCCAAAAAGTAGATGTAGAGCTACAACACTAGCTCTAGAATGTTTATAGACATTTTGTAATCTTTTTGTATATGTTTTGCAAAATCTAATTTTTGATATAAATAGAAAAATATATTCTCTAAGTTTAAATGATTTTTCCTCTCTTGTGTCTCCATTGTTATTGTCAATTGTTTTCTAGTTTTCCAACAAGTGGTATTAGAGAATTCTTTGTGTTATAGTTTGTTTTATTTTTCCAACAGGAAGGTGTTGATTTATTTATTTGATTACTATGTGAGAGACAGGGGGACCAATAGGGTATATACACTTAGAGGAAACATCAATTCTTGTACCTTTGAAAATTCCATAGAAATTGAGTGAATTTTTGTCAAAGTCTATCTTTACCATTTATAGGAGAAATGATCATTTGGATAAGTCATCCTTTAGAATCCCTTGGGACTTTGTTTCAATTGATTAGCCTGTGTATAGAGTTGGATGATCAATAATCCCCTTGTTTTCTAAGTCATCAACTATTTCTTTTCTTCACTCTTTTTTTTATTTTTTTTAAACTTTTTAAGTATTAAGGGAATCAACAACTATACCGGGCATCATAGCTTGATAGTCTTGCTTTCAAACTAGAGGAGGGATGTTCTATAAACCCTAACCCACCTTTGTTTGACTATAATTGGTGGGGTCTTTGGGTTCAAGGACATTTGAACAAGGCTTCACCCATTTGGTTTTAGGATCTGAGCTTGTGCCCAATTTTGACACCAGTGAATTGTTGGAGTTACATTTTGATGTTGCTTAGAATTGTATACATTTTCAATTTGGTTGAATATTTTTTAAATTCATGAAGCACTTGTATATTCCAATTGAGAATAATAAGATTTGATAAGAAAGTGTTTTTTTTATATTTAACTATGTATTTTATTTTCATCGAAAAACATAGTTAAATCCAAAAAAAAAAACACTCTTATTCCAATTTATTTGATCTTCGTGAAAGAAATTAATTGTTTGTGAGCTCAAAATACTCTTTAGAAATATTTCTATGATAAATGATTCTAAATGTATTTGAAACATTCATATGATAGTGATTTTGATATGACTTATTATGTATTATTTTTGGTTTACAGGCTGAAGAGCAGTATTTAAAGTAAGACATGATTGTGCTTCTTGTTCAAATAAATGGAAAAAACTGAGGCAAACTAAACATTCCACCAGGATCTAATGAGGTTGAAGCATTTTTTGTTGTGATTCAAGATAAGAATTTTGATAAATACCCGAGTGGAAAATCAATAAGGAAAAGAATTCTAAATTTAGTTATAGAGCAAAGATAAAAATGTACTGCAAATCGGGGCATGTTTTACTTCCTCAAAAATCATTCCTTAAGAAGATGGGTTGTTGCTAAAAATATTCTCTGTTGCATAAGGTTCTAAATCAGAGAAACTTGTAATGAGAAAATATCGGGGAAATGTATTGTACTTGTAATCATTGTGTTGCTCCTATTCAGGACCATCTACTTTCAAGATTAAGATTAACATAGACAAGCCTTGTTATGAATCCTCGGTTTCAAAATAAGCTTGGAAAATATAGTAAATTCACCTATGCAATGGGAAATCATTCTTAACACAAGAAAAAATGGCCTGAGCACATATAGATTTGAAAAGTAAAATTAACTAAAACCATGGAAAGTGACTTACCACAATATTCTACACAAATCATGTATGATGCAGAAAAATGGGTAGAGGTTGCAACCCTAAATCATGTGTTGTGCTTTCACTTCTCCATTTTGGTCGGCTACCTTGAACATAAGGTTTCAAACTTCTCCATTTTAGCGGGCTATGCCTGAAAATAAGGTTTGGACTCACTTCTCCATTTTGGTGGGCTACGATTGAAAATAAGGCCTTGACGAAGGTTTTAGAGTATGTTTATTAAAATGAAAATTATGGCCAAGATTTTAATAATGAGCACATTTTGACATGTTAAATACATATATAAAAATTTTAAATATAATTTTTCATTAGACAAAACTATATATTTGTAATAGTAAAATTATTATAGGAGTTTAGTTTATTTTTTCTCTATCCACCTCTCTATATCTTATCTATATCTCCCTCTCCATTTTATGTTTTTCTCTCTTTATATCTTATCTCTATCTCCCTCTCATTTATGTCTTTCTCTCTCTATAAGTTTTTCTTTCTATATTAAATGTCATGCTACCTTGAGCATAACTCCCCAAGGACACATACCATTCTTGGACTTTTGGCATGAAACAAGTAATGAAAAGTTAGTTTTTCTTTTCTCTATCTCCCTTTCCCTCTATATCTCTTATATTTCCTTCGCTCTTGTATTATCTCTCTTTTTTCTATTGATTTCTCTTTCAATCTTTCTCTCTATCTATATCTCTATTCCTCTTTATCTCTCTACCTCTATATTTCTTTGTCTCTATCTCTTTATTTTTTTATTTCCATCTTTATCTTTTCTATTATAATTTAACTAATTTATATAATCTTACTTGTAAACTATTTTTAATATCATTATTTTCCTCTGGTAAATGTAGAGTATGTAAACTTATAAGTAGCTTAGTCTATATTTGAGAATTGTATGCATATTTATATTCCACACTACATAGTTGGGCCCTTTGCGGAGTTGGGCATTGAATTTAGAAGAACCTTTGGTATTCATATGATGACACCACAAAAAAAAAAATTATTTCACAAAAAATATTTATTAGTAATTTTATTTGTAATTGCGAGAACTCCAATCCCAATACCCGCAAAATAATAAGAAAAAACAAAAATAGATTAGAGAATGCAAGCAAGAACAAGGATTCCCCATGAAATCCATTTACCAAGTTCAAATTAGGAAAAAAAACAATGAATAACACAATGAAAACAACAAAATAAAGATTGAATCCTAATTAAACTAGCAAACTCATGATCCCATGGGGGAATTGGTGCCAATTTGATGTGAAAATTGGTACTTTCCCAATTCCTATGATGCAAGCTTGATGTATATTGATGAATGTTGATGAGTGATCCACTTTGATGAAGGATGGTGAGTGCTCCAAGCTAAAAACCTACATAACCTAGCTAAGAATTCAATAATAATGGATGAAGATTGCTAATGATTTGAGCATGGTAACTTTGCATAATTTATGGATGATCAAATGAGGAATGAAGCCTCTTATTTATAGATGAGATTGAAGGATGATTGTCCAAAATAGATAAATGTGGGACTAATATTCATCCAATGGAAAGATGCCACTTATCAATCTATGAGTGGATGGAGGATGTGCAAGTTTTGAGGGTTGTGCCAATAAATGCCTATTTTTGAATTTTGAATTTTGTTGAAATGACATGCAAGAGGGAAGAAAGAATGCATTAACTGCCACTTGGCTCAAGGAAAAGGACATGTAAGAGAGAGTAAATGCCTTGTTGGATGTACATGTCAACTTGGATTTTTGAATTCAAACTTGGAGAATATTCCTTAAAGATGCCTTGTTGAGGAAAATAGAGATTTAATAAATCTATTTTCATGTGTAAGTGGGAAAAGCTAGAGGATGGGATATGATAAGAGATTAAATTAATCAAGGGTCAATTAATTTAATAGGAGATTAATTGATGTGACTTATTTGGCTTAGATTTATGGATTTATTTAAATCAAATAATGAGAAGAATGTGATAAGAGATTAATTAAATAAAGATTTTAATTTATTTAATTAAAATAGATGATGTTAGATCAAATTAAATAAGGTGTTAATTTATTTTAATTTAATAGAGAGACTTTAGAGATTTAATTAAATAAAATTGACTATTTAATTAAATTGGGATAATTAGATCAGATTGATTGATTTAATTAATAAAAGAGAAAGACTTAATTAGATAAAATGATTTATTTAATTAAGGGAATGAAATTGATGAATTTAACCAAATAAGGAAATTTGATTAAATGGTTAGACTAAGGGATAATTTAGGATGAAATGGTATTAGTAATCAGAATCAGATGCACAATGTCAATCGATATATTTTCTATGTCTAAATTTTGCCCCTCTTTAAAGTGATGCACTTGTTGCATTGGTTCAACATATAATCTTGCTGAGATCAAAGTTAAAAGTTCTCTGATTTTATGATGCCCTACTATGGCCCCAATGTGAAGAATTATGTTGTTATATTGGCCCCTTGAGAGATTGGGTGAAGAGGTTTGATTTGAGGGTTGATCTCTCAACAAAGAGGTTCAACATTAGTTTAGCTCGTATGTTTGATGTAGGCAGTCATCGGCCATGGGTAGCTTCATGCCTATTTTGATATATTACACACACTTGATCTTGATTTGTACCATGACAGTTACAGTATTGATGATATATGAGAGATGATTATGATGTTTATATGTAATGGATGATACAGATGCACATGATATGATATGATGATGATTTTATGATTATGCAGTGGATGATAAATGTATAGATTATGATATGCTTAGAATAACCAATCTATATTACGTAATGCATGTGAGATGATCAATGTTTCTTAAATGATATGATATGATATGCAAATGGTTTCTAGATGCAGGATGGATGCATTAGCAATGATTTATGATTAAATATCATGGTACCATGTTAGCAGAGAAAAGCAAGAGAGAAGACAACAAGAGATTCCAACAAGACATGAGATGATGATGATGATGATGATGATGATGATGATGATGATGATGATGATGATGATGATTACTTGCTATGGAGTTGGGATTTTAAAAGGGCCAATTACCTTATGTTTGATAACACACATAAGCATGATGCATCAGGGTATAAAGAACCAGGATGGCATTGTACCTAGTGCGATGGACTTTGACTCGACAAAAAAATATGAGTATTCTTGTTCACACTTGACATATAGAAACCTTGCTAGGACATACCTAACAAAGCAATTATTTGCCAAGTTATATTACAAGAACGTCCAACAAGCACAATAGATAAAAAGATAATGATTGTTGCCCCATTCCTATTTCTCTAAATCCCTTCATTGGGGACATCATTGAAAGGTAATGAGCACAACAAGATAAATCAAAAGAAAAGATCAAGTAAACAAACAAGTCAATGTTCTTCATACCTCTAGCCAAATGGATTTGTTTTGATAGGATAAGTATCCAAAGTGATATACAAAATGATGCCCATTGTTAGAATGATATATCCTAGGACATGCATTGTATAGGATGACGATGGGTTGATAAGTTGTTTGATAGGCTTTTGATATAAGGTTGACTGACATGTTTGAAAATGATCAGGAGTTTGATTTTGCATTTAAAAGTTTGTTGCTTCAATTTTGATTTTGTGTTTGAAGTTTTCTTTTTTGCTGATTGTTGTGGTTGTTTCTGTTTTTTTTGCCAAAGGATGAGGGTGACGATCAGTTTATTATGGATGATTGATTATCACGGGTGAAAGCGAGATGAGACAGATGGATTTTTTCAAATATTTGGATGTTTTTAGAGTTTTGACATGTCTTGAGGCTATTTTTGGTATTTTCAAGATTTTACAAGTGTTTTGATTTTTCAATTTTCCAATGTTTTGGAGTTTTCTGAGATTTTGTGAATGTTTTTGGATTTTGTTTTTTTTTTTTGAATGTTTTTTTATTTTGATGTCTTGGGGGCTAATCAAATATTAGCCTTGCCTATGTTTAAGCTCAGAGATGATCTAGTTCATATAACCATGCTTTTGATTTTTTTTGGGATTTTTTGAGTGTTTTTGGATTTTTTATATGTTTTGAATATTTTTTCAATTTTCTTGGGTTTTTGAATGTTTTTGGATTTTTTGCATGATTTTGACGATTTGGATTGGGATGCGTTTGATGATATCAATTTTTTGTTTTGGAATTTTGTTGAAAAACCAAGCTAAGGTTGATTGATTGGATCGATGGATTAATGATCATAACATTGTTGAGGATACACAACAATGCAAGGATAGTGTTAAGAAATACAAGGATTAGGATGGATATCCCAAGATGATGAGTGATTGATTGGATTTGATTGATCAGGAGTTTGAAGCTTGATTTGGAACAAAAGTTGTTTGAATGATTTGATATGACATTTGAAGTGCAAATTAGATGGAACTGATAGTGATTGTTTGGATTGATGTTCGATGAAAGATGAAGATTGATAAGGAATGTCTTCTCGTCAAAATATTCCATGGGCTAGTGTTTTGGATTTTGGATTACAGATGCTTGAACAATTTGATTTCACATTTTCCAATATTCATATCACCACATAAGTTGGAGGATATAGACCAAGATTTATTCTTGAAGCAAGATGTAGATATCTGTCACCAATGTCTAGCAATGTATGGAATGCCATGGGTGGATGCTTGGATAGGTGTATGGATGGAGGGATATGGATTATCTTGTGATAAGACAAGGTGTTCAGATAAATAATGCTTATTTGGATAATGCTTCATGGCTCAGATAATGCTGGGTAGGATAGGATCAATAAAAATGACCCATGTCAAGATGTTTATCGTAAGCATGTGTAAAGTGTGCCCCAAAATTTTACCAAGATCAAGATAATTTGGACTATGGATGTAGATGGATTGGATAAATGGTTCATGGATTAAATGGATTTATTATGGATGTGATAAGATGCTTTCACTAGCACATGTAGATGCCCGATTCTACACATGAAGCTTGTTTGCCAAGTTTTCATCATGGTACGTGCCCAAAGCACCACCATGGTGGTTTTCACTGGAGGACAATTTTTTTCTTTATTGTTTTTAATCCTTTTTCTAATTTTTTTGGATTTTCATATTTTTTTATTTTTTTTATTTTTCCAAAAGATTTTAAGCTCATGTCGAACCACCTTGTGGTGTTGATGTAGATTCTTTTGTCATAAGGTGGCATTGATATTCTTCCTGGAGAAGTTGTTTTTCCAAGATATATACACTTGAATACAACTTTTGAGATTCCTGATCTGCTTTGTTGATACCGGAGCTAACTTTGTCTTTGTGCGCACATCATGATAGAGTGCCTTCAAAATCCTTATGATGAAGGGTCATTGCCAATACATGGTCAATGTGAGAATTGGATATTATCCGTGGAGGCGTGGATGGAGTTTGTTTAGGAATAAAAGATGGATTGGTTGACAGTTTGGAACCTTTGACTCTCCAAAATTGGGAAGATGAGGAATGATGGGTGGATACGAAATTGTGAAGGGAATTAGGACCAATTGTTTGATACACTTTGTGTGTCACTTGCGAAGCCTGCTTTTTCCTTTGTGGACATCCTTGATGGATACTTTTTCCTTTTTTATTTTTCCCCATAGTTTCTTTGACTGATGGAGTTTGATAGGGATAATCTTTCTTTGTATGTTTTGGTATCCATGTGTATTTGATTTGTCCATTATGCTTCTTAGCTTCTTTTTCTTTGATAATGTTCTTTGTGCTTTGATTCACATCCTTCATTTGATGTTGGTCCCAATTTTTGGATGGGGTAATGGGTGGATGAAGATTCATGACATGGCTGGTTGTAGTATTGACACTAGTTTCATCATAAGGACTCTTCATGCTCCCTATGTTGATGTTTTCTTGAGACATAGTTGCCCCTAGTATTAGGAATGGGAAGTGGCTCAATATCCTCTAGATCATTAAGTGGATTTGGATCAAATATTGAGTTGAAGATTCCTTCAATATCTAGAAACATGTCTTGGAAAGGACCATTGCTAGACCTTGGTGAAAGATGTTGATCATGCTTTGGAATGAATTCTTGAGATATGCCCTCTAACTCATTAGGTGATGTAGAGAAATTTTCAACATGGTCATTGGTTGATGGATTGTTGATTATAGGATCAAATAATGTTAACACTCCTTGAAATGGATCATTGTCAGATATTGTTGAAGGATTCTTATCATGATCAAAAATTGACTCTTGATGTATGTTGATTTGATCTTTGGATGAGGTATAAATATCTTCCATGTGTTCATTGATGGATAGGTCTTGATCATGTGATCATTGACTTGGATCGATACATGGAGTCATTAACATTTGTTGGGATTTTGAACAACATTTGCTTGTTGGGATTCGTATTGGGCTTGAGCTTGTGCTTGCACTTGAGCCTAGGCTTGTGCTTGTTGGGTTTGTAGTGCGGCTTGGGCAACTTAAGTAGCTTGTGTAGCCTATGTAGCAACTTGTCAGTTTTGGTTTTGTTGGAGTGCCTTGTGATAATTAGCCTTCTGAGTTGCTTGCATTGTAATGTTATATTGGCTTGATGTGTTTGGTTTGGGTGGTGGTGGTGGCAGAGGTGGTTTTGGAATAGTGCTTTTTGTGGTGATAAGTGGTATTGTCATATTGATGATTGGTATTTGAGTGGTGGATGGTGTAATTGATGTGATTGGTCCTTGAGAGACCATGTTTTGAGATATTATGGGGGTGGTTGATGATATTGTGATTTCTTGTGCATTTTTTATCTGTTGTTACGATGCTGATGAGAAGTTTTGAAAGTTTGGCATGATGTTTTGATTGATGTTTGGGATATCAGTTTGATTGATACTTGGTAAAGGGGGAAGCCCTAAGCAAAGGAGTGGTGTGGGTGATGATGGCAATGGTGGTTTTGGAATCATGTTCGATGTAGTGAAAATTCATTGAGATACATTTGGAGTGATTGTGAGGGTTTGAGATATGATGGGTGTGATAGGGGGGTTGGAGTGATCGAGGTGATAGATCCTTGGGAGACCATATTTTTATTTTTCAAGATTGATGTTGTCATTTCATTAGATACCATTTGTTGGTGTGATGTCGATGGTATATTCAAAGGATTTGATTTGATGGCTCGATTGGGGTTAGGTGGATTGATTTGAATGGAGTGATTGGTGCTAGGTAAAGGGGGAATCCCTAAACCAAGGAATAATGTTGATATGGGTAATGGTGGTGGAGATGTCTCTTGGCACAATGACTCAACTATTTTGGTAAGTGTAGGAATTTGATCTCACCAAATTTGATCTTTATTTTGATCTTGACTCCCTTGATATAGTTTATTTGGTTTTTTTTTCAAGTAGATTTGGGATGCATACTTGTGGTTTTTGAATGGGATCATGGAAAAATTGATTTTGGACAATGTTCTAATTTGGGATGATGTTCATATTTGGCATGATAGGTTGAAATTGAACATTGTTGGTGTTGGGAATCACATTGCCTTGATTTAGGTAACTTTGATTTTGCATGGTGTTACCTTGACTTGGATTAATACATGGAGTTGTTAACATATTCTTTAGACTTTGAACAACATTTGTATGATTCGAAAACATATTTATCCCAAATTTTTCCAAGTTTGGATTCATGTTTTGTAATCTTGTAGTTGGTATATTAACTTTTGGCATGTATGGATTTGGTGGGATAATGTTGTTTTGTTGAAGACTCATGCATTGAGTATTTGGTTGATAGATTTTTAATGTTTGACTTGGATTTAAATCTACCATTGGAAAAGGTGTTCCAAGATTTAGATTGGGTAGACTCACATTTGTTGTACCATTGAGGTTTATAGGAGATAATGATCCCATGTATGGACTGTATAAATGTGAGTTTTGAAAATCAATTGGCATTGTAAGGCTTTGATAGTTTGGTTGACCTGGATTACTCATGATGTATGGATCAAGTTTATATTCCATTTTCCTCTTTTTTTTTGACCTTGTTAACCTCTAAGGTGTTTAGGACCAATGATGAGATGAATGATGAAAGGGGTGAATGATATGGGTGTTGAACATTTAGGAACTTTGGATCAATGCTAGACTTAGGGCTTGATTTTGATTGTTTGAGTTGGATAATGAACTTGTAAACCATAAGATGATAGACGTTATCTTTAGGATGTACTTGTTCAAAGGGGTGCTAATTTAACTAGAGGTATGAGAAAGGATGCATTCCCATACTACTAACTAAACAAGGTGATTTTGATTTTGATGATTTACCCAAGTCTAGAATGATGTTTCGAAAGCTCTAAATTTGTTTGGTGGGATGGGATGATAAATGTTTGAAATGGATGAAGGGTTTGATTTTGATCCTAAATGAACCTAAGAAGGACTTGTTTCAAGGCCAAGGTTTTGAAGAACATGTTTTTCCCTTCAAACCAAAAGATCAATGTTTGCTCAAAAGACCACAAGACAAAAGATACAGAAGCACATGTGTGGGGTTCAATTGATTTCATCTTGATTAGTGAATTGTTTTTACTACAAAAAATTATTTGATTAGGTTTTCCAAACTAGATGTCCAATGTCCTAATTTCTTCAAATCCCACAAAGTATGTTATGTGGAAATTTGATGAATCTAAGGCAAGGGTTACCTATTATTGATCTTTAGTAAGAAAATTGAGATGTAAGTTCAAGTGTTTAGAAACCTCTAAGGATGTGAATCCCAAGGGAAAGCAATAACACATGAATTTGGTCAATTGTATTTTCCTCCTAAAAGGTTTGAAATTTTGATGAGGATGTTAAGTGTTTGTTTTAAAATGTTTTCGAACAAGCAAAGTGTTTTGACTCATAAGTAATATAACATCCTAGCTCAATTGGTACGTTTTTCTTGGTGGGCTTGCCTCATACCCTTCTTAGTAGAAGAGATGATTTTACATGCAACCAAGGATAGAGTATTAAGGTATGTTAAGAATGAAGTCTTAACCTCTATACTTTAACCAAGATCGGACATGGCAAGTAACTTCTTGGAATCTAAGTTCCAATGCACCACTTTGATAAACTCGTTGAATGGATTAATTGGTCACTACAAAAAAGGGTTTTACTTTGGACTTTTCATTTGTGGAAATTGACCCATATAGTGAGAGTCCCTTTTCAGATCTATCTCATTGGAGCTAACTGCGTGATATTGGCATTTACTCCAATACCCACATTTATATCCTAGTTGGAAATACTCTTGGCTTTAGAGTGTTACCAGTTGAGTCATTCCCTTGGGTGAGTACTTTCTCCCCAAGGCAGACCCTCTAAGATAAAAAAAAAAGTGAATAAAGACAATAGCCATAACTCGATCAATCTTTATTTTCAACACAAAGAGAGAGAATGTATGCAATAATGCTCCACTCACACTCGCACAATGCTTTGTTCAATTTTAAACCCAAAATAAAGTGTGGAGGTGATTTCTTTATCTCACCATAAAATCACAAAAAAAAGGCATTTTGATTCTCAAGATCGCTATAAAGTGCGAGAGAAGTGCATACGTCCTTTTCCAATGAAGTTAGTTTAAGTAAGCCCTCACAAAGACAACATTGCACTTGTTCATTTTAGAGCCACAAAGCAAATTTAAGTTCTTTTTAAACCACCAAAGGACAAATGAGAGTTGTTTTGTTCAATTTTTAATCAAAAAACAAACTCTAGTAAGTTGTAATCCTAATGTTCATTTTAAGCCTTTACAAAAAATTGAAAAGATTCTTTTTTTTAAAGCCCAAATGAAATTAGTGTCCTAAGCAAAGAGGAATAACAGTTTCCTAAGAGTGTTAAACAAACACTAAAGTGTTTAAAAACACTTTGATTTTGTGAAATATCATCATCATGCTTCTCCTTCTTTTGGTTTTAATTGATCCAACCTACAAGGAAGAAAACCAGTCAGATTCTACCAAACAAAGAGGTTAAAAAGCAGAAAATAGAAGATAAACTTATCATTTATCAAAAAGCACGTGATAAAATTAAATTTCAACTTTTTACTCTCTACTAGTGGCACAACCCATGAATGTGTTAGAGTTTGATTTCTCCAGCGGTGTTGTATAGTGCCACTTACCAGTCAATGGCACTCTATGTCTAGACTAGTGAGCTCAAATGCGTCGCCCTTTTGCTCAGCGTCACAGTTTAAAATTTAAATTCAAAATTATTAGGCAGGATGGCTAGAGCATCACAGTTTGGACTTTCTAGTGGTGCTATATGGTGGCAATGAGCTTCCAGCGTTGGAATTTTCCTGTGCACAAACAAAAATGCAAAAATTTTAGAAAAATGTGATTGAAAATGATATTTTTCCCTCCTTCTAGTGCCAAATGTGAGAACCCCAATCCCAATACCTGCAAAACAATAAGAACAAACACATTAGATTAGAAAATGCAAGCAAGAACAAGGTTTCCCCATGAAATCCATTTACCAAGTTCAAATTAGGAAAAAAATCAATGAAGAACATAATGAAAACAACAAAATAAGTATTTAATCCTAATTAAACTAGCAAACTCATGTTCCCATGGGAAAATTGGTGCCAATTTGATGTGAAAATTGGCCTTTTCCCAATTCCTATGATGCAATATTGATGTATATTGATGAATTTTGATGAGTGATCCACTTTGATGAAGGATGGTGAGTGCTCCAAGCTAAAAAATTGCATAACCTAGCTAAGAACTCAATAATAATGGATGAAGATTGCTAATGATTTAAGCATGGTAACTTTGCATAATTTGTGGATGATCAAATGAGGAATGAAGCCTCTTATTTAGAGATGAGATTGAAGGATGAATTTCCAAAATAGAGCAATGTGGGACTAACATTCATCCAATGGCAAGATGCCACTTGTCAATCTATGAGTGGATGGAGGATGTGCAAGTTTTGAGGGTTGTGCCAATAAATGCCTATTTTTGAATTTTGAATTTTATTGAAATGACATGCAAGAGGGAAGAAAGAATGCATTAAATGCCACTTGGCTCAAGGCAAGGGACATGTAAGAGAGATTAAATGCCTTGTTGGATGTACATGTCAACTTGGATCTTTGAATTCAAACTTGGAGAATATTCCTTAAAGATGCCTTGTTGAGGAAAATAGAGATTTAATAAATCAATTAAATCTATTTTCATGTGCAAGTGGGAAAAGCTAGAGGATGGGACATGATAAGAGATTAAATTAATCAAGGGTCAATTAATTTAATAGGAGATTAATTGATGTGACATATTTGACTTATATTTATGGATTTATTTTCCATGTCTAGAGTAATATTTTATTATTAATTATGGCAGGCTACGATTGAAAATAAGGTCTTGACGAAGGTTTTAAAGTATGTTTATTAAAATGAAAATTATGACCAATATTTTAATAATGAGTACATTTATTTAGTCATTTTTATTTGCCTGATATTAATCATTTATTTATTCATTTTTCTTTGTCTAATATTAGTCATGTATTTAGTCATTTAGTTGTGATTTTACCTGATGACCAAATTAGTCACTTATAAATGGCCAAATTTGTCATTTATTTTCCAAATACTACTAGTGTTAGTCATGTGACTAAAATTTTTAGTCATGTAGTCATTTACTGAAGCCAAATTCTACTAGTGACCAAAGACATCACAATGGCCTCCACTAGAGCCACCTATGCTTGTGCCATCCCCACTACCAAAGCCGCCACCACTCATTCCACCAGAGCCCCCACCACTAGGGGTAGCAGGGGTTGTGAAGCTGAAACCAAGGGGTATTCTACTCACCTTGACAGTAGGGGGCTTTTTAGAAGCAAAGGAAACACTAATTGAAGGGCCTATTTTGGCCATACATATAGATGTGGTAGGAATTGGGATTCCTATTTTTCTTTCATAGCACTGATACATTTTGATCAATTTTTTGACAATGGTCCATTAGAATTTTGATGACTATTTGTCACTATTATTGCATCAGAATTTTGACGACATTTGAAACGTCAAAATTCTAACCCAGAATTCTTCAAAAAATTGATCAAAATGTATCATTGTAGGCATCAAGCACCTCTTCTTGGATGGTACCTAATCTAGTCTTTTATAAGGGGATATAGGCTTTGGTGAGGTCAGTAAGGCCATGTAAGAGCTCTATGCCTGTCTGATCCTTTCCTAGTAGATATCTCTCCTTGCTAGCAAGTCTAGCAGCTCTCACCATGTTTGGTGATTTTTCTAAATGATTCACAAGGTTCGACAATTTTTTATCCAATTCCAAATGGTTTTCTGCATGGATATGTATAGCATCATCCTCATCTAGAGATAAATCCATAAGGGATTGTAGAGGGGTAGGAGCATGAGTTGTCTAGTTTATGAAACCCATCTCATTGGTAAAACTTATTTGAAAACCAATGGTAAAGCCAATAGCCAAACCAGTGGAAAAACTAGTAGTGAAACTAGAAGTGACCTTCACCTTTTGCATTAGTAGGTCTCACACATTTCTTCTAACAATGTACCCAAAATTCATGGATTGGGTTATGATGCTCATAAACCTCCACATCAATTAGGTTTACAATAGTCTCCAAGTGTGGAGGAAAAAGTCTCAACACAAACAAATGGATAAACATTGTTCACATTAAGTTCACCAAAACTGTAAGGTAGAGGGACCAACCACACCAAGGCTCTAGTTCATGGAGAGCCAAGAGTGGAGGGATTCCCTAACTTACCTCAATCCAATGAGTGTTTTGAGTCAAGGATAGAGAATGAATATCACTCTCAAGTGCTTCTACAACTCTATAGATCCAAAAACTTAAATGGGACTAGACGAGATGATTTCTAGAATCTGAACAACACCTCAGATAGCTCTCTACCCAAGGATGACAATACAACTAAGGGATGAAAACATGGCACACTAGTGTCTCTTTAGGGCCCTAGAATTTGTATGACCAAAAAGTGTGAAATACAGTGCGAGAAATAAGAAAACCTACTAACTATCTAGCTGACTATGTTTAACAAAATGAAATAGCTATATAAATGCTAAAGAAGGTAGATGAACGTAAGGGTGATGAAGACCAACTCATTGAGGGTCCATTTTTCTAGTGTAATCCACAAACATGTACACATACACACTTCTAAGAATGGAAACATATTGGGGCTATATAGGGGTTTTCCTCAGTCAAACCCTTGCTTTAGTGTTTCCACCTCCACAAACAACCAAGAAAGCCATGAAGTAGAAAATGCGATAAAGGAAAGAAGAATATCAAACAATACAAAAGATACAATGCTACTCTATCAAACCACAACAAGAAAGGATAGTGAATCAATACCACCTCCAACCAAATGCACTTAGGTCTAATGAAGGGAAATGCAATACAATTATCTTAGAAAAGTTGGCATGGTTGCAATAGTGATGAAGGGAGGTCTTGCAAGATTCCAAGCTCATAGCTTCTATGGTAACACCACAAGTACAAAATGGAGTTGATGGAGCAACAAGCTATTGCAATGATCAATGTAATTGTATAAAAATGCTCAAGAGATCAAGTGAATGGCAAGAATTGTAAAGAATATGAGATAGATTGCTGAAGAGATGAAGTGATAGTGAAAATTATGCATTTGAAGGAAGATTATGAGGGAAAGAGTCATTTTTTAGTCGGTTGTTCAACACAGAGGTGTTACAATTCATGCCCAATGGAGAACATAACATACCTATAGATACCAGAAGCATGAATCTATCAGGGATGGTAGTGTGCTACACTCATATCCTTGATAAATATTCCCCCACTGACACAAAAAATAGGCACCAAGTGGACACGAGGAAGATGGGTGATGTGGAATTTCACATTCAAGTTTGATTTTCTAAGGTGGAGGGATGCAAAAGGGGAATTTACACAAGGGGTTAAAATTCACTCCTATACAAATAAGAACTGAAGCATGCAAGGATGAGAGTTGAACAAACGTTATGGAAGAATATTTGAGGCAAATTGAGAAAAATTAGGCACAGAAATTGGTCCCAAGACTAGTAACCAAGAATATGATAGGAACTAAATGGGTGTTCCAGAACAAGTTGAATGTGAATGGAGAAGTTATTAGAAACAAGGCTATGCTTGTGTGTAAGGGTTACTCATAAGTAGAAGGAACATATTTTGAATAGAATTTTTCTTTGGTGGCAAGAATGGGAGGTATTTGGATTTTTTTCTCTTTTGCAGCACATAAATACTTCAGGGTGTATTGGATGGATGACAAGTCCACATTCTTGAATGGTGAGCTAGAAGAAGAGTAATACATTGAACAACCAAAAGGTATTTAGTTATTAGACAATGTTGATATGGTCATCAGGTTGAACAAATTTTTAAATAGAATCAAAAAATCTCCTATAGCTTGGTATGCAAGATTGGATAAGTACTTATTGTAGAAGGGATTCAAAAGGGGTATCACAAATAGCAATATTTACTTCAAGGTTGAGATAAATCAAATCCTAATTGTCATTCTGCATGTAGATGAAATAATATTTTGAGTAAATGAATCAATGTGTAAGAAGTTTCAAAGGAAATGCAAAATGAATTTGAAATGTCAATGTTTAGAGAAATGAATTTCTTCCTTGGGCTGAAAATCAATTAATTTGATAAAAGTATATTCATCTCACAAAAAAATTATGTCAAGGAAATCTTTAAAAAGTGTGGAATAGAGGACTTCAAACTAGTATGTACTCCCATAGCTAGTCATTGTAAGTTGAGAAAAAATGATGAATCTCTTAAGATAGATCAGAGCAAGTACAAATATATAATTGTTGGACTCCTATATCTAACTAGTACTAGACTTGATATCATACACATGTAGTGTTTCTTTTGGTAAGATTTCAAGATCCTAAAGAATCAAATGTGGCAGTAGTCAAAAGGATATTTAGATATTTGAAGGGCACTCTAAACTTTGGTTTATGGTATATATGGGTGATTCCACAATACTGGTTTACACTTTCTCAAAGATCCTGATTTTTGTTGAAATCACATATTTTTAGAAAATATAATGATTTAAGTCTTGAAAAGTTCCATTTAAAGGATTCCAATTGAAGAGGCTTTGATCAAACCACCTTAGATCAAACCCCCTTGGATAAATCCCTAATAGTTTTAAACCATACCTATAACATAGTCTCCTTTACACCCATCAAAACGCTAATAAAAAACCACTTTTGATTTATCTTTTTCGGGATCAAATGAATTCATTGAATTTTTTTTTTGATTATGTAGTCGTTATTATAATCTTCAAAAAAAGTATAATTTTAAAAATTTAATTTCAATATTATATTTATTTTTTATTTCTTGGGAATGTAGGTTTTTCACTAAAAATCAAGCTCTCTATTCTACACATGTGGAAAAATAGAAAATTATCAATTTTTTTTGAAAAATATTAGTGCACTAGATATTGAAGTCCTTGATCCAACAAAAAAAGAAAAAAAAATTGATACATACAAAAAAAAATTATGTTGCGTGTATAGTCCACCTATGTCTGAATTGTAATTGCTTTGACTTTGAAACTTGATTAGGGAAAAAATATTCAATAAAAAACTATGAAACCAAATGAAAGCACGAAATATTGTAGTTAAAAATCTAAATTCAAAAAAAATAGAATTTTATCCTTCGTGGAAAAAAAATTATGTTGTATATAGTGAGCATCACCCCTTAAAAAATGGTGTTTATTGAAAAAAAACTAGTTTTCGAAGGAGATGAAAAATAAGTGCATTTTCATTATAAAAATTTTGAAAAAAATATATTTAGAATCTATAGAAAAAATTTCACAAATCACTAGTTTGCATCATCTTCAAATTACTCACGGTTTAGATGCTATAGGTGCCTGAAAGTGAAGATCTATTAAGAAAAAAATAGTTCAGTGTCTAGTTTGGCCAAAAATTGTAAACTGGTATTGTGGGATCACCCATATAGGGATGATGATTTATCTTTGAGTGCTTATATAAATGCAGATTGGGCAGGTTCTATAGATGAAAAATAAAGTAAAAGTGGAGGTTCTTTCTTTCTTGGAAGTAGATTGGTTTCATGGTTGAGTAAAAACCAAGATTTATTGTCATTACCTACTACTTGTAGTAGCATCTTGCTACAAACAACTATTGTGGATGAAGTAGACATTGAAGGATATTAGAGTATCATAAGATGAACCTCTTCCTATCTTATATGATAATACAAGTTCTATGAACATTTCAAAAAAATTGGTAATGCACAAAATGAGATGAATTTAGAGTATGTTCCTATAAAGGATCAAATAGCAAACATTTTCATAAAGGCTCTTCCAAATTATGTATTTGAGTATCTGAGTTAGAAGCTAGGGGTTATTACCCCTCCTTTGAAAAACTAGATGCATGAGTTGGTGCATCTATTCGAGTGAGTTATTCAAGATACATTCTTGGTCCTAGAGTGATGAAGGCTACCTCCTAGGGGGAGTAGGTAGTGGTGTCTTTGGTTGGTACAATCAGGGGGAGCATATCTTGTGCCCCTAAGGTATAAAGAGCTATAAAGAGAGAGTTCTGAAAAGAAATTTAATGAGAGAGAGTTGCTTGCAAGTGTTACATGAAATAAAGTATCCATGTGTTTCCATTTTCCTTTGATGTCAAAGCAAAAGAGAGTAAAGTCTAAAAACATAGGGGGAGAGTGAAGTCTACAAGGAAATAATAGATGTCAAAGGGGGAGAGAATCCTAGAAAACATAAGAATAAAAGGGAGAAAATAAATAAGTTTGAAATGTAAGGAATTTCCTAATAAGGGGATCTGATGCTTCATGTAGTGGTTCTTTTGTGAGTTGGTGTTGCCATCAATGAAAAAGAAGAGATTGTTGGAGATTTTTATAGTGTTTTCATTGATGTCAATAGGGAGATTATGGAAATATGTTGTCATTAGTGTTTCCATTAATGTCAACCTCTAGTGTGGCATTGAGAAGGTGTTGTAGATGGGGAGATTTTTAGTGTTGTAAATATGGACATTGTTACAATATCTAGTGTGGTTGTGATGAGAAGATGTTTGTGATGTTGTTGATGTAGCTAGTTCACTTGGTTTCCAAGTGATTTTGACAAAAAATAAATAAGAGAGTGTACAAGGTAACATAGTTGTGTTATGCATTGTGCTCCACATTTCTTCATGGTTGAATATGTTCTTGTGCATTTTGGATGAGATAGTTAGAGGTTTTCAAAGGTGTTATATCCATAGTTTCAAGTTTTGGATCATGTGGTAGTAAAAGTTGTTTTTGATAGTGTGTTGCCTATCAAGAAGGTTGTCTAGGAGAAATGAAATTGCTTCACATTTCTCCATGTTTAGGTTTCCTATTTTCTGGATTTGGAAACATGTAATATTGTTTGTACCTATATTCCCTTGTATTTTTTTTTTTAGTTGTTTTGCAAGGTTGGTTAGTGAGTTGTATGTCTATTCAAGTGTGACCAGTTGCATAGGATGCCAATATTCTTAGTTACAGGTGATTGCAACAGTATTTTTGAATATTTTGATAATGTTGTAATATTATAGGATGTTGTGTAGTGTTTCTATGTGGTCCACACCATTTTTTTTGACCTAGTGAAGAGTGAATTGATTGCTTAGTAGTGTTAATATAGGTTTGGCTGACCTGGCATGTTAGAGTTACTTAGGGATGTGCTTCATGCATTATGAAAGTGCTTTTTTTTTGTGTAAATCTAGATTTGAGTCTTGGTTAACCCTTAGTGTGTTCCACCTTCACTTATTTACATCATGGAAGTTTTTGGTACTGACCTATTTGGTGGTTTCATGCTTGAAGTGCATATGGTTCATTAGGGGCAACCCTAAGATTTTTTTTGATTTTGTGGAAGATATATAAGCAAGTTCAATTATTGGAGATGCTATGTGAGATGAAGTGAAATGAGAATGTGATCAAGTGTGGTAATCTAAGTGTAAACTTAAACAACTAAGGCTACTGGATGTAGTGAGTAGAAGGTGTCTACATTTTAGTGTGCTTGAAGTTGGAGGAAGTGAGCCGAAGGTTGCAGATGGTGTAGAGTTGTTGTGGTAGATCCTCCTATTGCTTTGAGGTAGTGAACCTCCTTGTAATAGTCTTCTTATATTCTCTTCTATTTTGTACATTGCTTCCTTTAGGAAATGAGCCCTTGGTAGTGAACCATTCTTTTCTTTTTGGCAGTGAGCCCTTTCAACAATGATCCTATTGTATTTGTTGTTGTTATTCATATATATGCGAGTTAATCATTACCTTGTTTTTTCCTTGATTAGGGTGTTTTACATAAATATGGTGTTCTATTTTGTATGGTTGTTTATGTGTTGATTTTTCACTCAGTTATAGTCATGCTAATTCTTAATAAGGGTTTGAAGATTCAAGAGGGTTTTAATGTTTTAATGTACAATTGATTCACCCCCCTCTTAGTTGTTGTGTGTGTCTAGCATATGCAACTTATTCTCTACATGATTTCTACACAAATATATTGTGCTATATGACTAATCTTTATAGGTGTTTAAGGAAATTTAATAATTCCTCATCAACTCTTTGTGGCAACTTATGGTGTGGCATCACTTCATCAAGGGTTACACACCTAAGGTAACATTGTTAATAGTCATTCATTTAATACAATCATGTATTATTTATTTTTCCTCTTTCCTCATGAGGTCATGTGATTTATACCATCATCATTTCATATTGTGGAGGTGAAAAAACCAACAATAAGGTTTGACTTAGGAAAGCCCCTATACAACACAACCTTTCCCATGTTTTCATGTGTATAGATCAAATCTGAAACTTCTATCCTGGAGAAAAGTTAAAGACAAGGAAAGAGAAGTCTAATTAGAGTGATATGGCATCTGAGGACCCAAAAACACCGATAATAGAGAACCCACTACCCCTATCCCTTCATTTAAGGATCAAATTTATATCATAGGTGCCCCTCTTTATGCACATCTCATATTTGTACCCATTTCTAAGGTTTTTTATTTTTATCTATGTGGTCATTTATATTTTAAAATCTATGTTTTATGTCAATTAGGTTAATCTTATGCACATAAACTCTACCCTCTTTGTAATAAAGGAATAAAATCCTAGCAGATTGGCTCTCTTTTGAGGTAGTTAGCCAATCATCAAACACTAGTTGGTTTATGTTCTAATGTAAGTCCAAAAGGAAAAGGTAGATCTAAGATAATTCACTTGTTGGATCTTGGATCTATTTTCTAGTTAACAATTGAAGCCTATTCTAACACCTACTTATCCTAAACATGCATTTATACACATGAATCTAACCCTCCTATCATGCATCTAAGTTCTTTACTTTTATCTACTACTAGTTTTACGTATAGAAACCTAAACTTACCTCTTAGCATTACTACTACCACCATTTTCTAACATCACCCAGTTCATCCCACATATATCTCCTTCCAATATTAATTAAATAAAATTAATCATTAGTTAACCAATCCTCCATCATCTTCCTAGCATTAATTAAATAAATTCTAGTCAATTAATTAATTAATTAATTTCAACATTTTTCTCTATAGTCAAACTTGAATTAAATATATTTAATATTTATTTAAATAAATTTATTATTTCTATCCCAAACTTCCAAAATTTGAATAAATATAAAATATTTATTTAATTTTCAAATTCCCCACTCAAATTATTAGTTGAATAATTTAATCATTTACACAATCTTAAGAACCATTAACCAAGTCAACCATGTACAAGAGTCATAGTTTCACATGATTACATGCATACATATAGCCCTATTATTCACATGACATCATGCTTCACAAGTATCCATAAATTTCTATTATTAAATCATGTATATCCATCCAATCTAGAAAATCCTAGACCTTTGAAAAAACCCAAAAATTGTCTTTTGGGTCTTTCAAAAAAATAATTTGTCATCCTCACCACTAATCCAATGACATTCAAATATATCATTAATAATGTGGTCATCACCCTAACACTCATCAAGAACATCCACAATCCTCCTAATTCCATCATTCCTACAAGTCTAGCTATGGGGAAACCTAGTTTTAACCTTTTCATAAATCCATCAAATCCACCATCCATAAGCATCAAAAATCCCTCCCCCATCCATGTGCAAAAATTAAGGATTCTATCCATACATTAATTACTAATAGTTCTATCAAAGAAAAATAGCACCCCATCATGTCATCCAAGCACATCCAAATATGTCAAGATTTTGTTCCAAATAAGCCCCAAACATGTCCCCACTTTAATAAAGACCCAATCATATATGATATACTCTATCATAATCACACAACCTCTCAAGGTCAAACCACCAATATTTAGTGCATCGTCGAATAACTTTGGCTCCACCACCTTTATTCTATCTTCTCTTTTTTCCACTAAGTAAACTTCAACTACTACCAATCCTTACCCAACATAAAATGGATTTACATATTATTTTCAAATCAAAAAGTATCCCATCACAATTGAATCAATTAAAACTTCAAATAACAAGGAAAAGGATTGAGAATTCCAAATAAAGGAACCTTTGATCCCATACAAGTCAAATAAAATGAAATATTTTAGGTCCCTAGCTACAACTATCATGAAAAAAATGTTGGTAACACCTTTAGCCATCTTAAGGAAACTTCTTCCAACATATAAATAGGTTTTTAAAATTTCTCCTATTAATATTTCTCTACCATAAATATTTTCATCAACCCCATCACCCCCATTACTTTCATCACCTAAAATATCCAATTATGATAAAAAACCTAAAAAACTCACACGTAATTGGTCTTGTTCCAAAAAGGTGAAGGTATAACTAAACTCATAGGATTTTAAGATAATATCTCCCCATGGAACCATAGCATCAGCCTTGGGAATCATTTGGATACACATGCATAGAAAATAAAAATCCACAAAAATCCAAGGATCAACATGTCATAAATAACCATGTAATAGAAAATAAAAATTAGATCCAAAATTGGACACATTAAAATAATGTGGATCCCAAAAGAATCAATAGAAAAATGAAATCATGTTTTGCATTCAAATATTCATCTCTAAAATCCAACTCCTTTTTCAAATCCAAAAATCTACATCCCCTATCACAATGCCAAAACCCTCACTCTAAATACAAACATCTAGATCCTAACACTAGACATCCTAAATCCATTTAGGACCCCAAATTAAAAAAATGACTATCTATAAATACCTCATCCTAAGCCAACCATCTAAAATCCCATACACCTATAATTCTACACATAATCCAAAGCTTCAACATTTATCATGGTATACTCAACTAGTTGTTCAAGTTCCCCTTGGTCCCATGACATTTCCACATGCCTCCACCATCCCATCCTTCTATCCACCCATTTTTTCATAATCCATTCAATTATCCAACATACCCCACTCCCTTATTCCAATATTTCACCTAATCCCCATCATCCTTCATCCAACCTACCTTCCATTTCTCTTCAAAGTATCCTACAATTTAAAATGTATGGTATTTCTATGCGTACACTTTGAAAAATATTGTTGGTATGTGGCGACTAATCATGCTATACTATATAGCCCATGGTATACTATACACCCTGGCATGTATACTGTCATCACCGGAAAATGGAAAAATCAACAAAAAAGGAAAAATCCGATTTTGTAGAACCCAAAATTTGGAAGCTTCTAAGCTTGATAAAAAGGGGTTCGGATGGGTGTTATAGAATGATGAAAAACCGATTATTCGCAAGATTGTAATAGGTTTTGCACTAGATAATAAAAGTATTGGATGGCTACGGTTTGGTGGATGTAGCCCAGATTGGGTGAACCACGTTAAATTCTTTGTGTTATACTTTATTCTTTGTGTGTTTTAGTTTCTCTATTTTTTACTTAAATCTACATTTAATTGTTAGACATTTTCCATTTCTAACCCTAACAAGTGGTATCAGATTGGGTTGTGTTTCAATTATCATCTATAAGAAGGTCTCACGATTGAGTGGGAGTCTCATGGTTGAGTGGGAGCAATAGCAAACGAGGGTAAGAAGGTTGAGAAGTTTAATGGGAAAAACTATCAGTTATGGAAGATGCAGATGGAGGACTATCTGTATCAGATGGATTTATGGTGGCCATTGGAAGGGAAAAAAGAAACCCACAACAATGTTTGATGAGGACTGGGAGATTTTGGATAGAAAGGCTCTTGGAAGTTTTCGTTTATGCCTAGAACAATCAGTGGAATTCAATATTACAACATCAAAGAAAGCTCAATATTTGATGGAAACCCTAGTGAAGTTGTATGAAAAGCCTTCCGCTTCAAATAAGGTATTTCTTATGAAGCGTTTATTTAATATGAAAATGGTAGAAGGTGGGTTAGTTACTGATCATTTAAATGAGTTTAGTACGGTCACTAGTCAATTAACTTCTATAAAAGTAAACTTTGATGAGGAAGTTAGGGCTCTTTTTGATTATGTGTTCTTTGCTTGAAAGCTAGAATAGCTTGGTAATGGCTATTAGCAATTCTATTTCTTGTTCAAATACATTGAAATTTGATGATGTTGTTATTTTGAGCGAGGAAATTTGTAGGAAAATCTCAGGTGGAACATCCACATTAGGCGGTGTTTTGAATGTAGAAAGCAGGGGCAGAACAAAGGAGAGAGGAAACAATTTTTGAAATCGTGGGAAGTCACAATCAAAATCAAAGGACAGAAGGTCCCAATCTAGAGACAAGAGGGATTGTTAGTACTGTGGTAAGATGGGTCATTTAAAGAAAGATTGTTGGTCTCAGAAAAATAAAGAACGAGAAAAAAAGGAAGGAAGTAAAGAGGAAAATGTGGTAAGTAATAAATCTGATGAGGATGCTTTGATTCTTTCCCTTGATAATGCTGACAATTCTTGGGTGTTAGATTTAGGGGCTTCATTTCATGCTATCCCCCATAGAAGTTATTTTCTTGATTATGTCCAAGGGGATTTTGGGCTGGTTTATTTAGGAGATAATGAACCTTTTCAGATTGTTGGAAAGGGAAGAATCAAGATTAAGTTGCAGAATGGGAATCATTGGCTACTACATGAGGTAAGGCATGTTCCAAAGTTAAGCAGAAATTTAATTTTAGTAGGGTAACTAGATGATGAAAGTTGTGTTGTTACATTTAGTGATAAAAATTGGATGGTCACAAAGGGTGCCTTAGTGGTAGCAAAAGGTGTGAAAGTAGGCACCTTACATCTTTATACAGGTCATACTATTCATTCTACTTTAATTGTTACAAAAAAAGGTCAATGTTGAGGAACAGTTGCTGCAATTTAGCAGGTAGAAGATCATACAGTTGTTGTGGACTCTGAATCAGAATTGTGGTATAATAGGCTTGGGCATATGAGTGCAAAAGGTATGAAAGTACTTCATTCAAATAATGTTTTACCAGTCTAAAATGTGTTAATATGGATTTATGTGAAAGTTGTGTGTATGGAAAACAAAAGAGAGTAAGTTTTCTCAAGGATGGGAAGCAAAAGAAAGATGGGAATTTGGAGCTTGTGCATATAGATGTATGGGGACTAGCTCAGGTATCTTCTCTTGGTGGCTCTCTATATTATGTTACATTCATTGATGATGCAACTAGGAAGGTATGGATTTATTTCCTTAGGCAAAAATCTGATGTATTTGAAACTTTTGAAAAATGGCAAAGCTTGGTTGAGAATGAGATGGGTAAAAAGATAAAATGTCTCAGATCTGATAATGGTGGTGAGTATTGCAACAAAGAGTTTGAATATTATTTTTCCTCTAATGGTATTCGTAGGTAGAAAACAGTTCCAAGGACTCTGTAGGAAAATAGAGTGGTTGAGTGCATAAACAAAACAATAATGGAGCGTGCACAGACTATGAGATTGCATGTTGGGTTTCCTTTAAAAATGTGGGCAGAGACTGTAAACACTGTTGTTTATTTAATTAATAGAGGTCCCTCTAATCCTTTGGGTTGTGGTATTCCAAAGGAAGCATGGAAAGGTAAGAAGGTGAGTTATTCTTTTCTCAAAACCTTTGGTTGTGAAGCATTTGCACATGTAGATTCTAAAAATAGAACCAAGCTTGATGCAAAATCAAAAAAATGTATATTTGTTGGATATGGCATTGATGAATTTGGTTATAGGCTTTGGGATTTTGAAAATCAAAAAATTGTGAGAAGCAGGGATGCCATATTCAATAAGAAAGTTTTGTACAAAGATTTGTTTCTGCAGCATGAGAAGAAAGAAAATGATTATGCATTGTTGGATGATATTCCAAACAATGATGTTTTAGTGGTTCCTCATGCTGGGAAACAATAGCAATAACAAATACCACAAACTCCTGTTAGACGATCTTCAAGGATAAGTAGAACTCCAGAAAGATTCTCTCCCTCTTTGTATATTATTTTGTTAATTGATGGTGGTGAACCAAAATATTATGATGAAGCTATGTAGGTGGATACCAAAGTTCAGTGGGAGCATGGAATGGAAGAACAAATGGAATCCTTGCTGAAAAATCAAACTTGGGAATTATGCAAGTTGCCTACAAGTAAAAAGGATTTACCAAACAAATGGGTTTATAGGCTGAAAGACGAGGATGGAGGTAAGAAGAGATTTAAAGCCAGATTAGTTGTAAAGGGATTTGCATAGAAAAATGGTATTGATTTTTATGAGATTTTTTCTCCAATTGTTAAAATGACTTCAATTCATATTGTTTTAAGTATTGTGGCTACTGAAGATTTTCATTTAGAATAGCTTGATGTTAAAACAACCTTTCTCCATGGTGATTTGGAAGAGGAAATATATATGGACCAACCACAAGGATTTGAGGTCAAAGGTAAGGAGAAACTAGTGTGCAAATTGAAGGAAAGTTTATATGGCTTAAAGCAAGCACCTCGATAATGGTACTTGAAATTTGATAGTTTTATGGCTAAGCAAGGCTACAGTCGGTGTAATTCTGACAATTCTATTTATTTTAAGAGGTTGGATAATGAAATATACATTATTTTATGTTTATATATTGATGACATGATTGTAGCAGGGTCTAACATGGATCACATAAGTGAGCTAAAACAACAGTTAGAAAAATATTTTGCTATGAAGGATTTGGGGACAGCAAAACAAATCCTTGGTATGAAAATTTGTAGAGATAGGAAAAATAGACAATTGTTTTTATCTCAAGCTAATTATGTGGAAAAGGTTTTGCAGTGATTTCATATGGAGAATGCAAAAGTTGTCAACACACCTTTGCCTAGTCATGTTAAATTGACTAAGGATATGTGTCCAAAGACATAAGAGGAGGAAGAAAAATTGTCTAAGGTACCATATGCTTCAGCTGTAGGCAGTTTAATGTATGCCATGGTATGCACAAGACTAGATATTGCACATGTCGTAGGAGTTGTTAGCAGGTATTTGAGTCATCCTGAAGTTGAGCATTGGAATGTGGTAAAATGGATTCTCAGGTACTTGAGAGGTACATCCAATAATTTTTTATGTTTTAGGGGATCTAATACCGATTTAAAAGGCTATGTTGACTGAGATTTGGTAGGGGATATAGATACCAAGCGGAGTACCATAGGTTATGTATTTACAGTTGGTGGGACAACAATGAGTTGGATTTCTCGATTGCAAAAGGTGGTTACTTTATCCACCACAGAGGCAGAGTATGTTGCTGCAACATAGGTGGAAAATGAGATGATATGGCTACAAATTTTCATGGATGAGTTGGGCAAACAATAGGCTGAAAATTACTTGTTTATAGATAGCCAGAGTGTTATACATCTTGCAAAAAATTCTGCCTTGTATTCTAAAACAAAACACATATAGTTGAGATATCATTTCATTCAGTCGGTGTTGGAGGATGGACATGTTGAGCTAGACAAGATACATATAGATGTCAATCTAGCGGATATGTTTATGAAGGCAGTGACAAGGGAGAAGTTGAGCTCCTCTTCAACTTCAGTTAGCCTTCAAGGTTGAATTTAAGTATAACAGAGCAGCAGGGTCCAAGGTACTTATTTCCAGTGGGAGTTGTAATTGCAAAATTGTCGTCTGGGATCAGTTTCCAAGTGGGAGATTGTGTTGGTGTGGAGCTTGATCAGTCTCCAAGTGGGATATTGTTGGTATGTGGCAAATGATCATGCTATATTGTATAGCCCATGGTATACTGTACACCCCAATATGTATCCTTGCCGAGGTTCGGGGCCGGGTCAGGTCCTGGGCGGGGGTTTGAGGGTAGTAGGCATCGAGAAAATTTTTTCTCCTACTTTTTCGTGTCATCACCGAAAAAGGGAAAAATCAATGAAAAAGGAAAATTATGATTTTGTAGAACCCAAAATCTAGAAGCTTCTAAGCTTGATAAAAAGGGTTTCAGATGGGTGTTACAGAATGATGAAAAATATGATTATTCGCAAGATTGTAATAGGTTTTGCACTGGATAATAAAAGTATTGGGTGGTTGCGGTTTGGTGGATGTAGCCCAGATTGGGTGAACCACGTTAAATTCTCTGTGTTATAATTTTGTGTGTTTTAGTTTCTCTGTTTATTACTTAAATATGCATTTAATTGTTAGATATCTACCATTTCTAACCCTAACAAATATAACTTAACAAATGACAAGGTTTCTACAAAAATCTAGGAGTGAAACAGTAATTGACACGGTCTATTTGAAACATTTATTTATCAAGGGAGACTATTAAGTTACCATGGAAATATATGCTTGAGTATGAGTGTCAGGTCAATTAAAATTGGAATCTTCCATCCAATTCAAAATCCTTATGTCTTATTCCAAATATTTTCATCTCATCCCAATATCCTAAAATAGAAAAAACATAAATAAAAAAAGTGTCTAATAGTGAAAAACCTAGGTAAGTATTGTGATGAAAACTTTTTCTTGTGTTTTTTGTATAAATACACTATTTTAAATCCCTACACTTGGGGGGAAAATCCCCATCCCCTCTCTCACACCCTGTCTATACCCATACATTATATCAATATATCTACCCCATCATATACTACCTATCCTTCCCTCCTTATTTCAACATTTATAAGTGTAGGGGTATACTCTTGAATCATGATTTGGGTAGATCTTAATGTACCCAATTCTATGCAACATCCTTGAGAACTATATTAAATGACCCTTTAGTACTTTGAGTCGTCTAAATACTTTCTCAATCTATGCAACATGTATACCCTATCACACCATCTAACATACATGTCAAATGAAAAAAGCCCCTACCACCAACAAATATCCCTTTGTCATGTGCACAACTTCTCTTTTACTACAAACATAAAAGTAAGAGTAGAGTTTGAAAATATGCATTATAATACAACACAATATTTAAAGTGGGCCTTTTTATTCCTATGTAATGTATTCCTTGAAGATCACATCTTGAAATCTTTAAGAAAATTCATAGATTTAACCTCTCCATCCATCAATCCAATTCCCCCACTCTATCCATATCCCTCTATTATATTTACATATCTAACCCATTATATCCAATACATCATACCCTTTTAACTTTCAAGATTGATAAGTGTAGGTGCACATTCTTCAAACATGCTTTTGACAACTATTGATGTACTCAATCTTGTACACCTTTCTTTACCACTTTATTGTATTGAGCCATCAAATTAACTTAGTCTATGTAGTACACACATCTTGTCATGTTGTCTAATATACATGCAAAAGGAAAACAATTCCCACCACAATATACATTCCCTCACATGAATACACTTCCTCTTCCAAAATAAATATGAAAGAAAGAGTGAAATTTAAAAATATGAATTGTAATGCATTTTATTTAGAAAGGAACATTGTATTCCTATGCAACATAGTCTATGGATATCACATATTAAACTATTTAAGTATCCATCCTTAATTAATCCATCCATAAATCGAATTACCTCATCCTATCCACACCCATTAATATATCTACACATCTAACCTATCATATACAATCCATACGAAGAGCACACAATATACTGAGAGGGGGTGAATCGGTATCTACAAAATCTCAACTTCAAATCCAAATTATCCTTAGAAGAATTTTTAGATCTTAATTTATCATTAAAAAAACTATTCAAATAATAACATAAACACACACCCACACATGATAACACCCGATATATGTGGAAAACCAAGATGGGAAAAACCATGGTAAGAATATCTTCTTGGATCTACTATCCAAATCCAGCCTCATAGAATAATGAATCACTTACGATAATGAAGTAGGAACAACCTACCAAAGACACCAATCCCCTATAGTATTTATATGCACCAACCTACTAGAGACACCAATCCCTAATACAAAGATGTTATTACCAACTCAATAGGTAAGACACCATTCCTATTAGATTACAAAGATATGATTTATAGAATTTCAAGATTGATAACACAACTTGTACTCAATTTGATGAACCTTCAGACACTCTCCAACATAGTATATGATCTTCTAATAATGGTGCACAATGATTGAAATGCAACTTTTATTATATTACTCTTATATTTTCATTGAATCCCTAATTACATAGCATTCCAACAACCAAAATGTCTTAGGATAGATCCTAGGAATATATATATATATATATACATATATATATATATATATATATATGAGTTACATTTATAGTTTGATTCATATGTCAGCCCAAAACATAGAAATAATTTCTAGTAGTCAGCCACACAAATATTCCTTAACCAAATGTGTAATAAGCTAGGTTTGATATCCCACAAGCTACTCCAAAATATCGAACATGGTACATGGTTCCCAATGTAAAATTATATGGCTGTAAAGGTCATCCACACACTACCTTTGAAAAGCACATGGTACAATGCTCTATCGCACCGATCTAGAACATCAACCTAGTTAATTCATTAGCATAGTGACCCTTCTACAACTTATAACTTTCTACTTGATGAACACCAATTTTAAAAAATATCGAATATGATAAACCATATTTAGACATACTCTCCTTTCAAACTATAAGACATAACTTGCATGAATTAAGAAATTTAGATCAAAACATGTTACCAAAACAATCTCACTGTATGGGTAAGTTACCTTAAACATTTTAGATCAAACTTTTAGATCACTTCCATCAATATGAATAGATGTAGTATGATACTATAGACATTCCTCAACTATTTCCATCACCATAGCTATCCACATATAAATCCACAACTCAAAATTCTTTGATATGACATGAAAGTATTATGCATTCTCCAATCTTTCAGATGCCATTGTATCAGTGACATAATTGACTAGCATATATGATACTCTTCTAACTTCATGGAAAAGAATCATTTGACATCAATGACAATACATGTTCAACACCATACTCCCATCCCACTCTCAACCTTGATAATTGCAATGGCATACTCTTGAACATGCTTTTGATATTTATTGATGTACTCAATCTTGTGCACCATGCTTGATAAATCTATTCAATGATGCTATATTTCCTTGAGTGATCAAAATAGCTTTCTAAATCTATGAAATCTTCATACCCTATCCACCACCTAACATATATCCTAGATAAAATCATACTTCAAGAGAATCCACAGTCATTGGAAATCTTGCATCAACCAAAAATATTTTCTTACTTTGTTTTTTATTTTCAATAACGGCTAATGTGTGGGGAATTGATTATTTTAATTTCCAAATATTTCAATTTTCCCCTATGGTAATTTTTAATTGTAATTTTGGAGGTGGATTTACTTTGGTAAATGTTTTAAGGGCATCTTGAAGGAATATTCTAGCCTAGGAATCCATTTCAAGGTGGGGACCACTCATCAATTTATTTCCTTGTATGTTAATTTGTATGATTTGCATGCTATTGCATGTTGGGGTGCCCAAGTTTGCATGTTGGTGCATATTCTCTCATGGAGCCATTAGAGCCATTGAAGAATAATTAAGCACACTGGATGGACCATATTTGAATGGCCATGGTTTAGGTTCCCATGTTAAGGCCACATGAGCATTGAGTAATTTTCAATATTTTATGATTTATTCTCCAAATGGGCCATGGGTTTTACGAGGTTTTTTGCTTGTGGTTTCAAAAAACCACAGTAATTTTTTTCTCATTCTAAAACTTATATATTATGATGCCTTGTCATTTTGGAAGATGGATTTGGGAGTTTTTGCAGGTTGAGATGGGGAGATGCTACCAGATTGAAGAGAGGATTTGAAGACTCCATTGTTGTAGATTTATATTTGCATAGAAGCCCATGTTTTAGGGAGCTAGTCAGCTTCACACTTTGGGAAATAGTGAGCTAGTAAAATTGATGTGAAGGGAGCTTGAGAGATTCAATAGAAGAAGGGTTGAAAGATACCAAGAAGTAATTTTTGCTTTAGGTTTGAAGGTGTTTGGACAGCAGCAAAAAAACTTGAATGTTGCATGTTTATTGCAACAATGATTTCCATTGGAGATTGCAAGCTGCAGTATCTATAACCTTGTGAAAGAAGTTGGATTGAAGGAGACCATTTGTGTATTGATATTTTCTATTGTAAATCAGTTTTGTATCAATTTTTTAATGGTTTTCATCATCCCACATGGATATATAATAATTTATTTTCAAAAATGCTTTATTGTTATGTAATTGAAGGAGAATTTGAATGAGAAGCCAAGACATTTCTTGCATATTTTTCTGTTATTTCAAGTGCTTTTTGAGTTGCATAGTTTATTGTTGTGAGGTTGTGATTGATGGTTTAGAAGCTATTGCATTAGTTCTATAAGAGAAGGATTTCCTGAGTGTATAGGAAGAAGTTTTTAGGTGAGGTATTTTGCACCAAGACCTAGGGGTGGAATGTTGAGGATTTGTAATAATCATTGAGTGATACAATTTGCATGTGCATAACTTGAGGGTTTTGAAATTTTTTGGTAAGGATTTTTGAGGCCTTAAGGATGGGAATTAGAAAGAAGAAAATGACTTTTTTCATTGGATGGATTATGAGGATTCTTGGACTTGAGGAAATATGAAATAGAATTAGAGAGAGAGAGAGAAAGAATAAATAAGATTTGGAATGATAAAGATGAAGTAGTAGGTGAAAGAACTAGAAGCACAGATTAAAAGGATAAAACAAGAAGAGAGTGGAGTTGGAGGTAATTGTGATTATCTCTCTAATGATAAATTTTGATTGCAAGAATGAAAGATGATGTAGTAGGGTGTCATGCATGTGGCACTAAAGGAGAAGAGGATGAATACAAAGAAATTCATGAACCTAAAGTTGGGACATATCTTATTGAAGGTATAATGGTGGAGAATGAGGAGGTTGTATGTGCAAAATAATAGGTTGCAAAAAATGTTTATATGATGGAATTTGAGTGTCCTAAGTATGTTGAGGTGATTGGCGAGGAAGGAGAAGATCTCCTATTGAGAGAGGAGATTTAAGGAAGATAGAATAATTATTTACAACCAAAGAAAGTGTAGCAATTGTTGTAGATGAAGATGTTATACCAATAGAGCTTTCAAGAAGCTTCCAACAATTAAAGAGGGTAAAGAAGATTTACTGTGAATAAAAGAAGAGTGGCTTGCAAAACTTGTTGATGCAGGTGAGAAGATAAATATTTTAGTGAAGGATGAAGAAGATGATGTTGGAGAAAAAAGAAGAATGAGGTAAATTATGATTTTGAGTTTAAAAATGATGATTATTTACCTTCTATAAAAGAGATTGTTGTTGTAGAAGATGAAGTTGTAGTTGTAGATTGTTATGTAGATGATTGGTGGAGGTGCTTGGTTTGTGATGGGTTAGATCCCATGAAGAAGAAAATAAAGGAAGAAGATATGCAGTGAAGGAGGATGGTCCATGGTGGATGTATGTCCGTGAGAGGAAGTAGGAATAGAGTGCACACTTGGTAGAGGAGGATGACAAGTTTCCCAACTAAGTGCTAGAAGATGTAGAGGAATAAAATATTTTGTCTAATTCAATGATGGAGTTTTTTGAGGATTTCTTGCGATTTGAAAGGGTGGTACTACCACTCAACTCAATTTTTTGATTCCATATTCACAAAAAATTTCCTACCTTGGGTTTCTAATCAAGGAGCATCCACAGTCATCGACAATCTTTTGTCAACCATAAATATTTCATTTGTTTGTTTTTTATTTTCAATAAGGGCTAATGTGTGGGAAATTAATTATTTTAATTTTAAAATATTGTAATTGTACCCCATGGTAATTTTTAATTGTAATTTTGGAGGTGGATTTACTTTGATAAATGTTTCAAGGGAATCCCAAAGGAATATCCTAGCCTAGGAAATAATTTCAATATGAGGACCACTCATCAACGTATGTCAAGACTCTCATGTTGATTTGCATGATTTGCATGCCCTTACATATTGGAGAACCCAAGTTTGAATGTTTATGCATGTTCTTTCATGGAGCTGTCAGAGCCATTAGAGAATAATGAAGCACACTAGATCGACCAAATTTGATTAGACATGGTTTAGGTGCCCATGTGTGTATTGAGTATTTTTTATTATTTTATGATTTACTCTCCCAATGGAGTGTGGGTTTTCCAAGGAGGTGTTTTACTCATGGTTTTGAAAAACCATAGTGGTTTTCTCATTCTAAAACTTCTATATTATGATGCCTTGTCATTTGGGGAGATTACTTTAAGAGTTTTGTAGGTTGAGATGGGGAGATGTACCAAATTGAAGAGAGGAATTGAATACTCCATTGTTGTAAATTTATATTTACATATAATCACATGTTTTAGGGAGCTAGTGAGCTGCACATTTTAGGAGATAGTGAGCTAGTGAAGTCCATGTGAAGGGAGCTTGAGAGCTTTAGTAGAAGAAGGGTTGAAAGAGACCAAGAAGACATTTTTGTTGTAGGTTTGAAGGAATTTGGAAAGTATAAAATAAACTCGAAGGTTGTAGGTTTATTGAGGGAGACTATTTGTGTATTGATATTTGTTGTTGTAAATCAAATTTTAATTTTTTTTCATCAGCCCACATGACTACAAAACAATGTATTTTTCAAAAATTCTTTGTTGTTATGTAATTGAAGGAGAATTTGAATGAAAATACAAGATATTTCTTGTAGATTTTAATATTCTTTGAAGTATTTTTTGATTTTTTGAAACATAGAAAATAAGTTTCACCAAAAAGAATTGATGAACAATGTATGCACTTCTCTATATTCCATTCAATAGGTGTGCTATAATGTGTAAATAAGTAACAAAAAAAAAATCTAACCCAAATAACCATAAAAAGGAAGATCTAGAGAGGGTTAAATGTTTTGTACCTATTGCAAAAATTGGTTTTTTGAACCTCACTGAGGATTTATTCACCCTATGGTGAATGGGTCCTGGATAGGGCTCCAAAAAATCTATTTTTAGGTTTCGTTCCTCTCAGTGTACACTTCTAAATTCTAGTCGAGCACTATCAAAAAGCCAAAAATAACGCTTGTAGCTTAGTTTGTGTGATTTTGAAAGAAAGGTGACAACTTTGAAAACTTTACAACTTTCTCCAATTTTTCTTTCCAATTGATCTTCAACATTAAACCTACAATCACACATCAAAGAGAGAAAATTATTTTTTTAGGGAATAGGGGTTTGCCTTGGTCAAACCCTGTTTTGGTAATTAAATCTTGAAATGAAACAATGAAACATGAAGAGATGATGAATGAAAAAAATGAGATGTCACAACTCACCAATCCTTATTTTAACCTTGGATAAATCTACAAACTAGCATGAAGTGGCCTCAACAAATGTAGATCTTAATCATGAACCTTGATTAGAAACAATGCCTTGAATATGTTTGATTGATCTTGAATGTTACATCAATACATTAGCTCAAGCAGCATGCATGATGAATTATTCCTTTGATATGATGAAATGGATCTTGATTGCTACAATATTCTTCAATAATTTTCCCTTGAATTCCTTAGAAATGCTCTAGGATCTTAGCTTGAAATTCTAGGATGAACTTAGTAAAATAACCTTATATTTATACATTTCTTAACATTAATTCCCAATATTAAAATATCACAAACTAACATGAAATCATGGATTTCAAATCATTAAAATACCACCAAAAACATATTTAAAAGAGGTTTCGTAGGTCTAAGTGAGGACCCATTCACCATAGGGAAAATGGGTCCTAGGTCACTCTCCTTGGACACACTTCAGGGAGTGTAAAATGTTATGTGAAAAAAAAGTCCTAGGACCTAGTGATGACCCATTCGCCATGTATGAAATGGGTCCTAGGTCACCTACCTAGGGAAAACACCTTAAAAAATTAAGTTTTGTGTAATGGAATTTATGAATGTCGAGTTTTATCCCTTAAAATTTGCAATTAATTTGGCTTGTATTTGAATTAAAGGGGCCAATTAAGGAATAATTAACCTCAATTAATTAATAAATCCCTAGATTAGTGTGAAAGTGTAAAGATACACTTTATAACACCCTAAATAAGGCATTATTAAGTCCATTTACTTAAAAGGACCCTAAACTTAATGTGAATGTGTAAAAAAAATTACGACACTAAATTAAGACAACACTAGGTTCTTTTTAATATTAATTATTCCCAAATTAAGGAAAAGGGATAATTTTTCCATTGATAAGTTTTGCCTCCACTTTTTTGAGAGTATGCCCACATGTCAAACTCACACTAAAGTTGAATTCAAGACACTTATGTATGCAACAATGACATATATACTATTGGTTTGTTTTTTACACTGTAACCAGGTTGGTCTTCTAATCTACCTATGGAATTGCCAATTCCAATCAAAGGCAGCTTGAAGGACCTGGACCAACTGACAAGGAATTTGAAAAATCCTCCTACACTTTGGGCTTTGCAAGACCTGGGAGGGTGATCCCTTAATGTGTTTAAAACCTCCTCACCAATATCATAAACAACATTAACATATAACAGATAATCCCATTGAATAGCTCAACACAATAGGATAATATCTAATAAAATTGGTTGTTCACCAATAATATCAACTATGTGGAGCATGAGATAACTACAACAGAATCCATAGTAAAATATAGTCATTGATTTGCAATTTGTAGCAAGCTCTAGGAAAAGTCAAAAAATTATTGAACTACATGAATAAGTACAACTTAGATCAGTGCCATATATCCATTGCAGGAGTCAAATTCATAAGCATCTAAGGTTTATGATAGATTTAATACATACCATATAATATCCCTAACAATATTGCATTACAATTTCATCAGTATGCATTCTAACCTAATACAACTTATCAAATCCTTATACAGAACATACCTGTCTATAATCCCATTCAAGCATTCTAATTAATTCCTTGAATTAAAGCTAAAATAAGGATCACACAAACCACAACAATGAGATGAATGAAACAACCCTTAGTCATCTTATTCAAAATTTAGATATGCATGTACAATGGAGAGACATGAGTTTGAATTTATTATTTCAATTCAAATGCTAGTACTATTATACAACATTAAATCCCCATGAATTCAAAACCTGCTATAGAATGACCCAAAACCTAAATTTCATTTCTCTCTTAAACCATTGGACTTTAAAATTTTCTCTACAACTTCACCTAGACTCGAAAAAAAATTATCTAACTTTCTAACTCATAATTTTGGCCTTGAAACACTTCTTATAGAAAATGAAGGAGCAAAAAATCATCGGGCCAGAAAGCACACATGTCACCAACCAATTGGCACACCTAGTGATATTCCAAAAGTTGTTACAACAACCATCACATTGGAGAATATTCTCATTCATCATGTCAGTTGAGGAAAGTTGATGAAACAACAAAATCAACAAGAAACTTGTGCCAAGACTGCCATCAAAGCAAAACTAGAAATCGTTGTAACCACAACATCTGATTTACCACCTGTTAGTAATGCATTCTTTTATTCTTCCTTAGTCAAATATTTAGGTACCCATTTCTGGTACTCTTAATCCGTCGGCCAGTCAAAATTAATTACCTCATTCACCTTGGTGCTATAGGGTGTGTATTTTACTGCTACCTGATTTGCATCCCTTTCAAAAGATTCCAAAAATGGGCTGGTACTAATAATCTTATCCATACAACTCACCAAAAAATCATAATATGAGTCATCAAAAATTAATTTAATTTGATCATTGATGACCTCACTTGCTTGATCCTACCATTGTTGGAGTGACCTAATTTTACCCTGCTCATCAATTATATCAGGTAACAATGTATTACCCCAATCATTGAAATTCTTCACCAAATCCCTAATCTTCCTACTCAAATCATCTCGTAGGGTCTGAAAAACCCTGCAATGACGTAACTAATACTTGAGTAGGATTTAATGATTGGGGCCTATTATTTGTATCAAATCTTGAAGCCTTATACATGACATCCAAATCACTGGCCCTAGGGATCCAATTTTCAATCAATGGGATCACTACCTCTTGATCCCTATCAATATTCTTTATTGCATCTAATAAAAAAGAATATAAAGAATGTATAGATAGCAATTTATTATCAATCTTTTCATTTAAATGCTTCAAAACAATAGTAACAATATCCTTTTCTTTAAAAGAGATCCCTCCTCACTTACCTTTAATGATGTCTATAATTCATCAATTCTGTGCAAGAGCTTCTTCTTTGTAGGATCAATAGAGCACTTTGTTTCTTCATCAATTTGTTCTAAAGGAGGGGTGAGGAAGGATTCTGACTAGGAGACCCTGGTGTGGAAACAATTAAAGAAGCAAGAGGCACTGACCCTACTGTGGAAGGTAATGTATTGGTCCCCGGAGCACTTGATGTCTCCCCACCTATTTTATACATCAACCTTTCCACCTCAGTCTGCAACTCAACATTCTTTTGCTGCATCTTGCCATATTCATCAATCAAAAGTCATACTTCTCCATTAGGCTCTTCTTTTCAGCCTCCTCCCTTTCAGTAGTCTTTTGGGCCAAATTGGCCACATTCACAGTCAAATTAGTGGCCTCGATGGTTGAGTCTCTGAAGCTCTCTTTATTATTAATCCTCCTCTTAAATTTGGATTAATATCTATAACATTTGGCTTTCTTTCCCTTGAGGGGCCAATGCCCAAATTTTCAAAGTTTCATATTCTCATTGAATGCAAAATCTTGCAATGTTGCCTTGACTTATTCTTCAGAGTCTTGCAAAGGATGTGTGGACTTCAAAATAGCATTAAATGCTACAACATCTGCAATGTCACATTCAGGAAGAATCAATACTCTAACCTAACTCACCTGTTTTCTTCCTTCTTCAGGAGTGATGTTCTTAAATTCTTCCACTAATTCAACTTTTACCTCCTCATCATTCTCCTGGTCTAACCTGTCAGGCCTTAGTTCTCTTCTCTTCTTACATTTATCTTGATATTATTCAAATTTCATCCTCCATACTAATTGCAAGAATACAGGATTTTTTACAAATGTATTGTCATCTAGAAACTCCATGCATGCTTCCATTCTTGCATCTTGTACAATTTTTTCTTTCATATCTAAATCAGATAAAACCAATTCAGTTGGTCTAGGAGGGGAAGGCATACCAACCTGCATGTCATGATCAATAACAACAATTTCATCCATTAAATTCTCTTGTGGTTGATAAATTCTTTTCCTTTTAGGGCTTGGCTCAGATGGTGGTGATGGTGGACTATCTTCTGGTGATGATTCTAAATCAATGATTTTAATTGCTCTAAGCACTTTGAATTTTCTAACTGGTTGTGAAGGAAACTTCATTATTTTCTTTCCTTTTCTATCCACTTCTTCTTCATCGCTACTGTCATCCTTTTTCCTCCTATAAATGGGCCACCTTTCTATAGGATAGTATGCTGGCCTTGTTTCAATTGGCCCGCCACCTTGTTCCTATACACCCAAAATCAGTTCTAAATATATCTTTTTGGTCCTCAATGTGCCCATAATTTCCTTGAAGTTGTCCATTAGAAAGTTAATTTTCTTATGGGATGGATTGAACTCCAACAATGGATTATACTTTGGATCCAATTTGTGCACAATATCTAATAGCTTATCATAAGCTATCCATTTCTCCTTGTTCAACTCTTTCCTATTTAGGTAAAATTCATTTCTAATCAAGTCCTCAAGAAAGTTGAACTCATGTACAAACTTGCCAATATTTATTCTTTGTCTAAAAAGAGAAAAGAAACCTTTAGGATCGTGCTGCCACTTCAAACCGCACCTCAAATGGTAATCATCAAAGAAATTATAAAAGTGCACCCAGCCTCTCTTTGAAAGGGAAAAATCAGACACCACTATATAATCAGGAAAAAATGTTCCCTTACTCCTCCAAGTGAGGTTGTCCTTATGAATACATCCTATTTGCCACATAACTTCTGCAAACCCCACTCTTGGTGGCACATTTTATGGCAATATATGAGAGGGCCCTAAAAACCATATACCCTCAAAACAGTGTTGACTGGGTATGGGATAATGTCACCCTAGTTAGGGCAGACTTTTAATTCTAGCTTCCTCCCCTTTGGCCTAAGGAAATCATGTAATTCCTCAGGGATCCTAGGTACATTCAACATCAGTCTAGCCCTCAATCTGGAAGCAAAGCAACTATCAAATTACACATAACTGGTGCTTTCCTTATTGCAAGATAAATTTGTAGTCCATATTTGTACTAGCAATCTTTCTCCATCAACCGAATGCCTTAATTTCATATTTTCAGAGGAGAAATCAACATTTTTAACCAAGAACATATGCATCGGCATAGAATACCAAAAGAATTGAGTGTCGGTATCATTTTTCTATAGTTTTGAGAACCCTTCATGTATCCTCTTAGCTAAGAAAGAAGCAAAGTCATATGTCACAGAGAAGTTAGGGTGTTGTATTTGCACCCCCATGAACATGTATGCAATGGGAATCACCGCACCAAGACTAAAACCCAAAATCTGACACAATGAATAGAAAGTGGCCAAGAAACAATTTGCAAAATAGTTTAATCTAAAATTTTTTTTGGTCACTAGGGCTGATATTAAATCTCGAACCTCCAGCTCAAGCCAAATGAGGTGGAAGCAACTTAGCTCTAAAAAGAGACTTCAACTTTGCATATTCCTGCTTCATTTCCTCAAGATTGATAGGAACCAAGTCTTCACTTGGTTCACTCAAGTCAAAAATCTATTGGACTTCTTCTCTGTTAATACTCAGTAGAACCCTTCCATCATTATCCCTGATTACACGTGTGATAGGGTCATATCTTGCAGCCACTGCTCTAAGTAAATCTATATCAGGGAACACGTTTGAGACCACCAGCTTCCCCATATCATACATGCAGCCATTTGAAAAGGGGTGAAGAAAATTTCTCTATCCATACCACAATCTAAACATTTCCAAACCTGTGAAGGCAACCCTAGCATTGGCTATGTTGGAACTATAAAAATATGATGGATTTTACATATTTTTTATCCTCCTGAGTTTTCATATGAGTCCTCATCATAAGTAAAGGGGCCTTCCATTGTGACATTTTGTTTTCATTTTTCCTATATTTATCCCAAAATACATTGGGTCATGCATTTTTCACGTTGTGGTCAGTATCGGCATAAGTCTATCTTGGTCTCCCCAACCCACAATGCATTTTTGCTAACATATGTTTGCTGCAGGCTTATCGACATGAGATGGCCAAGGTCTCCCCGATCCATTTTTTTGATAAATGTCTATGTTTCCTATCGGCAAGATGTTTCTGATGCCATGGCGATTGGTTTTCATCTATTGGTGCTGATCGACAAGGCATTCACGTGGTTTTGGCGACAAGGAAAAGGATACACATTTCGGTAGGAGTTTGGTTGTCGAGCTAATATCTTATCGAATTTAAAATGTCTCCCCAACTAATGCATATGGAGATGCATCGGAAAAATATTTTCTTCAGGGTAACGTCTTGGTGAGTGACCTTTGGTCTTGCCGATATTACACAAGAGGCTCATTGGTGAGAGACTTTTTCTTTGGAGTAAGTCATAGCGACTTCACATTGTCTCACCGATCAGTGGCAGAAAGATGCACATATCGGTAAGAGTTAAGGATTTCGGCATGTGGTCTTGGTGAGTTTGGATTGTCTTACCAATAGACAACATAAAGACATGCATCTCGGTATGACTAATGGGCATCAATGTAACATATTGGCAATCCCATCCGGTCTTGCCGATTTGTTTTTTTTCACACTGAGATGCAGATTGCATCAACGTGAAAATGTTTTTGTCTCAGTGAAATGAATGTATCACGGGGTGCTTTCGATAAGACACGAGATAATCTACGAAGCCTCTTTTTGACTTAATGTTGTCTTGGCGATCTAAAAATGAGCTCAGAGTGTTTTGTTATTGCATGGTCTAATCTGCATAGGGTCTCCTCGATATCAAAATGTCATAGGGATACATGTGAAACAAAGGAATACATCTCAGGGAGACATAAGGTAATATGTTTGACATCTCTCTGACCTAGATATGTCACGGAAAAATAGAAATAACTATGGGGTGACTATAGCAATTGAATTGCCTTCAGCATGACTGTGATTTGTCTCAACAACTGTTTCAGTGTCGATTAATAAAATTAAAATGTTGTGGCCAACATGTGGATGTTCAATTACCATTGCAGGCCGACATGAAATGAACCAGAATTATGTGGTTGGCTGACATGGGATCTCAATATGATATATTTTTTTGATGCTGGTGTAAAAATAGGCAGTTTGTAATTGTAAAATGATCATCAGCTATTAGATATTTGATACATAGCAAGTAGATAGAGTAGAGTAAAATTCTCATATTAGAGACTATTGTTGCATGATTTCAAAATGGAGGTATTTATGAAATTCATTTGATGTTGTTACACATTTCTGGTGTCAATTATCTATTGAATTTAATGAAAGTATTGCTAAGCTGTCTCCAAGATGGATTCTTTCTGATTGTTTAAATTGATATAACAAGTTTATATTCAATTCATCAGTGCATATTTGTTGCTTCTATGTGGTTAATCAATTAGTTCTTTCAAGTAAAGATTAAATCCTTTTAGTTGATCACAGTAATCAGAGAGATTCATTTGGATTGTTAAAGTAGAGCTTAGTAGTTATAGTATTGCATGTTTATACAAGTTGTAAATAGAATGTATGCCAGATAATTTGAGTTCTCTCCAAAGAGTGTTGCTCATCTTGATTTCATTTAAGTCTGCATACCTAATAAGGCACTAGTCTCTGTAGTTTCATCATTAATATTCATTTATTCTCTTTATATTTGTTAATTGAGCATTTTAGGATTTAGATTAAGAAGATTGCTATTGCACTTGAATTCATTTGTTCACTTGCATTGGCCATTGTGGACAAATCATTGCAAGAAGGATAACCATAAGTCAAGTCTGCTTCATTCAAAAAGGTAAACCTGCCTAGGTATAGTAGCACCTGAAGAGTAGAAAGTTGAGTTCTCTTGACCTTGTCTGTTACCCTAAAGTGTATCAAGAGATTGGTAGCCTCTTGAGGCATTTTTCCTGCATTTTTGAGAGCTAACAAATTGGCAACTCTACTGGGGATACATTCAGAATCAAGGCCTTAATCATAGAGTTGGGAACTTTATATAGACTCTACTGGGAATAAGAAATATCAAGTTTTTCTCATTTTTAACAAAAGTGAGTGGTGACTTTGACATAAATTTTGCAGTTGTTCAAACATGAATGGAAGATCTCAATACAGGGGAGGTCATACTAGAGCTCCTCCTGGTAGCAATAAGTGGACACACAAAATTGAGAAGGTTGATAAGGGAAAAGGGATAAGTGGGGATATGTTCCTAACAAATAAAGACAAAGTATCAAAAGCACATTGTGAAAGATATGATCGCTATGGTACATGGAGAAAAAATTTGAGTGCAGAGCCTTGTACTCTAGAAGATCAAATAAATCCTTTTTTTTTTTCTCGATCCTCATAAACAAGTTGAGTTTAGAACTGAACTGGAGGCTAAACGAATTAGAATTCAGCATGAATATGATCAGAAGATGGAAGGTAACAAAAATGACTCTATTGATCATGAGCATCCTGAGGAGGTAAAAACACAGTTTGAATCACAGAGGAAGGAGATAGAGGAACTAAGGGATGCATTGCTAAAAGCTCAAATTACTTCTTAGACAGTTGATTGCCTCCCAAAGTATGTACCACCTCATAAGCAAGGTAATCATAGTGTAGGGCCTTCTGATCCACTTGTGTCTCCTCACCATCAGATAGGAAATCACTATAATCAGCCATATCATCCACCTCATATTCCCACACAACATACAAATATGCAGCCACCTCATGGTCAGCCTTTTGTCCCACAACATAATACACAATATAACAATCTTATGAACCAATATCAGTACCCACCTTTTCCTCCCCCTCACCAGTATACAACAATGATCATATAGTTTGATTTGACAGGTTTTATCTATACCCTTACCCTATGGATGGAAGCTAGAGAAGTCTAGTACCCAAGTTTATAGGGAGTAATGCAACTACTGCTAAAGAACATTTAAGGAATTTCAATGTGTTCATCCAAGACATAGGTGTGCCTTATGAAGATTTGCATATGAAGCTATTTATGATGTCACTTCTTGAAGATGCTAGGGATTGGTTCAACAGCTTGCCAACACTCTCAATTAATTCTCTCTAAATATTCTAGGATAGATTCCTAGAGCAATATGGGAATCTAAATGCACCAAATGCAACTCTTCATGAATTGATGAAAATTCAAAAAAATAAAAATGATTCAATTTATGATTTCAACCGAAGATTCAACAAGTTGTAGACTAAAGTACCTCTTGGATCAAGGTTGTCAGATTTTGTAGCATTGAGTATTTATTTAAATGCATTTGATCCTAAAATAGGGTATGAACTAAGAAATAGGGTCCCAAGAGATCTGGGTGAAGCTCAGAAGATAGCACTGACAATTGAAAACAATAGGAAGGCTGCAGGTATAATCAATAAAAGAGATAACCCTAGGGTTCCTCAGCAAAGCTATAACTATTAGTATAGATAGGAAAGCACATACAGAAATGAAAGGCTGAGGTTGCATTACATGCCATATCATACAGACTAGAAGGATGGAAAACCTATAATAGCTAGGCCAAGAAACAAAGAAACTCCTGATCCATTGAGCAAGAAGGGAACCTATATGGTGAGTAGCAATTACTTTTGTGAAGCTTGTGATAAGCCACATTCCCCAAACTCTTGTGTTGTAGCTCAAAGGATGCAAGAGGAGGGAATGTTGATAGAAAATAGTGGACAAGATCATAAAGCGTATTTGACTTCAAACACTTTTCACCATGTGGAGGAAAGGTAATCATCTTCAGAGGATGAAGGTTATGAGTATGATGTGTTAGATCAGAGATACAATGTCCATATGGTTGAATAGTAGGTCCTTTCTGATTCAGAAGAAGATTATACAGGGCCACATTTTGTTGAGGTGCCTACTCAATATAGCATAAGGAGATTCACTAAAGAGGAGATAGAGAGGCTAACTATTGCTATAATTGAGGAGGCAAGGAGTAAATATTGGTTGAGAAATAGAATAGTAATTGAGAAGGATGGTGTCGCTAGGGGAATTTTTATGAAGATCAGAAGGCAACAAAAGGAACTGTGAAGAAATCAAAAAATAAACAACATGATAAAAGTGAACAAAAGCTTGTCCAAACATAGGAAGTGAAGGAATTACAGCAAGAGATGCAAAGGCTTGATCAGCCTAATAAAAGAGAGAAGGAAGAAAACATAGGAGAAACATTTGAGCAGAAGAAGATTGTTAAGGTGGAGGGATATTCTTTTGACTTCACTCAGGTGTTATCCCAGCTAAAATGTCTGTTCCACTACTTGAAATGATGAAAATTAAGGAGTACAAAGATAGTGTTGTTCAATTGATAACAAATGGAAATGAAAAACATGTGAATTCTAAAAATAGAGTAGCTTTAAAGCAGTCAATAGGCAAGAGAAAGTAAATATCCCATAAGTCTGCTTGAGTGATGTGTTAGCAACTCCCCCACAAGTGGATCCTTTTTTCACTACATTACTCATAAATAACAAACTACTAAGGAATTGCATGATAGACTCTGGTGTTGCTATAAATATCATGCCAGTAGGAGTTATGAAGCAGCTTGGCATGTGGGTTGATACATGTGAAGGGAAGTGTTATGCAATGGATAACAGACCCATACCTGTGGTAGGCATTATGAGAGGTGTTGAAGTCAAATTGGCTACTTATCCACAGGTGGAATATAATATAGATATAATAGTAATTGATACTCCTCCACAGTTTGGTATGCTTCTGTGAAGATAGTGGACAACAGCAGTTGGGGGAAATGTTCAATTTGATCTGTCTTATGCTACTATTCCAGTGAATGGTCAAGAAGTGAAATTGTATAGGGAGCCAAGAATGAACCAGCTTGTTGACTATGTACCACAAGATCAGATCAATTGTTTTTGTGATGTTGATCTTGGAAGTTGTAAGATTGAATCAGCCTAGCTAGAATTAACCAATAGTGATCCAATTGAAAAGCATGTGGTACAAAGCTGCAATGAAGTGTGGAAGATGTATTTTGATGGAGCATGCAACCAATAGGGTAATGGTGCTGGGATTGTTTTTATTTCACCTGAAGGTATCACATTTAAATATTTATTTCTGTTATCATTTGAATGTACAAACAATGTGGCAGAGTATGAAGCCTTGTTGACATGCTTGAACATAGCTATGAAACATAGAATCAAGTTGTTGGCTATTCTGGGTGATTCTAAGTTGGTTGTTTTACAAATCAAATCGAAATATGCAGCAAAACACAAAAGATTGAAATAGTATAGGAATGCTATATGGGACACAATTGAATTATTTGATGCCTTCTCAATTGAGTGCATTGACAGATCAAAGAATATAATGGCTGATTTTTTAGCAAATGTGGCACTAAAAAGAGATGATATCACACTGGTGGGGGTTTCAGAGATTGAATTCAAGACAAGGCCTGCTATTCCTAATAACATTAATAGTTGGAAATTTTTCAATGATGATACTGACCTTTTGAAATTCCTCAATTGTATAGATCAATATGAAGCCCAGGAAATTGAATTCAATGCTTTTGTTGAGGAAGTGGATGGGAAGCAAATAGTGTTTGGCAAGGAGATCTTACAACTCAAAACAAATAAGCTTCCTAAGGGCTTGGTGGCATTAGAGAGGTTGTATGATGGAAATGATCGGTTCCTCATGAAGCAAACACTAGTGAGAAGAGAAGATATTGGAGAAGTTAACTTGGGGACTGAGATAGCACCAAGAAAGGTGTACATAGGAAAGAAGATAAGTCTTACGATTAGAAGAATGATGATAGAGTTGTTGAGAAGGTATAAACATGTCTTTGCTTGGTCTTATGAAGATTTAAAAGCATACAGGGAGGATTTGTTTCAGCATGAAATACCATTGAAGCTAGATGATAAGCCATTCAGACAAAAACAAAGACCCATAAATCTAACACTAGAGCCTAAAATGCAAGAGGAGTTGACAAAGCTCAAAGATGGAGGAATTATCAAACCAATTAGGCACTCAACGTGGGTCTCAAATTTGGTCCTTGTGCGGAAGAAGAACATAGATATCAGATTATGTGTGGACTTTAGGAATTTGAATATGGCATCTCTCAAGGACAATTATCCTCTACCCAATATGGAGGCTATATTGAATAAGGTAACAGGGTGTGAACTGCTATCCATGATGGATGGGTTTTCAGGATACAACCAAGTCAAGGTCAAAGAATCTGAGCAATATAAGACAACATTCACAACTCCTTGGGGAGCGTATGTATACATAAGAATGCCATTTGGTATCACTAATGTAGGAACAAATTTTCAAAGAGCTATGGACGTGGCATTCACATATTTGATCATTGCTATCATGGTGGTGTACCAGGATGACTTGACTGCTTATTCAAAGAAGGCTGAAGATCATGTACAACATCTAGAGAAGGTATTTATTAAAGCCCTAGAGTATAGTATCAACTTAAATCCTAAGAAGTGTCATTTTTCAGTCACAGAAGGTAAGCTTTTAGGACATATTGTTTCAAAAGAAGGAATTAGGATAGATCCTAAGAGGGTTGAAGCTATTGATAAAATTCCTATTCCCACAATTGTCAAAGCTATACAATAATTCTTTGGATAGATTAATTTTGTTAGGAGATTTGTTTCTAACTTTGTTGAGATCATTAAGCCCATATCAAAAATGTTGAAGAAAGGATAGAAAATGGAATGGACTGAAGAGGCCTTGAAAGCTTTCATATCTATCAAAAGGGCCATCAAGGAGGCTCTTGTCCTTAAATCTCCAGATTTTGCTAAACCTTTTAAGATATTTTCATTTGCTTCAATGTACACAATTATTGTTGTTATGTTACAGAAGAATGAGGATGGTCATGAACAACCTATGTCTTTCTTCAGTAAGTCATTACAAGGGTCTAAATTGAAATATGCCATAATGGAAAAATAGGCATTTGCATTAGTAAAGGCTACAAAATATTTTAGGCCATATCTTGTTGGAGAAAAGGTGATTGCTTATGTCCCCCATGTAGATGTCAAAGATATTCTAACACAATATGAAGTAATAGGAAAAAGATGCAAATGGATTAACAAGATCAAGAAATTTGACTTAGAGATATAGATTAATAAGCTAGTGAGAGGACAAGGCTTGGCTAGGTTGATGGCATAATCAAATATTGAAGCAAATCTAGTTTGTAATGTAGATGAAGGGATTGCAGTTGCAAGCATTGAGCACACTCCTTGGTATAATGATATAATGCATTACCTTAAGTACATGAAGTGTCTAGAGGGATTGAGTGACAACCAAAAGAGAACTTTGAAGTTGCAAGTATCAAAATATGTTATCATGGATGGAGATCTATTTTGGAAGAATAGGGATGGTATACTATTATTGTGTTTGGATAAGTCTTAGGCCAAGCATGTTGTAAGTGAAATGCATGAAGGAGTTTGTGGAGGACATTACTCAGTAAAAACAACTACACACAAAATTCTCAGGGTAGGTTACTACTGGCCTAAGGTTTTTAATGATTCTTTCACACATGTAAGAAAGTGTGAAGCCTACCAAAAGTTCTCTGGAACGCTGAAATATCAAGGAGCCTTGACACTTCAACCCTTGCAGGCTGATGCCCCTTTTCATCAATGGGGAATTGATTTCATTGGAGAGATACAGGAAAAATCAAGTGGAGGATACAAGTGGATACTGGTTGCCACTGATTATTTTACCAAGTGGGTGGAGGCAATCCCAACTAAATAGGCTACAGGAAAAGTGGTGAAAAATTTCTTGATGGACAACATTATCACCAGATTTGGTGCATCGCTAAGGTTAATCACAGATAATTCGATGTGTTTCAGGTCAGATGAATTCAAAAGCTTCTGTGACACATATGGCATTATTATTTCTTATGCAGCTCCTTACCATCCACAATCTAATGGTCAGGTAGAGTCTACCAATAAGAGTCTTTTGAAGATTATAAGGAGGATGTTAGGACATAACAAGAAAGCTTGGGATTCAAAATTAAAACTAGTTGTGTGGGCTGATAGGATTACTATTAAGAAAGCAATTGGACAAATCTCCATTTGAATTGGTATATGGAGTACATGCCGTGATGCCTTTGCAGAATTTGTTGCTAGTCTATAGGTTTGTCCTTCAAGAAGATTTGGATTTTCCTGAGCCTATGGAGGAAAGATTGGAGCAACTAGTTGAGCTTGATGAAATAAGGAGAGTTTCCCAAAACCAAAACATGAAGTATCTATTTGACAAGAAGGAAAAGGATAGAAAATTTGAAGAAAATGACTTGGTCTTGATGTGGAATGCAAGATGTCAGCAGAAGGGAAAGCATAGTAAATTTGAAGCTTTGTGGCTAGGACCTTTTGTTGTTGTTGGAAAGAAAGGTGAAGATTCATACTATCTGCAAAATATGGCTAGTGAAGATTAGGAGTTGCATGTTCATGGGAAATACCTAAAGCATTTTTTCTCTTGAGTAACATAGAGGATTGAGGGTTGCCAATTCATGGACAACTCTTGGTGGTCCTCTTTAAAATTATTTTCCATGCACAGTACTTTAGGATTCTAGTTCATCTCCATGTTGCATTCACTTTCCTTTCATTCCTTCATTTTGTATTCACTTCCATTCTGCTCACTGGTTCATCATTTTTTGTCTGGTCTGCTCACCCAAAGATCTGGTTCCTTGCAATGATCTCACTATCATTCATCCCCAGATGGAGCCACTTGGAACTGTAAAAATCTAATGGATTTTACATATGTTTTTATCCTCCTGAGTTTCCATATGAGTCCTCATCATAAGCAAAGGGGCCTTGCATCATCACATTTTGTTTGCATGTTTCGTATATTTATCCCAAAATCCATCGATTCATGCATTTTTCATGTTGTTGTCCATATCGGCATAAGTCTATCTTGGTCTCCCTGACCCATAATGCATTTTTGCTAACATATGTTTGCTGCAGGCTTATCGGCCTGAGATGGCCAGGGTCTCCCCGATCCATTTTTTTGATAAGCATCTGTGTTGTCTATCGGAAAGATGTTTCTGATGCCATGGTGATTGGTTTTCATCTACTGGTGCCTATCAATGAGACATTCACATGGTTTTGGTGACAAGGAGAAGGATACACATTTTGGCAGGAGTTTGGTCATCGGGGTAATGTCTTATTGAATTTAAAATGTCTCCTCAACTAATGCATATGGAGATGCATTGGCAAAATATTTTCTTTAGGATAACATCCTGGCGAGTGACCTTAGGTCTCGCTGATATTACACAAGAGGCTCATTGCTGAGAGACTTTTTCTTCGGAGTAAGTCATAGCAACTTCACATTGTCTCACCAATCGGTGGCAGAAAGATGCATGTATCGGTAAGAGTTAAGGCTTTCGGCATGTGGTCTTGGTGAGATTGTCTTACCGATAGACAACATTAGGACATGCATCTCGGTATGACTAATGGGCATCGATGTAACATATTGGCGATCCCATCTAGTCTTGCTGATTTGTTTTTTTTCATGCTGAGATGTAGATTGCATCGACGTGAAAATGTTTTTGTCTCAGCGAAATGAATATATCACGAGGTGCTTTTGATAAGACATAGGATAATCTACGAAGCCTCTTTCTGAGTTAATGTTGTCTTGGCAATCTAAAAATGAGCTCCGAGTGTTTTGTTATGGCATGGTCTAGTTTGCATAGGGTCTCCCTGATATCAGAAATTCATAGCAATACATGTGAAACAAAGGAATACATCTCGGGGAGACATAAGGTAATCTATTTGACATCTCTCTGACTCAGATATGTCACGGAGAAACAGAAAGAACTATGGGGCCACTATAGTGATTGAATTTCCTTCAGCATGACTTCAATTTGTCTCGACGACTGTTTCAGTGTCGATTAATAAAATTCAAATGCTATGGCTGACATGTGGATGTTCAATTACCATTGATACCGACATGAAATGAGCCTAAATTATGTGGTTGGCTGACATGGGATCTCAATATGATATATTTTTCTAATGCTGGTGTATAAATAGGTAGTTTGTTATTGTAAAATGATCATCAACTATTAGATATTCGATACACAACAAGTAGATAGAGTAGAGTAAAATTCTTAGATCAGAGACTATTGTTGCATGATTTCAAAATGGAGGTATTTATGAAATTCATTTGAAGTTGTTGCACATTTCTGGTGTCAATTATTTGTTGAATTTAATGAAAGTATTGCTAAGTTGTCTCCAAGATGGATTCTTTCTGATTGTTTAAATTGATATAACAAGTTCATATTCAATTCATCAGTGCACATTTTCTGCTTCTATGTGGTTAATCGATTGGTTCTTTCAAGCAAACAGTAAATCCTTTTAGTTGATCACAGTAATTAGAGAGATTCATTTGGATTGTTAAAGTAGAGCTTAGTAGTTACAGTATTGCAGGTTTATACAAGTTGTAAACATAATGTATGCCAAATAATTTGAGTTTTCTCTAGAGATTTTTGCTCATCTTGATTTCATTTGACTCCATATACCCAATAAGGAATTGGTCTCTACAGTTTCATCATTAAGATTCATTTATTCTTTTTATATCTCTTAATTGAGCACTTTAGGATTTAGATTAACAAGATTACTATTGTGCTTGAATTCATTTGCTTACTTGCATCTACCATTGTGGACAAATCATTGCATGAAGGATAACCATAAGTCAAGTATGATTCATTCAAAAAGGTACACCCGCCTAGGTATAGCAGCACTTGAAGAGTAGAAGGTTGAGTTCTCTTGACCTTGTTTGTTACCCTAAAGCATATCAAGTGATTGGTAGCTTCTTGAGGCATTTTTCCTACATTTTTGAGAGCTAACATACTATATTAGAGCAGCTATGTACTAGTCCTTCCCCCATGATTTTCCTCACAACAAAACCAATCCCTTCTTTCTATCATTCGTTGATAAGGGAAATTGATCTAGGAAATCATCATATAGGTTTCTTCTTAAATAATCAATTTGGCTAGAATGTTGCTTGGGTGGTGCCATCTCGGACAAACTAGGGCCTCTTTACAATGTTACACTTCAAATAGCTAGGACTAACCAAAGATATGAAATTACAAAACACTGCAATTTCTCACAACTATAATTAAACTATAGCCATAAAACATTTATCAACAAGCTCAATGACAAGCACAAAAAATCTTTTCCCAAATTCAAGTGCAGAATGACCAGGAGGTACATAAATTAACTCATGACTTTGTTTGGAAAAGTCCCAAATTTTGGGCACAAAGATTCACAACTTTGCTTTCAGATCTAAAACTACTCCACAAAATACTTGAATGCCTTGTGATAGAAATAAAATAGGAGAATTGATTTTATTTGGATCAAATCATGCTGGTAAGTGTCTCATCCACCATTAAAGCTCGCCTGCATGCCGCATGAATGACTCCAACCATATTTGATGCAGATTTAAATTCTAGTCGTCGATCCTTCAGTTAGATCAAGTCATCAAATGGTCATCTTCAAAACAAGCTGAAATAATTACCAACGTGGCAATAAGGGGCCCACCATACCATACTCTAGCAAGGAATTCCACATGGCGGTCACCCGCGATATCACAATCGGTAAATATCCTACAACTTTGGATCATGCGATGGCAGGCAACCATAGATCTTGAGCATCAGTGATCTTGTTCCTTCAACATAGTCGCAAGCCTTATCATTAACCATCAAGCAACTTTCCCATCTAAATTATAACAGATCCATTGATTTAAAACATATGCATCTCAAGAACACTTTAGTAATCCATCTTTTAATATATTAAGGCTGAACAATATTTCCTTTATTCTTTCGGCTTCATCAGATGAGACATGCGGCCCCTGCCTATGATATCACGATCAATAAAAACCTTGTAACTTCTAATCACGTGATGGCGGGCAACCATTAAGATCTAATGATAACTAATTGATGGTCAACCAAACCTATCCCCTTTGGCCTCACCAGATAGGACACGTGGCACTCGCCCATGATATTATGATCAACCAAAGCAGTGTGGTTGGGTTATCGCGGGATGGCGGGCAACGACTGAGATCAAACGACAATTGATCAATGGTCGCATGAATTTCATCCTTTTGAAAAAAAAAATATTTATTAAGAGGACAAGGGGACATCACTCGGCGGATGGTAAACAACGACATAAGTTTTTTTTAAACAATGAAACATAGGGCCAACCGGGACTTAGGAAAATGAAATCCTGTGAAAAAATTAAAATATTAAGATAAAAGGGACCCAACCTAGATGGAATGATAGGACATAAGTCATTTTAAAAAACCTCAAAAGGTAATAGCGAAATAGATCCCAACCAAGGCATAAAATAAACACAAGGGTTTTAAATGAAAATAAGGCTAAAACCCCCAACCCAAGGAAAATTCTGACACCATGAAAGACTAGTAACATAAGGTGGGGCAGGAATGAAACACAAGGAGTAAAATTTGAAGTTCCATCAGTGGCTCTAGTTGGGGACGTTCATTCCACTGGAATGAAGCAAGAATTCATAATCTTAGGAAGAGCAGACCAAGATGAAGAGATGACCAAAAAGGGACTGTTCGGACAAAACAACCCAAACTATGTACAAGATATATACAAAATATGCAAACCTAAACTACTGTTCATATAAAAGAATACTTGAAGTGAAGTATAACTTCAAGAACTATCCATGAACAAGCAGTTCAAGAATATCCCTTGTCATATCTTGGAGGAAGTATGAATCTTCACCCCACTTACCATTAATAAAAAATGGACCCAACCAGATTACATCAAATTTCCCATGTTTCCCTTTATCTTCTAGTCTCGCATTCCACACTAAAAAAAAATCTCCATCTTTGAAACTCCTTATAGTTGCCCTCTTGTTATACAAATTTTTTTGCTTGCAACTACAACTTTGCATTTCTCTTTTGAGCTTCCCTCCTGGTTTCATCTAATTATATAAGAGCTTCCACTCTCAATTGTGTCTCATCATCAATTTCATTATCATACATCTGGACAAACTTATACATTTCCATTAAGTTGTTTTGGGGCAACCTAGAATTTATCCCATAAACCAAGTCAAATGGGGCACAACCTATTTCCTTCTTCATAGTTACCCTATCTGCCCAAACTACTAATCTCAGCTTAGAATCCCAAGCCCTTTTATTCTAATCCATGATTCTTTTAATGATCTTCATCAAGCTTTTATTGCTTGATTACGCCTGTCCATTCCCATGTGGGTGATATGGTGATGAGTAAGAAATTTGGATGCCATGCTTCTCACAAAATTCTATGTATTCATCATATCTAAAAAACATTGCATTGTCTAACAAAATCTTTTCTGGACATCCAAATCTAGTCAATATGTTTCTCATCAAGAAGTCAATTACCACTTTACTAGTGGCTTTCTTTGTTGGAATCGCTTCCACCCACTTGGTGAAATAATCAGTAGCTACCAATATCCATGAGTTACCTCCACTAGATTTACATGCTATCTCTCCTACAAAATCAATACCCCACTGCTAGAATGGAGCTTGTACTATAACTGGTTTTAGAGCCAAGTTACCATAAGACTTTAACTTACCAGAGAAACATTGACAAGCATCACATGTCTTCACTAATTGGTGTGCATCCTTAAAAAATATAGGCCACCAAAATCCAGCCCTCATTATCTTATGTGCAGTTGTTTTAGCAATATAATTTCCTCCACAAACTCCACCATGTATCTCACTCAGAAGTTCTTCTTCTTGATCTTGGTAACACAATTCAGGATGAAACATTCTCCATTTCTCCACCAAAGCTTTCCATCTATGATATCATATTTGATAGCATGTAAATTCAATGTTCTTTTCTCATTTTCACTCAAGTTGTTAGGAAATTTCATTTTTTACAAATAATATATCACATCTCTATACCATTCAGAATGCTCCATATCACATATGTATGATCTATTTTCATCTTCTAGAAAATTTATCTGATTTTCTTCAAGATTACTTTGGGCCATGAGCTTTGCCAGTCCTTGTCCTCTCACCAGATTGGTAATCTGAACCTGAATATTGAATTCCTGGATCCTATTTATCCACCTACACCTTCTTCCTGACACTTCCTGCTATGTGAAAATGTCCTTAACAACAACACTAGGCACATATGCAATTATAGTAGCTCCCATAAAATAAGGCCTAAAACCTTTTACTCCTTTTACCAACGCATATGCCTATTTTCCATTTATATCATACTTAAGCTCTACAACTTGTAGAGATTTACTGAAAAAGGCTATAGGTTGTTCAAAACCTTTTGCATTCTTTGGCAACAACACAACTACAATTGTGTGGAAAGAAGCAAATGAAAAAAATTGTAAAGGTTTGGAAAAATCATGGGTTCTTAACATAGGAGCCTCCTTTATTGCTTGCTTAATGGATTGGAAGGCTTGCACAGACTCCTTATCCCATTCAACTTTGGCTCCTTTCTTGAGCATTTTGGAAATAGGGTGAACTATGTCAGCAAAAAAATTCACAAACCTCCTTAAGAAATTTATTTGTCCAAAGAAAGATTGTATTCCTTTGACACTTCGGGGTATTGGAACTTTACCAATTGCAATTACCCTCTCTGGATCAATTTTTACTCCATCCTTGGAAACTATATGTCCCAATAATTTTCCCTCTACTACTCCAAACACACATTTCTTTGGGTTCAAAGAAATACCATACTCCAAGGCTCTAATGAATATCTTCTCCAGATGCTCACAATGATCCTCTTCCTTTTTAGAATATGCTATCAAGTCATCTTGGTAGATCACCAAAAACAAGTTAATGAAATTTGAGAACGCCACATCCATGGCTCTTTAAAAAATGGCCCTTGCATTTGTTAGACCAAATGGCATTCTTAAATAAACATATGTTCCACATGGTGTAGTGAAAGTTGTCTTAAAATGCTCAAACTCTTTGACCATAAGCTGGTTATAACTAGAAAAACCATCCATCATAGACATTAATTCATAGGTTGTCACTCGTTACAACATGGCTTCCATATTGGGTAATGGATAATTGTCTTTTAATGAAGACATTCAAATTTCTGAAATCTACGCATAACCTGATGTCTCCATTTTTCTTCCTTACTGGTACCAAGTTTGATACCCATGATGAATGTCTAATTAGCTTGATGATTCCTGCATCCCTTAATTTCATTAATTCTTCTTGCATTTTGGGGGCCAAGGTGGGATTAATAGGCCTTTGCTTTTGTCTGAATGGCTTGGCATCATCACGCAAGGGAATCTCATGTTGGAAAAGATCCTCCCTATATTCCTTAAGGTCATCATAGGACCATGCAAAAACATGCCTAAACTTCCTTAATAATTCAATTAGAATCCTTCTCACCTTTGGTGACATTTTCTTTCCAATATACACCTTCTTTGTGGATGCTTCTATTCCAAGATTTATCTCTTCCAATTCATCAGGATGAGAAACAATATGATTAGCCTTTGTCTTATCTTGATTATCAAACACTCTTTCTAGTACAGCTAGACCCTTGGGAATTGTGTTTGTCTTTAACTAAATGACCTCATTTCCAAATATAGTATCCTTACCATCAACATTTTCAACAAAAGCTCCAAAGTCAATTTCTTGATTCTCATATTCACGTACACAATTCAAAAACCTTGATATATCATTATCATTATAAAAAACCTACCAATTTTTTCTATTATCAAGGGCGGATGGCCTAGTTTGCACCTCAACCTTTGAAATTCCAGCATAAGTCATATCATCTGGTTTTAATGCATTGTTGGCCAATAGGTCTACCACTTTTTTTTGACCTCTCTCCATCCATCCTATTCCAAATGCATCAAAGCTCTCCAATTCATCCCAAACAACATTCCTGTACTATTTCAACCTCTTGTTCTTTGATACATACTTGGATCTAACTTGAGAGACCACAAACTTAGAATCCCCAATTTCCTTGAGGTTCTTGATACCATGTTTTTCAGCCAATCTCAACCCTAATAACATGGCTTCATACTCTGCCACATTATTTGTGCATTCAAATAACAGAGTGAAAGAGAACCTGAATGTCTTTCCACTTGGTGATTGTAACAAAACACCTGCACCAAAGCCTTCCTTTGAGATTTCACCATCAAAATACATAGTCCACAAGTCATCATATTCTGACAATTGTTTTATTTATATATGAATCAATGCAGTAGGCTCATCACAATTGCTAGAAAATTCTTCAACCCTGAACTCATCTATACCAATGTCAATAAAACATGTCATATTTTCAATCAAGCCATGCTCAATCATATGAGGTACTTTTTATTCTCTTTCAATTTTGACATCCTTACCATCAATAGAGAAAGTAGCAAATGAAAAATCACATTAAATGTTACCCCCCATTGATGCACTCCATTTTCTTGACAAAAGCATTCCAAAATGAGGTGGGATGTCTGCAACTAATACGGTCATGACTAAATCCTTGTCAGGGTATTGAGTCAATTTATAGGGCAATGCTCTAATAGTTCCAATAACTAGCACTTCTCTTGAATCCATAGCATAACATTTACCTTGAGCAGTATCTATTGTCAAGCCCATTGCCTCCATTATTTTGACTGGCATAACATTATTTGATGCCCTTGAATCTATCATACAATTCCTTAAATTTTTCCCATTTATATCCACACTTAAGAAAAAAGGGGTTATATTTTAAAGGCACATGTTAAAATAATTTCCTAAATACATAAGGGGAATTTGTGATACAATTCCCTCCACTTCCTTTTCTTTTTCTTCATCCTTTGCTTCTTTACCACTTCCTTGTTTAGTCTTATTACCAGCAACATCTATGATCAAGGCTATTGTCTTCTCTTTGTGTTCATTTATTCTCATCATTTCTAGCAAAGGTATAGTTAATTTAACCTAAGAAAGAACATGAAACATATCTACAGGTGTATATTTAGGAAAATTAGACATCATACCTTCATCATTTTCCTTTTTCTTTGGTTGATTACTTCCTCCTTGCTTCTTTTTATTCTTATCCTCTGCAATAGGTTCAACTACCTTTGTAATCACCTTAGCCTTCACCAATGATGCAGTTACATCTTCTTGGTGCTTTGGCTTCTCATTATTTTTTGCCCAAACCTTATCACTCTTAACTTCTTTGACTTTCACAACATCCTTTTTGTTGTCAACCTTAACACCTTTTTTTTTATCCTTTTTCTCTTTAATAAACAAGCCAATAGGTTTAGCCTACTCACCACCCATAGTTCTATTTCTCAATTGAAGTGAACTTCTCATTTGAGCACCCATTTCTTCAATCAATCTTGTAATCTCTTCTTCTAACGGTCTCCTTAAGGACATTGAATCTTCAACCTATTCTATATTGCAAGCATTATGATCAAAATCACCTTCCTCATCAGAAAAGATTTTTTGATGGTACATCTCACTTCTTTGCCTCTAATTATGTACATCAACTTCCTATATTTCATCATCAGAAGAACATTTTGCCTCATCAATGTATGATCTAGCCATGCAAACATCTACATCATCCTTCTCATATTCTAATGTTTGATCATGAACATCCTTTTCTACTTCCTCAGGAACAAGAAACTGAGCAACAACACAATAATTTTGATCATGTGGATGTTCACACACTTCACACCATAGTCTATCTACTACTAGATTCACTGAATGTTTCTGCAAGGGGTCTGGTGTATGTTGATCATTTTTAAGCTTCTAGCTAGGCAAGATTGGTTTTCAATCTTTCCAATTTGTATTGTAAGGATAATTTTACAATCTAGGTGGCCTATCATTTTTATTATAAGGTTGACTTTCATTTCCTATGCCCTTCTCTTTCTTAGCAACAGTTTGCTTTATGTCTTACATTGTACTGTAAACCTTTTCCCACTTTTCATCATCTTTAAGTTTTGCAGCTGGAACCTTCTTAGTCTTATTCTTAGGATTTTTTAAAAGTTTAGGTTCTTCTCTCCTGCCATATTTCCTAGAAGCTCTTCTATTACTTTAAATATTTATAGCCACCCTAAATGCATCCCTCATAGTTTGAGGGTCTTTACCTCTGAGGAGATATGTCATTTTAGCATCAAAAGCATTGAAATATGTAGTTAAACAAACATTTTCATCAAGCCTTAAAACCTGGAACAGCTTATACATTGCTTTTTGAAATTTTAAATTAAACTCTGTCACAGGCTCATTCAATGACTTCTTGATGTTATTAAACTCATTTAGCATGAAACTTGCATTAGTTTTATCACCATATTGCTCCTTGAAACACTTTTCAAACTCGTCCCATGAACCAATACTAGAATTAGGTAGACCTCTATACCAATCCCTTACATCATCTACCATAGATTATACAAAAAATTTCATTACAACATCCCCATGTTTTACCTCGTAATCATTTAGCATATCCATGAAAGCTTTTAAGTGTTCCTCTACTGTCACAACATTATTTCTGACAAACTTACTCATCTTTTCTCTCAAGTCAATAGGGATGGGATTTGGATAAACAGGGATGCCATCAAATAATAATGGCCTATACCTTTCCAATTGTATAGGTCATCATTGAAATAATCCTTCATTCTTCTAAAAATAAACACTAGACCCTAAATCTTGTACCCTAGGACCATCCTGATTTGGATTTACAAAACTAGTTGCATGATTCTTTAGGCCAGAATTATTTATGATGAGGTCTAAATTAATTTTAGCACTATCCTTTCAAATATCTTGGTGAGTTGATGAAGTTGCAGCTTGTGTAGCCTCATCCATGTTTGAAATATTTAGGAAACTTATTTTCCTCTTCATCTTTGCATTTCCAGCCTCAATATTTGTTCTCTCCAACTCTTCTGCCAGAGCTTAAGTCTCTTTTAGCCTTTTCTAAGGTAGACTATGTTTGAAATGACACATGTGGTGGGAGATCTTGTTGAGTGAAATGGGAAGTCACCTTCTCATTTATTTTAATCCCCTTGACCTTTTTCTTTCCCTTATCCAAGACAGGCTTATGGTTTGTATTACTCAGTTGAGACTTAACATGATTTGAGGGTTTTGGATTAGCAGGTTTGGGTTGGACATCAATGTGGTCTACTAGGTTTTCCTTAGACATATGCTTTGTTTCCTTATTAGCAATCTTCTATACAACTGGACCCTCAACACTTGGTTTAGGTTCTTCTTGGTTCAGGAACTTCATTGTTTCCAACTATCTCATCAACCTATCCCTTTCAATCACAACATTTCTCATCTTTGTTTCCCTTTCTTTTTCTCTTTTCACCCTGAGCTCAGTTTGCTCTTGGATTTCCCACTTTAAGGAATTAATGTCTCCAAAAAAATTGTTAGGGTTAGGCAAAGTCAAATCAAAACTTGATGTATCATCTAGATCTATTAAATTTACCCCTTCCAGTACATGTTCAGACAATAAAGGGTTTACATTATTTACAACAGGAGGAGGAGGCACATCACTGGTGCATTCTCTATGCTGGATTTGACTTCTACTCTTGCCTCTTCTCTTTTTAGAATATTTGACACTAGCAGGCCCTTTACTTTTCCATGTCACATCTTCTTGAACCGGTGTATTAAATAATGGATGAAAAAATCCACCACTGTCTGACTCAGAATTTCTAGACACCTCTTCAAGATTCTTAGGGATAGGGTGTAAAAGCTTACTCATACCTTGGTGTATAGGGTTCTGTGATGTGGGAGTAGTAGTACTAGATTCTGGTCTTTTCTTTATCTAGTCCTTCTTCACTTTGGGAAGTTCACCTTCCAATTTCTATTCCAGATGATTCTTCATGAATGACCTGGTGTTCTTCATTCTTCGTACTAGTCCACAAGTTTTTTCCACTTATAATAAACCTTTCAAAATAAAATGCACACTGGTGTAGAGACTTCAGAGTCACCACCCAATTTTCTTGGGAATACCAAATACTTAAAGAAACATGGTAGAATATAAAAACCTTTGGAACCTCATATTGACAACACACAAAAGTTCTTTACAACATAACTCTTAACGCTTATGAAATTAGAAGTGGACAAACCTAACACCAAATTATAGGCTTAACCTTCAAATCACATAAACACTATGAGAACTCTATGCAAAATGGACAATTGACACACTAACAAGAAATATTAAAATTATCTTCCCCAGTAGAGTCTCCATTTTGTTGGTTTTTTTTACAATGTAACTAGGTTGGTCTTCTAATATACCTATGGAATTTCCAATTCCAATCAAAGCCAGCTCGTAGGACCTAGACCAACTGACGAGGACTTTGAAAAAGCCTCCTACACTTTGGGCTCTGCAAGACCTGAGAGGGTGATCCCTTAATGTGTTTAAAACCTCTATACCAATATCATAAACAACATTAGCATATAATAGACAATCCCATTGAATAGCTCAACACAATAGGATAATATCGAATAAAATTGGTTGTTCATCGATAATATCAACTATGTGGAGAATGACATAACTACAACACAATCCATAGTAAAATATAGTCATTGATTTGGAATTTGTAGCAAGATCTAGGCAAAGACAAACAATTATTGAACTACACAAATAAGTACAACTTAGATCAGTGTCATATATCCATTGCAAGAGTCAAATTCATAAACATCTAAATTTTTATGACAGATTTAATACATAACATATAAGATCCCTGACAATATTTTTATTACAATTTCATTAGAATGCAGTCTAACCCAATACTACTTATCAAATCCTTATACAAAACATATCCACCTATGATCCCATTCAAGCATTTTAATTAATTCATTGAATTCAAGCTAAAATAAGGATCACACACACCACAACACTAAGATGAATGAAACAACCCTTAGTCATCTTATTGAAAATTCAGATATGCATGTACAGTGGAGAGACATGAGTTTGAATTTATCATTTCAAATCAAATGCTAGTACTATTATACAACATTAAATCCCCATGAATTAAAAAACTACTATAGAACGACCCAAAACCTAAATTGCATTTCTCTCTGAAACCATCAAACTTTACAATTTGCTCTGCAACTTCACCTAGACTCGACCAAAAATTATCTAACTTGCTAACCCATACTTTTGGCCTTGAAATCCTCCTTATAGAAAATGAAGGAGCAAACAAGCATCGGGCCATAAAGTACACATGTTACCAGCCAATTGGCACACTTGGTGATATTCCAAAAATTGTTACAACATCCATCACCTTGGAGAATATTCGCATTCATCATTTTAGCTAAGGAAAGTTGATGCAACAACAAAAACCACAAGAAATCCATGCCAAGACTACCATCAAAGCAAAACTAGAAACTGTTGTAACTGTAACATCTGATTTACCACCCGTTAGTAGTCCATTTTTTTATTCTTCCTCAGTCAAATATTTAGTTAACCATTTCTAGTACTCTTCATCAGTTGGCCAGTCAAAATTAATTACCTCATTCACCTTGGCACTATAAGGTGTGTATTTTACCACTACCTGATTTGCATCCCTTTAAAAAGATTCCAAAAATGAGCTGGTACTAATAATCTTATCCATAAAACTCACCAACAAATCATAATCTGAGTCATCAAAAATTAATTTAATTTGATCATTGATGACCTCACTTGATTGATCATGCCATTGTTGGAGTGACCTAATTTTACCCTACTCATCAATTATATCAAGTAACAATGTGTTACCCCAATCATTGAAATTCTTCACCAACTCCCTAATCTTCCTACTCAAATCATCTCATACGGTCTAAAAACCTTGCAATGACTTAACTAATACTTGACTAGGCTTTAATGATTGGGGCCTATTATTTGTATCAAATCTTGAGGCCTTATACATGCAATCCAAATCACTGGCCCTAGGGATCCAATTTTCAATCAATGGGATCACTGCCTCTTGATCCCTATCAATATTCTTTATTGCATTTAACAACAAATAATATAAAGAATGTATAGATAGAAATTTATTATCAACTTTTTCATTTAAATGCTTCAAGACAATAGTAACAATCTCCTTTTGCTTTAAAAGAGATCCCTCCTCACTTACCTTTGATGATGTTTGTAATTCATAAATTCTTTTCAAGAGCTACTTCTTTGTAGGATCAATAGAGCACTTTGTTTCTTCATCAATTTATTCTAAAGGAGGGGTGAGGGAAGGATTCTGACTGGGAGACCCTAGTGTGGAAACAATTGGAGAAGTAGGAGGCAATGACCCTACTATGGAAGGTAATGTACTTGTCCTCAGAGCACTTGATGTCTCCCCAATCTATTTATATATAAACCTTTCCACCTCAGTCTGCAACTCAACATTCTTATACTGCATCTTTCTGTATTCCTCAATCAAAACGTTATAATTCTCCATTAGGCTCTTCTTTTTAGCCTCCTCGCTTTTAGCAGTCTTTTGGGCCAATTTGGCCACATTCACAGTCAAATTAGTGGCCTCGGTGGTTGAGGTCTATGAAGCTCTCTTTATTATTAATCCTCCTCTGAAATTTGGATTATTATATGTAACATTTTCCTTTCTTCCTTAAGGGTCCAATGCCCAAATTGCCAAAGTTTCATATTCCTCTTTGAAGGTAGAATATTGCAATTTTGCCTTCAATTATTCTTTAGAGTCTTGCAAAGGATGCTTGGACTTAAAAATAGCATTAAAAGCTACAACATCTGCAGTGTCCCATTCAAGTAGAATCAATACTCTAGCTTGACTTACCAGTTTTCTTCCTTCTTTAGGAGTGATCTTAAATTTTTCCATTAATTTGGCTTTTACCTCCTCATTATTATCATGGTTTGACCTGTTAGGCCTTAGTTCTCTTCTCTTCTTACATTTATCTTGATATTCTTGAAATTTCGTCCTCCATACCAATTGCAAGAATACAATATTTCTTACAAATGTATTGTCATCTAGAAACTCCCTACATGCTTCCATTCTTGCATCTTGTACACTTTTTCCTTTCATATCTAAATTAGATAAAACCAATTCAGTTGGTCTAGGAGGGGAAGGCATACCAACCTACATGTCATGATTAGTAACAACAATTTCATCCATTAAATTCTCTTGTGGTTGATCAATTCTTTTCCTTTTAGGGCTTGGCTCGAATGGTGGTGATGGGGGACTATCTCCTGGTGATGATTCTAAATCAATGATTTTAATTACTCCAGGAACTTTGAATTTTGGACCTGGTTGTGAAGGAAACTTCATTATTGGCTTTCCTTTTCTGTCATCTTCTTCTTCATCACTGTTGTCATCCTTTTTCCTCCTGTAAATGGGCCATCTTTTTGTAGGCTAGTATGCTAGCCTTGTTTCAATTGGCCTGGCACCTTGTTCCTATACACCCAAACTCAGTTCTAAATTTATCCTTTTGGTCCTCAATGTGCCCATAATTTCCTTGAAGTTCTCCATTAGAAAGTCAATTTTCTTATGGTATGGATTGAACTCCAACAATGGATTATACTTTAGATCCATTTTGTGCACAATATCATAGCTTATCATAATCTATCCATTTCTCCTTGTTCAATTCCTACATATTTAGGTCAAATTTATTTCTAATCAGGTCCTAAGGAAAGTTGAACTCATGTACAAACTTGCCAACCTTTTTTCTTTATCTGAAAGGAGCAAAGAAACCTCCAGGATCATGTTGCCACTTCAAACAACACCTCAAATGGTAATCATCAAAGAAATTATCAAAATGCACCCAACCTCCCTTTGAAAAGGAAAAATCAAACACCACTATATAATCAGGGAAAAATGTTTCCTTACCACTCCCAATGAGGTTGTCCTCATGAATACAACCTATTTGCAACATAACTTCTACAACCCCACTCTTGGTGGCACATTGTATGGTAGTATATGAGGGCCCCCCTCAAAACCATATACCCTCAAAATAGACTGGGTATGGGATAATGTCACCCTAGTTATGACAGACTTTTAATTCTAGCTTCCTCCCCTTTGGCCTGAGAAAATCATGTAATTCCTCAGGGATCCTAGGTACATTCACCATCAGTATAGCCCTCAATCTAGAAGCAAAGTAATTATCAAATTACACATAACTGGTGCTTTCCTTATTGCAAGATAAATCTGCAACTCATATTTGTATTGGCAATCTTTCTCCATCAACTGATTGCCTTAATTTCATCTTTTCAAAGAATAAATTGACATTTTTGAACAACAAATGCATCAGCATAGAATACCAAAATAATTGAGTGCCAGTATCATTTTTCTGTAGCTTTGAGAGCCCTTCATGTATCCTCTCAGCCAAGAAAGAAGCAAAGTCATATGTCACTGAGAAGTTAGGGTGTTGTATTTGCACCCTCATGAACATGTATGCAATCAACATCACCACACCAGGACTGAAACCCAAAATATGACATAATGAATAGAAAGTGGCCAAGAAATGATTTGCAAAACTGTTTTATCTTAAAGTTTCTTGGTCAATGGGGCTGATATGAAATATTGAACCTCCTACCCTAGCCAAATGAGGTGGAAGCAACTTAGCTCTAAAAAGAGACTTCAAATTTGCATTTTCCTGCTTCATTTCCACAAGATTGATAGGAAGAAATTCTTCACTCGTTTCACTCAAGTCAAAAATCCATTGGACTATTTCTTTGTTAATACCCAGCAAAACCCTTCCATCATTATCTCTAATCAATCGTGTGATAGGATCATATCTTGCAGCCACTACTCTAAGTAAACCTATATCAGGGAACACGTTTGGGACCACCAGCTTCCCCATATCATACATCCAACCATTTGAAAAGGGTTGAGGAAAATTCCTCTTTCCATACCACAATATGAAAATTTCCAAACCTGTGAGGGGAACCCTAGCATTGGCTATATTAGAGCAGTGATATACTAGCCCATCCCCTAGGATTTTCCCTTGCATAAGAACCAATCCCTTCTATCTATCATTCATTGACAAGGGAAATTGATCGAGTAAATCATCATATAGGTTTCTTCTTAAATAATCATTTTGGCCATAATGTTGCTTGCGTGGTACCATCTCGGACAAACTAGGGCCTCTTTACAACATTACACTTCAAATAGCTAGGACTAACCAAAGATATGAAATTACAAAACATTGCAATTTCTCACAACTATAATTAAAATATAGCACTAACACATTTATCAACAAGCTCAATGACAAGCACAACAACTTTTTTCCCAAATTCAAGTGTAGAATGACCAGGAGGCACAACAATTAACTTAGGGCTTTGTTTGTGGAATTCTAAAAATTTGGCCTCAAAGATTCACAACTTTGCTTTCGGCTCTTAAACTGCTCCACAAAATACTTTAATGCCTTGTGATACAAATAAAATAAGGGAATTGATTTTATTTTGATCAAATCATTCCAGTAAGTGTCTCATCCACCATTAAAGCTCACTCACGCACTGCATGAATGGCTCCAACCATATTTGATGCAAATTTAAATTCTAGCCATCGATCCTTCAGTTAGATCAAGTCATTAAACGACCATCTTCATAACAGGCTGACACAATCACCAATGTGGCAATAAGGGGCCCACCATACCATACACTACCAAGGAAGTCCATTTGGTGGCCATTCGCGATATTGCAATCTGTAAAGATCCTACAAATTTGGATCACACGATGGTGGGCAACCGTAGATCTTGAGCATTAGTGATCTTATTCCTTCAACAAAGTCCCTAGCCTTATCATTAACCATCGAGCAACTTTCCCACCTAAATTATAAAAGATCCATTGATTTAAAACATATGAATCTCAAGAACACTTTAGTAATCCACCTTTTAATATATTAAGGTAGGACAATATTTCCTTTATTCTTTTAGCTTCATCAGATGAGACACATGCTGCCTGCCCATGATATCGTGATCAATAAAAACCTTGTAACTTCCAATCAAACAATGGCAGTTAACTGTTGAGATTTGATGATAATTGATCAACGATCAACCAAACCTATCCCCTTTGGCCTCACCAGATAGGACACGTGGCACCTACCTGTGATATCACAATCAACCAAAGCAGTGTGGTGGGGTCATCGTGGAATGGCGGGCAATGACTGAGATAAAATGACAATTGATCAACGGTCACCTAAATTTCATCCTTTTGTAAAACAAAACATTTATTAAGAGGACAAGGGGACATCACTAGGCAGATGGTAAACATTAAAATAATTTGTTTTAAATAATGAAACACAGGGCCAACTAGGATTTAGGAAAATAAAATCCTGCAGAAAAATGAAAATATTAAGATCAAAGGGACCCAACCTAGATGGAATGATATTACATTGGTCATTTCAAAAACCCTCAAAAAGTAACAGTGAAATAGATCCCAACCAAGGCGTAAAATAAACACAAGGGTTTTAAATTAAAATAAGGCTAAAACCCCCAACCCAAGGAAAATTTTGACACCATGAAAGACCAATAACATAAGGCAGGGCAGGAAAGGAACACAAGGAGGAAAATTTTAAGTTCCATGATATGCAAAGTGATACAACACAAAATAAAAAGAAGATCAAGTCTAAATGGTCCAGCCTGATGTGGAACACATGTACACTCTCAATTTTGCACACACTCTAGGGTAGAAGAACTCTAGGTTGTCCACTAGGTGAGTCTTCCAATAAAGTCGCTTAGTGAGAAAGTCATGCCTATGTGTAAGTTCTCATTGTAAAATGAGAAATTCATGCCTATGTGTCGACTCTCATCATACTAACCATACCAAAGCTATCCCTTTGATAACTTCAATAAGGTGCCATAAAATGAAATGAAACTAAGGGGTGGAAAATGAGAGAATCATATTAGGCTCCCATACCATATCAAAGCTATCCTCCAAAAAATTCAATAAATCACCACAATGCTAGGTAAGGCTCCACATGAAAGCAAGGTGTGTTATGCTAGGTGGTCTTGAATTTAGGGTTTCAAGATTCACAAGGTCAACAAGCTATATTATGCCAAACACTTATGAACAATATGTGTAGGTTTTTGTTAATGAGGATCTTGCTTCATTTGCATAAGTTCTTCTTTCCTAATGTCTCCAAGAGAGTACAAGCCAAGAGTAAAAGATTTACAACTTAGGGAATGTCATGCATTGCATCGCCACTAAGAGGAAAGTTGTATGCTGAGAAATATCACACTCTTGGAGGACATCAAGTCCAATGACACCGCCAATTAAAGGATCCATAAAAAGAAAAATAAAATCACACCGTGAAACATGTAAAAAAATTTCAAAGATATTATTGATGTATACACACACTTTAAAACAATTGCTACACCATTGTTGTGAGAAACTACTTTAAAGTGGCCAGTGTTTAATCCTAAGACATGAGAGCTTATTCGGAAAGCCCTATGCCAAGTCATACATTTCCAAAATAAATCTAATTCATGAAAAAGGAGGGAGGAGTTTCCCACAAAAATAAATAAGGGATTTATGGATTTGGGGTCAGTGTGTCTTTGCTACAATGTTGTTATAGAGCTCATAAATGTCATCATTCCCCAAATACTCATAGAATTAGAAGAATGACACAAAGAGAGTGAAAGAAAATAAAAAAAACCCTTTCGGGTCAACATGGAAGAGACATAAATGTCTTGATGCCTTACATCATCCCCAAAAAGAAAACACAAGAAAAATGAAAAAGATAAAATGTTTATGACATAGAGAAGAATGTACATACATCTAGAAGAATTCACAAAAAGAGAGATACATCAAACAAAACAGCATGGGGGATCACATTACACACACACAATCACATAAAGAACATGAAAAATAAAAAAATGTGAAAGAATAGTAAGGCACATGCCAGTAACCTATAGTAGGTCGTTTGCATCCCAATATTGATCAGTATATGCAAAAGGCAGAAAACTAGTAAAAGGGACAATCATCAAATGCCAAAACTAGGACAAGGCTATCTAACCCTTTCCCCCACTAAGTGTAGGACAAGGATGAACCAAGATAGGTGATTAGAATGAGCTCCTTGTGATAAAGATAATGATTTGAAATGAATCTATAATATGTAATAGTCAAAATGCTAGGATTCTACAACTATTACATGAAAAGGAGCAAGATGCATGCAATTTTAGTTAAGTTTGATTCTTAGAGGGTGCAAACTTCTTCAATACTTTCTTTAAAGGATGACAATTCTTGATGTGATGAACAAAGAATATATGTGTAGACATCTAGACTTGACCACTTCCACATGGTCAAAATCATTTACTCTATTCATCTATTTCATTAATATTAATTAAACAATTTATTTAATTAATATTTCAGCTTATGCCTAACGTTCCTAAAGTATTTAATCAAATAATTAAATACTTTACCTTACCCTCTTTTCCTCTTTAAATTAAATAAACATGTCAATTTTATTTAATTTAGTCATTGTCCCTTTTAAAATAAGTTTTAAATTCCTCATTTTTCTCTCTCCTTGTCACATCCTCCATAATCCTCTTCTAATATGAATTAATTTAATTAATTCATGATTAGGATGTGTACATCCTTAATCAAGGATTAATGTCACATCCTCCAACTTTTCCTACTTGCTTCTAATCCCCTATTAATTTTCTTAATCATGTATTTGCACAACCATAATCTAATCATCCTAGCACATTTAGCATACCCTTTTGGTCAACCTCTTACATACTCCATATTTGGAATTCACCCTCTTTCCCATGTTAATTTTTAATTCACATTTATTCATCCAAGATTCCTTTCTTCCCCATGAGAATTTTTAATTCACATTTATTCTTTCAAAACTCCTTATCCCCATGCAATTTCTAGAACATTTGACTTGTCACATCACTCACATGTGTTAAGGTCTTCTAGAACCTTTGACCTCTCACATCACCCACGTGTCAAAATAATACCCTTTTGGGAACATTGCCTTAGCCACTAGATTCTTTCAATCTAATTCACATTTATTTCTCCAACTACTTTCCTCTTCCCCATGGAGATTTGTGAGGAATTCCAAAATTTCACAAGTGTCAATTTATTCTCACTTGGGGACAAGAAGTTTTATTTTGAGGAAATATTCTCATCTCCCAATGTACTCTCAAGGTACATGTCCTTCCACATCACATGTCCTTCATCCACCTCACCTACACCTCATCACACCCTTGGCCACTTCACCTTCCACATGTCAAGATTTTAGGGCTTGTGAGTCCTCAACTCACCATAGCCCTTCATCTTGGCCATGGTGGCTCAATCTTGACCATTGAATTCTCTACCTCTATAAATACCCCCTCTTCTATTGAATTTAGGATACTTACCCATTTGCACCCTTATGCTACCAAATTTCCCACTCACTTGCAACCACTAGCATTAGCATCATAATTTAATTGCATTTTTCCATTGTAGCTTCATCAAAAATCCCATTATCTTCCATCCATATTGTCCATCTTACATCCACCCCTTCATTTCATAGCCATCCAAGGAGCACACAAATCTACAATATCAAGGGCCAACCAAAGAGCTACGTAAAGAGGTATAATCTCTATCTTGTTCTTATCTTTTCTTTGTGTTTTGTTACTTAGGCTAATCATTTGAAGTGATTCTTGTGTTTTCCTTCATACATTTTAGTTATTTTGCACACTTAGGTTAGGGTTAAACACTAGGCTCACATTTCTGCCATGCTCGGTGGGACCCACAAACGGGTTCCATCTTTTCACATTTTCTATTGTTTAAGTTCTTTACAAGTTCAGGTCATAGAGGGGCAAACTTTCCCAAAGAACTATTGTAGAAGGGAAAACTTTCCCAAAGAACTACCATAGAGGGGTAGAATTTCCCAAAGAACTGCTACAAAAGGGCGACCTTGCCCAAAGAACTAGGTTTTTTGTAACTTTGTTTGCTCACTATTTGTTGCAAAAGGGCGACCTTGCCCAAGGAACTGGTTTTATGTAACTTTGTTTGCTCACTGTTTGTTGTAGAAGGGCGACCTTGCCCAGGGAACTAGTTTTCTATAACTTTGTTCGCTAATTATTTTCTATAGAAGGGAGACCTTTCCCAAGGAACTAGTTTTCTATAACTTTGTTTGCTCACTATTTGTTGTAGAAGGGAAAAAATTCCCATAGGTTTGTTGCAGAGGGGCGGAATTTCCCACAACACTGTGTTTTATAAACCTATCTGCTAACTGTTTGTTGGAGAAGGGCAGACTTTCCCACAACACTATGTTTTATAAACCTGTCTACTAACTATTTGTTGCAGAGGGGAAGACTTTCCCACAACACTGTGTTTTATAAATTTTCCTATTAATTATTTTTTGCAGAGGGGAAGACTTGCCCATAACACTTTGGTTTATAAACCTATCTGCTAACTGTTTTCTATAGAGGGGTAGACTTTCCCAAAACACTGTGTTTTATAAACCTTCCTGCTAACTATTTGTTGCAGAGGGGTGAAATTACCCATAGATTTCCTACAGAAGGGTGAACTTCCCCACAGTTTTCTTATAGAAGGGCAAACTTTCCCAAAGCAAAAAATTTTGGGAGGTAAAATTGTTGTTTTAGCTTCATTTTTTCTTCATTTTTTTGATGTTTTAAGGTTCTAACCCCTAATATCATTTATGTTGCAAGGGTAATTGTGTTTTTTTTCTAACATTTATGCAATTTATTTCATGATTGACAAAGAATGAAGGATAAAATAGCTAACATTTGCGTGTAGGACAATCTATTTGCTTAGTTGTTTAAAGCTTTCCTTGTTGTTTTCGTTAATCTAGGAACATAGTTTAACTAGGGGGAAGAAAAATTTGTTATTTTTTGTGTCTATAAATCTATTTTTTGTTACCCAAGGAGGCATTGGTTTTTCACTCTTTCCCCTTACACTTTGTGTGAGCCTATGGAGTAGCTGAAAATGATTAGAGCCTTCTTTTTAGCATGACCTATTTGGGGGTTTCATCACCCCAAGGGATGATCCCAACCATGTGTACCAGCAGGGTATAGGAAGGGGGGAGAGCCAAAGTTGTACCCCAATCTATTCCAATAATGTTTGGCAGAGTGTTGAAGCTAGGGTGATACCTAGCTAGATATGAAGAGTTGGTTTGAGCCTTTCAGTATCTCACTGGGGTTCCCAACTCATGCTTGTGATGGGTTGTTGTTCATGGTTGTGCCTCACATACCGAGAGTATATCGGGGACTCACTAGAATCCTTATGTATCCTAGATTAAGAACTTTGTTAGCCATACCCTTAACACTAATCATAGGATTGTGCTTGTTTGAAGTGTCTTCTTGTGAGAAACCAATAAACTTTTTGACAAGTCAATACTTTTGCTTGTTGTTTGTTATATTTTGAGTCCTTGCCATAGTCATTTCCATCCAAGTCAGGTCTTATTTTTCTACAAAGGGGTGACCTTTCCCTACAAAGGGGTAGACTTGCCCATAGATTTCCTATAGAAGGGAAAACTTGCCCAAATAACTACTGCAGAAAGGCTAACTTTGCCAAAGAACTATTGCAAAAGGGAGAACTTTCCCAAAGAACTATTGCAAAAGGGTGACCTTGCCTTGTAGAGGGGGCAACTTTCCCCCAAAATAGTCAATTTCATGATGTTCATTCATGTTGACCTTTCATTCATCCATTCCAAACTTCCATTCATCCCTTCCAAACTTTTTTTCATTCATTCCAAATATCTGTTTCCTATTCCAATTTCCCATTTCACGATTAGGGGAATCTGTGACATTGCTTGTGAATCTCGTTTCACTATTCAAAAGACTTATTACATTTTCTATTGAGTTTGTTTCACCATTTGTAAGGATCGTTTGCCTGATTTAAGAAAAAAGCCAGTTGGGAACCTAAAACCTTGTCATTTGTTATGATCTAAGCACTTTCATTCTCTTCCATTTTCTTGCAATTCATACTTTAGTCCATTTCTAAATTTCAAAAGTCATCACCCACATCATATAGGCATCTTTAGAGTATCTCTAGGTTGCATTTTTCATCATCATTTCCCCTAAACCTTGTTTTAAAGGTTATTATCTGAATTGACCTAGGCATTTGAATCTGATCATCATCCCACATATCAATCATTGTCTTCAACCTAATCAATCTTCTTCCATCTTGAGGAATATTTGGTGTTGTAAGTCATCATAATTGGCCCAATTAATCCATTCCCATCTTAAGGTGGATTCAGTGCCACAATTTGTCCTTTAATGCGATCATCCAATGCCTTAAGTCACCTAGGGTGATTTCCAAATTGGGTTTAAGATCCATTACATCAACCAATCCTAGTTCATCATCTAATCCAAATTAAACTTATCCAACAAATCCAATCAATCCTATCCAATTTATCTAAATGATTTTATCCAATCAATCCCACCCAATCATCCAACCTCAATCCAATCATAAAATCTCAATCTTGATCTAATCATCCAGTCAATCCTATCCAACGCCATCATCTGGTCAATCAATCCAAAGCAATCTTCCACCTAGGTCATCCTTGCATTAAATCTAGTCTCATTATAATCCACCCATAGTTTTTGCATGCATGTTCAAACTACATCACAAACTAAGAAGCAGATGGCACAATAACAAGGTCAAAGTTCCCAGTTTAACATTCCTCAAGACCCTAATAATGGGGCAAACATCTCCCAAAATCCCACTAATGGTGTAAACACCTCTTAGGATCCTAACAATGGTGTGAACATCTCCCAAGACCCTCATAATGGTACTTCATCACAATTTGATGACAACAAACAAAATGCTTCAATACATGTGGATGAAAACATGATTAATCAACCTGAAGTGACTATCGATGAATACCTGAGCAATCCCACTAATGTCTAGATGACAGATTACCTCGATGAATGTGGGGATAAGATTCTTGCTATTCTACTCATGAAAGGAGTAAAACCACCATCTGGCTTTGACATCTCACAGTATACCAACATTCAACCTCCACTAGTACATCAAGATCCCCAAAATGTTCCTAGAAATTCCTATGTTCTTGAGGGTACACCTGTTGATAATTGGTATCATTTTGAGTTTGGGAATGTTTTGATACATCAAGTTACCAATTATCCTCCCATTCCATCTATTACCCCTACCATGCCATTTGATCCTTATGAACCCTAAGCCTATGGCATGCCATAAAGCATCCCGTTTGCTCTACCATTCCCACCTCAGTCTTCAGGTTAGCCATCCGTTAACACTAGGGAAAACCCCTTTCTCGCATTAATGCCACCACTAGGACATGCTCCCATAGGAAATCCCCTATAGATCCCTCAAGGTAATGCTCCCCATCAATCTACTGCTTCACAAGAACCACCACAACATACCACTACTATTTTCACACAACAACAACCTCCACAATAAAATGTTTCGATTCCACAACAGAACATCCCATAGAAAAATGTTCCAAACCCATAGTAACATATAGTCACCCATACACAACCTCCTCATCATACAACCCAAACTAAATCACACCCTCAACAACCACCCCATGGTGCTTCTACAATAGTCCAACAAGAAAAAACATATCCCATCTTGCCTGCCTCATCAACAATCACATACACATGGGCCCCCACAAATGTATCATAATCCTCTCACGTAGTATCTCTACCATCCATCTAGTACATATAATACCTATACTAATCCAAACATCCATGTGACTGCTCAAAATCCACCACAGACACAATATCCTCCTTACACAAATCCCCTACAATCACATGTCAACCCGTACGAGTAGCAGTCTCATCCACAACAGCCTCCACATGTCAAACACCAACCCAATGTTGCATATAATTACCAAGCCAATCCTTATTATGCTCAACAATAGCTTGTACATTAGCAAAGTGTCTCATCCACATCCTATGTGAAACAACTGCCACCACATCAACAAGGGTGCCCAGTCTACCTCTTATTATTAGCAACATCCACCTTACCAACAAGGGGGATCTACATACTACCAAGCTCCATATAATGCTCTATCCACTTCATATTAATAGTGACAACCATCTCAACAACAGGCACCTTCTGCCTCTTACCCATCATTGTCCCATCAACCTTACATTGATCCCCAACCTGCTTACACTAATTTGTATCAACCTACATCCTCCTATGATCCATATGTGTTACATCAACAATATCCACTCAGTTCATCCAATCCAACCCCACATGTCAATAAAGACCTAGAGGAACTCAAAGCCGCATTGAAAGATCTACAAGTGGGTATATCCAAGAAATCCTTCAAGTTTGAGGAAATTTTCCCATATCCATTTGATCCTTCAATTTCACTTGTTCCCTTTCCAAAGAATTTTGAGATACCTAAATTCTAAAAATATATGGGAACCAAAGATTGAAAGGCTCATCTGCAAGAGTTTTATGGGTATGTGTAGGATCATGATGGGCCAAAAAGTGGCAATATGATGGGTATGAGTAGGGTATGTGGATGACAATATTTTTTTTACCCAAAGTTGATGACATGAAAAGGGTTTTTAAAGGAGATTCTTAGCTTTCCACCAATATAAATTATGTTTTACTTTGAATTTAATAAATTATTATTATTCATTTTCTATTTGAATTATGACTAAAATCTTGATTGATAGGCTAATTGAAAAATATCTATAGTTTTCAAATGATATCACATTTTTTTAATCTGAAACATGCTTCACATTCTATACTTCACATACTATAGGATTAAAAATATATATATAATTTCATGAAGTTTTGACCATGTTAAGGTTAGACATACATGGTTTTATATTTTTAAAAGTTGTAATAAAAAAATCATAATTAATTATTTACTTGGAATAAAATTACAAAAAAATATGCATCACATTGGGACACGAGTCCTCTACTTATATCTAAAATATTATAAGAAAAGATTATCATTTTATTGTGGTTAGGGTGGTCAGACAAACACCTACTTCTTATTTTTTCCCTGAAATTTAAGTTTTACTACATTGAAATTTCAAATTTTCACCAAATAAATTTTAAAAAAAGAAAACCTAGTAGTTTAGAAACTACATTCAATTTGCTACATGTTCTATTCTTACATATTTTTGAAATAATATAGATAACTTATTCAAATTTTTATGTCAAGTTTCCTAACTCTTATTTTTCTAATTTTTTTGCCACTTAAGGACCTATTTTTTCCATGATTATCCTACACATACCCCTATGCACAATGTTAGGATGTTCAACATAATGACAATTATCTCTTGCATATGCTCCCTAGAAAGTTAGGAGGAGCAGCCTTAGATTGGTTCATGGGTTTCAAGAAGGTTACAGTTTCTTCATTTGCTGATCTTTCTAAATAGTTTTTCAAACAATTCTCATTTAATTTGCAAAAAATACATTGAAACTATAGACCTCTTGAAGGAGAAACAATGTGACAGAGAAATTTTTTCTAAATACCTACAAAGGTAGCGAGTTGTCGCTAGTCATATGAGGTCTCCTCTTAGAGAAAAAGAAATGGTCACTCTCTTTGTGGCTAATGCCCATCCTAAGCTAGCACATGTCTTAATCTTCATTGTGTTACTAACTTTGCAGAGGTTATTGAAAAAGGCCCCATCATTGAAATAACACTTGTTACAAAAGGGAAAACTAAATTGTATAACTTAGAAAAGGAGAAGTCATCCGGTGAAAAATATTGTTATTGGAATAAAAAAATAATGTAGGAAACGATGGCATCATTGAAACTAAACATGTTCAAGTGGCCAATACCTCCCACAAGCAACAACCATCAATTCCCAATGCCATATTTGTACCATAGGGGGCACCTCGATCCCCTCAACAATCCAATCAAGGGAATAGTAAATGCCAATACACTTAATTAGGAGAACCACTCAGTGTCGTGTTCAAAAAACTCCTACAAGCTAATTATCCAATCACATATCCTATGACCAAGCCACCTAATGACTCTAAGCCTAAACCAACTTGGTTTAAAGAAAATTAATATTATGAATTTCACAAGATTAAAGGGAATACCCTTAATAAGTGTCAGAGTCTGAAAACATATATCCAAGATCTTATAGATCAAGGAGATATTCATGTGGATACCAATTAGGCTTCATCGTCTAATGCTCAATTACAAATATATCAAAACACTTTCCCTAAACATAACCAAGATCCTATCACATCTAACACCAACCTAGGCTCTAAAAAAACAATAATAAGAATAATAGCACCAACAACATCAGTTACAAAAATGTGCCACTTAACTATGAGGATCTCGTCATGCACATCAAACAAGCGGAACCATGTGTTTCTATGATACATGTTAAAGGAAAAGAGCCTCAATGTGTTGTTTCCACTCACCACACATAGATCATTGTCCCCGGAGCCTCCACATTAGCACCATCACCTCTTGTAAATTCCTAGTATAACATTCTTGACCATCTAGGAAAGACTGCAGTACAAATATCCATCTTAGATTTGCTAAATTCTTCTCTTGTACACCAGGAAATCTTAAGAAAAGCTTTACAGGATGCCCACATCCCTAATAACATCGACTCCACACAATTCTAGGCCCTAGTTGTACACTTGTCATCAACCTACCAACTAGGTTTCAATCAAAATGACATACCCACCATCAACGCCAACCACAATCGACCCCTTCATATAGAGGTTCTCATCACCCGACATAAGGTAAAGAGGATCTTGATAAATAATGGCTTTGCTCTCAATCTATGTACATTAAAATTAATAAAGTAGGTAGGGTATACCCACGTTGATTTAATTAATCAAATTATCACCATCAAGGCTTATGATAATGCAGAAAGGGATTCTGGAGGGGTTATCGAGCTTCCAATTCAAGTTGGTCCTATTATACAATACACCACCTGTCATGTCCTTGATCTAGACCTCCCAAGTTGTCCCATCCACCTATCATCAATTCTTAAAATTCCCATTTAATGGAATGAAAGTTACAATACAAGCTAATTCTCAGCCTTTTGAATATTGTCACTCACTTGAAGCTTCATTCCCCCATTCCCATTACCATCTAGGAGTTGAATTGGGACAACCATAGACACCTTCACCCAATCCATCATCTAATTCATCACCTGTCACCACATCCACCCCATCTACATCTGATTCCACTATCACCAAGGTCTAGATCATTGATAAGGGATGTGATGAGTATGAAATGCTTACTTCTTTGAATGTGGAAACCATGCCACCCTTGCCACACACATATGGTCAACCATCTGAATCTACACCAAAGAAGGAACAAAAGGTGGTCACCTTGAGCTCTAAAAATGTGGGCACTAGTACTTATGTATCTTCTGAGTTACCAAAGTATACACCTAAAGATGATATAAGTCAATGGATATATTGAGAAGAACCTGAACGTACTCCTCCTTTAAGAGAATATTTTCAAGATATGTACCCTTTTCCCTCTAAGTACGTTGAAAAGCACAATTATCAGGGGGGGTCTTGGTCCAAAAGAGCTAGGAAGAAAGCAGCCAATTGATACATATGTACATCCAAAAAATTCAGGCTTAGGCTATGACAAAAAGAAAAAGGGTCAAGCAACATCAACTAGTACCTCTAACAATGTCAATGTAAGAGATGGTATTTTGGAAGCTATACCAGAAGAAGAATGCATCATACATGTGTATGATGATGTAGACCATGTAGACCTTTCTTCCATGTTTGAATGCCTATCTATTTGCACCATTAGCCTTTCCCTTCACCATCCCGAACTCATTGATTGGGACCAACACGACAACACACCTAACAACTCACTTACCTCAATGGATACCTATGTACACCTCATGGGATTGGGGGAAGATGAATGCCCTAGTCATAAAAATAAGAAAAAGAAAAATCCAAAAGGGTCACCTAGTGAAAACCTCCTTGAGGCACTTCTTGATCTGGATAAAGTTAAAACAAATGATGTATCTGATAGTGAAAACCTCAGTGAGGCACTAGAAGATGGGGACATTCATCTTCCCCTTGTAGGAACACAATGGCCTAAACAATCATCCATCGTGATAGAAGAAACACAAGAAATCAAATTGGGAACTAAAGAGGATCCCAAAATCACTTATGTAGCCAAAGCATTATCAAAAGAAGAATATTCCACCATCCCCACGATCCTCAAGGAAAGTAAGATCAATTTCACATGGAAATATTCACACATTCCTAGATTCGACCCTACCTTGGTTGTACACCATCTAGATGTGCATCTTGATGCAAAACCAGTTAAGCAGAAGCTCTGCAAAATGCACCTGTAAGTTGCCCTATTGGTCAAGAAAGAATTGGATAAATTGTTGGAAGCCAAATTTATAAGACCTATTGACTACTCTGAATGGATCTCCAACATTGTGCCAATATCCAAACCTAATGGGGATGTCAGAATATGTATAGACTTCTGAGATCTCAACAAGGAATGTCCTAAAGATGAATTTCCCTTACCAAACATGGATATGCTAGTTGATTTAATTGTAGGACATGAGATTTTGTCCCTCATGAATGGCTTTTCTAGATATAATCAAATCAGGATTGCGCCTGAAGATCAACACAAGATGGCCTTCACAATACCCTGGGGTACATTTTTCTATAAGGTTATGCCATTCGGGCTTAAAAATGCAAGGGAAACTTATCAACATGCAATGACCATCATCTTTCATGATCTTATCCACATTATCATGGAAGACTATGTTGATCATCTCTTAGGAAAATAAAAAACTAGAGCAGAACACCCTATAGTGCTAAGAAAGATCTTTGAATGGTTAGATCACTACAAGTTGCATCTAAATCCAAAGAAATGTGTGTTTGGGGTTACATCAGGAAAACTATTGGGTTTCATTATCTCTTGTAGAGGCATCAAAGTTGATCCAACAAAGGTTAAAGAAATCATGGATATGCCTCCACCACGTAACCTAAAATAGTTGAGAAGCCTTTAGGGTAAACTTCAATCCATTCAGTGATTCATTGCCTAGTTAGCTGATAAGTGTCAGTCATTCGCTCACCTCTTAAAGAAAGATAATGCTTTTAAGTGGACTTAGCAATGCCAACTTGGCTTTGATCAAATCAAAGAATATCTAGCTCATCCACCAATTCTTATGCCAACAATCCCTGGTAAAGCATGCCTATTGTGAATTTATGCTACTTTAGTAGCACTGGGGGCATTGCTAGCCCAACACAATGAGTTAGTAAAAAAATGAGCCATCTATTACATTAGTCAGACCTTGGTTGGTTATGAACTAAACTATTCTCTAATAGAAAAAGCCTACCTCACTGTGTTTTTCAGCTCATAGAAACTCTACCATTACATGCTCAGCCATCCAGTAAAACTCATCTCCAAGGTTGATCCACTAAAATACTTGTTATCTAGAACAATTTTAACTAGTCACATGGGTAAGTGGGTCATGCTTCTAAGTGAATATGATATTGAATATGTGGATCAGAAAGCCATTAAAGGACAGGTGATAGAAAATTAGTTAGGCGATGCTCCCTTGCTTGATGCACATCCTTTGGTGATGGAATTCCTTGATGAAGAAGTTCTTATAGTAGCAGAGGTCACCACGTGGACACTATATTTTGATGGGTCACATACACATAATAGATCAGGGGCAGGTATCTTGTTTATCACCCCCCAAGGTGATTATATTCCAAAGTCATTTAGATTTTCCTTTCCATGCACCAAAAATATAGCATAGTACAAAGCTCTTCTCATAGCCTTAGAATTGCAATCAAATGGAATATCACTTGCTTAAGAGTCTACAGTGATTTACAATTAGTCATCAAACAAGTCAATGATGGATTCTTAACAAAGGATGAGAAGATACTGCCTTATAAGCACATGGTTGATGACTTTAAGAAATATTTCACCACCATTCAATTTGACCAAATCCTAGAATATAGAACAAAGTTGTTGATGTAATGGCTACAATTGGTTCCTTGATGGATATACCTAAAGATTAGACAAAATGTGAATTCTAGATTGAACAATTTTTAATCCCTGCATGTGATATCCCTAGGAGTGAGATGGTGTGTGAAATCGTAGGTCCCGAATCCCCATGACCTATCATGAAATCTATGCTTATCTCCATGACAACATCCTACCCATTGAACTTACCCGCAATCAACACAAATAATTTATCCAACGTACATCCCATTACACCATCATAGGTGACACTCTTTATCATTACAAATATGATGGAACTCTTCTTTGGTGTCTGAACGAGGTTGAAGCCCACACTGTGTTAACAAAGGTACATAGTGGTGTTTGTGGAGCCCACTCAAATGGCATGGCCTTAGCAAAGAATATTTTGAGGGTGGGTTATTATTGGCCTACGTTAGATCATGACTCTTGTGACTTTGTGAAGAAATGTTTACCTTGCCAACAACATGCAGACCTAATACATGCTCCTGCTCAAGATCTACAACCTATTATAGCACCATGGCCCTTTTCTCAGTGGGGTTTCAATTTATTTGGCAAGATATATCCTCCATCTTCTGATGGCCACACATTCATTATCGTTTCCACTAAGTACTTCACTAAGTGGGTGGAAGCTATACTACTCTCCTAGATAACGGGTACTCAGATCTCCAAGTTCATCCTATACCATATCATCTATAGATACAATATCCTCTCCACCATCACATCTGACAATAGTAAACCATTCAAAAAATAGGTTGTAAAAGAGCTTTGTAACACCTTTCATATCCAACACTAGTGGTCCACGCCCTACTACCCCCAAGGTAATGGACAGGCATAAGCCATTAACAAGACTCTGGTCAAAATCTTGAGAAAGGTTGTTAACAGTACTAGCTGAGATTGGCATCTCTAGATCTACCCCACCCTTTGGGCTTATTGCACATCCATCTGTACTCCTATTGGCACCACTCCATTTTCCCTAGTCTATGGTGCTAAAGTCATCTTGCCAGTTGAAGTTGAAATCCCATCTCTAAGAATATCTTTAAAGAATCTCATCACCGAAGAAGAATCACAGGTTGCTCACCCTACCCAATTGGAACTCCTAGATGAAAAGAGGACTAGAGCATACAATCACCTTCATGTGTATTAGAATCTTCTCAAGAGTAGTTGTAACAAGAAATTTTGTCCCTGCCACTTTAACATTGGGGATCTAGTGCTTAAAGAAAATCAACATACACAACAGGACCGAGATAAGAAGGGGAAGTTTGAACCTAATTGGTTGGGCCCTTATGTTATCACAAAAAAGTATGGATCAGGGGCCTACTACCTTGCCACACCTAAAGGGGAACCCCTTAAAGAACCTATCAATATAATGCACCTGAAGAGGTTTTACACTTAAATTAGTTGGGTCCTCCAATCTTGACAATCTAAAAAATACAAAATAAATACAAAATAAAAAAAATAAAAAAATAGTAAAGATAAATAAATTCATCCTATGGTGAAAACCACTATTCATGACACCTAGGATAAGTATGGTTGATGAAAAATTGGTAATAGGCATCATCCATAGAGATTTCAATCATTATCTACCTTGTGTCCTAGTTATTGCATGTCTCCACATCCTATCTTATCACTTCATCCACATCCTAACCTTGGCCACTTGGTATCTTTTAATTGAGCATTGGACAATTATTTGCTATTATTCATCCCGAGCTTTTATCCTCATCTAAGCTTGTGGCATTCATCTAGTTGTCTTGTTAGTTAGTCATCATCCAGAGTCCTCCATCATTTCGGTCTTCAAGGTATGTGCAGGATCATGGTGGAAAAAATAGGCCCTTAAGTGGCAAAAAAATTAGAAAAATCAGACTTAGGAAACTTGACATAAAAATTTGAATAAGCCATCTATATTATTTAAAAAAAAATATGTAAGAATAGAATTGTAGCAAATTGAATGTAGTTTCTAAACTACTAGGTTTATTTGAAAAAAAAATTGATTTGGTGAAAATTTGAAATTCCAATGTAGTAGTACTTAAGTTTCAGGGAAAAAATAAGAAGTAGGTGTCTGTGTGACCACCCTAACCACAATACAATGATAATATTTTTTTATAATATTATAGACATAAGTAGAGGACTCATGTCCAGATGTGACACATATTTTTTTGTAATTTTTTTCCAACTAAATAATTAATTCTGAATTTTTTATTACAACTTTTGAAAAATATAAAAACTCATACGTCTGACCACCCTAACTTGGTCAAAACTTCATGAAATTCAATTTTTCTTTTTTTAATCCTATAGTATGCGAAGCATAGAATGTGATGCATGTTTTGGATTTAAAAAATGTTATACCATTTGAAATCTATAGATGTTTTTCAACCAGCCTATCAATTAGCACTTAAGTTGTAATTCAAATAGAAAATGAATAATAATTATTTATTAAATTCAAAGTAAAGCATAATTTATATTGGTGGAAAGCTAAGAATCTCCTTTAAAAACCCTTTTCATTTCATAAATTTTGGGTAAAAAAAAGTCGTCAGCCACATACCCTACAAATACCCATCATATTGCCACTTTTTGGCCCATCATGATCCTTCACATACCCTTCACTTAGATCTCCACTCGATCATGTCAGTCTTTTTGGTCTTTGTCGAACTATGTTTCCCTTGCACTTTCACATAGGTAAGGATGATCATTTGATCCACCCCTGGGGCATTTCAACCATCCCATGATGGTCGTCCATCATCTATCTTCATCTTCCCCTTTTTGTTGTTGCCCATAGTCAGTCGTCATTTTTCTTTTCCGAACTGTGTTGCCCCTATGCTTTCATGTTGGCAACACCGATCTTTTGATCCACCCCTAGGGCTTTTACTTTTCTTTGTCATCATCTCATTGGTCTCCATTAGTCCTCTTTCCACTTTTATCCATGGTATTTTTTTGAACTACGAGGGATCTGCACTTTCATGTAGGCAAGGCTAATCTTTGATCAGCCCCCGAGCCCCTAGGTCATTAGGGTGTGTACGTCTTGTGCCAGTCTTCTATCTTGTCTCTTGTGTCATGTTGTCAAGAGTTCACTTATCTGGCTGGTTCTTCACAAACAGGATCCTCTAGTGTTAGAAGACTTGGTTAATGACAAATGTCTTGAGTCATCTAGGTCATTTTAGTTTAGTATCCATCATCGGTCTCAATAGGATGCATCCCTCCTAATAGACCTCATCAACCCCATTCATCCTCGTCAATCCTATGGAAAAGAACATTTGAATTTGAATGTGATCTTTTAATACTTTTGGCTTTTTTTATTGTTTGAGCTCCCTATTACAACTAGTCAAGGTTGCCATAATCTATCATATTATAGTGCTTTTTGATGGGATAACATAGGGGAAATCTTTTGATAGTTTATTTTTGTTGTTTGTTAGGTTGTTCCCACATAGTACCCCCTAGGATCTCCAAAATCCTGTGTTATGTCAGGGACATCCCTTTTTGTTGGTGGTTATTCCAATACCTAGCCCAACTAGGGTCTTTGTGACTTTGGGGTGTTGGGATAACCTTGTCTGTTATGTTTTTTTTATGCATCAGATGCTAACTTTCCTTGCTTTCATATACCCTAGCACCTGGTGTCTTATGCTATAGCAAAAATCAGTGCTCTGAAGATGGCTAGCTAAAATTAGGATTTCATCTCATAATCATTCATGTTACATCCATTTCTAACCATTAACCTATGATTTTGGTTGTGCAAATATTCCCCTTCTCCCTTTCTTCTCAAGATATCTATAGCTTTTGACACGTGCAATTTCCCATCATACACCCATCATACACCCATATTCCCATGTGATTCCTTATTGATACATATGTTCATGTTGCATTATAGGTTCATTGCATTTACATTAGAATATTATATTTAGTTGTTCAGATTAATCTCCACACCTCATCCCCCTAGTGGATAATGTCTGAGTTATAGTCCTCCAACATCATGGCTCCTCATCCTCTTCCTCTCCTCTCCTACTCTCTCTTCTTCTCAGTTTCTATAGTGCAAATGAGGTGAGGTAATTGTTACCAATTTTTTGCTACAACTCAATTGGTGGAGTTGGATTAAATACTATTATATAAAAAGTGGAAAATATAGTTATTTCTGCACATGCTATGTTCTGATTGCATCTTAATTATCAGTTGCGAAAGTGACAGTTATGCTTTGAAAAGAGGAAATAGAGTTTCAAGAGATAGCATTTCAGTGTTACACAATTAAATGAAGTACATAATTGAGCATATAAACAACAAAGCATTTCAAATACTTTCATTTATTTCATGAAGTAATTCATATTTATAGAATTTTATTTGATTTCAAGAATTCAAATGATACTACAAATTTGCATTGTGATGCATTTTTTCTTTTCAAAATGAAAAGCATAAGATTGAAATCAAATATCCACACAAGCCATGGATGGGATTGTCACAGTGCATCATAAACAACACACTACACTATGGAAGATGCATAAAAGGGAATCACATAAGCATACACATAATCATCAATTCATGTTGATTGATGGGCGACACAGAAGTGGTGCACCATTTGTCTTCTTTGAGCTCCGTTGACCTGTAAGAAGGAAGAGAGGGAAGTCAGAGGCTCTAACTATGAATATACCTACATGCACCATCAACAATAATGTAGTATGCTACTAATCATGCATTGAAACAATCAAGAGAAGTGCAGAAACATAGGCTGAAAAAGAGACATCAATACCATGATATATTGTTTTTTATGCTAACATTGTTTGCTTCTTTGTGCAGGTATAGGGGAAATCATGAAGCCAATTATCATTTGAAGACCAAGCATGTGGAGAAAAATGAGCTCCAACAAGGGTAGAGCTCGGCATGGCACCCCTTATTCATTACAAGTGGGCTAAGAAGGAGGTTGCAATCATCATGTTCATCAAGAAAAGAGATGATATACAACTGAAAGAGTAAAGAAGAGTTATCCATCAAACCATTAAACCAACTGTGCATTCATAACAATCATGTAAATGCTTTCTGAAAGCTATAGGTGAACTGTGGGTTTAATCCACTCAATCAATTTAACTGAGTGCATTCATCTCAAGCATTGTTGTATGGTTTATGTTCATTTTCCACAGTATTATTTTTTTATCATATTCATGATATTATGCAAGGTTCAACAATGTTCTTTCTCTCAATCAAGGATAGTGAACAAGCATGCATAATGCCTTGATGAAGATAATTGTTTTAGATTTTAATTCTAGAGGAAAGAAAGTGCATGGAACAACTTTGTTAAATGGGGCATAAAAATGCATGAAGAGTGCCAGATAAGAAACAGTGACAACATCTAATCAATTCACAGACATTTCAGTCATCTATTAGGAGGTGAAGCAATCAATTTGCTTGTAAGTATAGAATATAGTGATCACATGTGTTTGATGCAATATTTTTGGCTGGCAGTGGAATGAAATAGTCCAAGAGTGCAATGTTTTTTAAAGTTTTCTTTCCTCATTTATCATTTATTTCAAATAGTGGTACAACAAGTAAAAGTATGAATGAAGGATTGGGATGCATCCGCAAAGAATGTAGCTGCGAGTGCATGAGAAGACTAAAGTAAACAACTCATCTAAAGATTCAATCAAGTGAGATTTCTATGTGTAAAGAGGGTGTAAAATAGCATGATAATGGAATCAACAAGTGAAAAAAAATAAACAGGAAATATTTTCATCAAATATAGTCACCCACATGGGTATTTTTATGGAGCAGCAAGGTACATTCTTCCAGAAACTCATATACCCGAATGAGGGTTATCAATAGTATGGTGAAGGAAATATAAATATCTGTTCTCATAATATTATACACCTAGATGGGCTTTTACAAAAACAAGTTTTACACAGTGTTTCTATAAATGGGTTGGAATACAACAAAAATGCATCCAGATATGCGTTCTCTTCACAAAAAAAAGATACCCATATAATGAAAATCCAAAATTAAATAATGGGTCGAGCCTAGTTTTTCAAGTAATCGAAATGTACATTTTTTCTTCATTCTCCTACATACCCACATTGGGGTTTGAATTTGAAACATGGATTTCTTCAAAATACAATTTACCCATATTGGGATTTTTGAACAGAAGGTACAACTTCTACAATTTTCAGTCACCCATGAAGGGTTCTATAAGGAAACCACATAAATTTCAAAGGAAGTAGAAAAACATCTTGGGTTGAGCCCAAAAGTATTTAGAAAGCTCTTGATAAGTATATTCATGGCATGGCATGTAGATGGCCTTTGATTTTTTTAAAATAAAAATGACATCTTTGCTGGAGATATGAAGCTTTTTAGCTTATGTTTTGTAGAAAGACAAGGAAATATAGAAGAGAAAGGCTTACCATGCACATTGTTGAAGCCAAGAAGCCGCGGCCAGAGCTAGTAGAGCTTTCAAAACCCTAAAAATAACACCCAGTGCGAGCTCATATATGGTGGCCAGTGGATACAAGCAGACCCATATAACAAAGCAACAATCATAGGAAGTAAAAAATACATCAGAAACTATGTTCCATCCATAGCCACAAGACCAAAAATGGCTCAGTAAAAAAACCCATAAAGATACTATGAACAATAGCTCAGCTTGTGTGTAGTGGAGGGGTGAAGTCCGTGGAAAATCTCTCACATAGAGCTTCCAGATCCAAGTTCGAGCTTATGTATGGCGATCAAAGAGAAAAACAATAAGACATAGCAAGAATAGAAGCAAGAGGTTAGGAGAGATAAAAGTATAGCCATGGCATTAAGGCCAAAATCATTCAAAAGTGAAGAGAGGAAGGCATGAAATGGCTTAAAGAAACATTACCATGCCTTCTGAAGGAAGATTTAGCCCCAAGAGATTCGAATGATAAGCTTTGAACTGTCAAACCTTGGCTCATGGCGGCGCTCACAGTAGAGCCATTTTCTTCAAAAGTTCACTTTGAAAAATGATGTGAAAAGATAGGGCATTCTTCACATTTTGTTCATTAGGGTTTTTCTTTACCCTAAGTCAACTTAGCGATTTTCCCTTAGTTTTAAAGAATTATCAATGTCCAAATCAAATACACATAGTGGTGGCCGATTCCCCATATTTTGCAACAATATTTCCTAAGTCTCTAACGTGCATGGTGTTAAATGCCTTGACCTTTAGAATGTTAAGGCATAAAGAATAGATGGTGGAGGATTTATGTTTCCCTTATCACATTAAAAACTAAGGCATTTTTTAATTTATGCCTTGGCTTTTGTTTTTTCTAATTGATTTTAAAGAAATCAATTAAAGTATTGAGAGGATAATATGTCTTATATTTTTATTATTTTTTTGAGAAAAATCAAGATTGTATTGGAGAAATAGAGATTAAGTTGTTTTTTTTGCAAAAGATTTAAAAATATTTAATTGCAAAATAGGCCAAATTGTAAAAATTTGCATATCATGTAAAGCGGGATTAAAGCGGTGCTTTTATAATTTGCTTTATTCTTTGCTATTTTTATTAGATTGTTTTTATTTCTTCCTTGGTCGGATTTGAGATTCCTTCTAGAGAGATAAGGTGCTTTATTGGTTTTAAAAGTAGATTTAGCCTATTTTTAGAGGCTTTTTAGTATGAACATATAAACAGTGAGTTTTTTTTGCTTTTATGCAGACTTTTGAGATAGTTTGATACCTTTTCCTTGAGCTTTTCTTGTGAGCTTAGATTAGGGTTTCTAGAGGATTATATCTTGAAGAAAACTTAGTTTTTCTTCTTCTTTGGAGTTCAGATTTCCGTTTCTTACTTTTACATTTTTTGAGCTTGTAAACTCATTTTGTACTTAGTTTAGATAGATTTTGGCATACTTCTCCAGTTGAATAAAGAGAATATTCCTACTTCTCAATTCTGGGTTTACTTGCAGTTTTAGTTTGATGTTATCTTGTGATTTTTATTAGCAGAGTCGTTGTTATGTCCTAAAACTATAATTCTTGATGCAGAAAGTTCAAAATATAGGTTGCATGTTGTATTTCAAATCAGGTCTTCATGCAAATTATTTATGTATTAATTGTTCATGAGAGGTTGTGAGATATTGTGTTTTTTTGAAAGCTCTTTGTGAGGAAGAGATCAAAATCATTATTAAATCATTACTAAGTCTTGAAAATCATCTATTAGTCATATGTTTTAATTTCAGTCATCTTCTAACTCTTTCCCTCATAAAACTACTTAGAATAGTATTCATCATTCAGATAACCAGCTCACTCTGGAGATTTGTTCTTGCAATGAGTTACCCACAACTCAAGAACAATTCCATGTGTCAATAGATTGTTGAACTTTCAGTTTCAATAGGGTGCAAATCTATTTGATAACAATTTTTGGCACACTCGATGGGACTCTGAAAGCTATTTTAGAGAAGTTTTAGAATTTTTTAATTTGATGTTTGGTGTATGCAACAAATTTGTGCAGCCTTTTGGAGGTTCATTTCAATATTCCTAGCAACTCTGATCATGATTTTGCATGGAGACCTAGTGCAGCCTGCACATTGGAAAATTATAGACCAAATCAAGTAATGTACCCTTCAAATATCAAGAGTTGTACCCACCATGAAGAAGAGGCAGAACAATAAGAGGCTCTTTGAGACACCTACAAGATCGAAGTCAACACCTCATATTTTCAGTTCCTTTATTTTATCACCAAGAGTACCAGTTCCGATATCACAAGCACCGCCAATGGCAGCACCAAGGCAACACACGTTCGTGCCTTTCAATGGAGGTAGTCCATTAAACATCTTTCAACATGATGACATCCCAGTTGCAGCCCTTAGAAGTCTGCCCTATTTCACTAGGGAGGACCTCACTACACTGGTTGAGCATATCTGTGACGTAGCCACATTATACTTGGTTCACAACATCACAGAAGAGAACGTCATGTTAAGACTGTTGGTAGCGTTACTCAAAGGGAAGGTGTTACAATGGTTCATAGGTCTCACAACCAACTCAATCACGACATGGGATGCATTAGGTAACAGTTTATATCAATTTTTTGTCGATAAATCTGATAATTTGTCCCTATTAGAGTAGTTGAGCACCATCCAGAGGGTGCCACATGAGCACTTGGCTGACTTCAACTACTGATTTCAGAGAACCTGGGATAGTATTCCTGCAACTATAAAACCTTTACCAGAACATGCTTTTATGTTGTACTTAAAAGCTCTGAATAGTAAGATTGCAGTCATGACCCAATCTATGGGTGGGCTTACACTCCCTAATGCCTATGACATAGCCATTAGAGCTGAGAACTATCTCATCCAAGTTGGAGACATAACTCCTAGACCTCCTATACCTCTATTTCTAGAAAGAAAGCCACCTACCCCTACTGATGTACTTCCCTTAGTTGTTGTCCCGCCTGTTCCAACAATAGGCTATCATAACACATCCTAAGAAGTCATTGTTCCAGCCTCGAATTAGGAATTTCAAGAGATTAAAAGTATACTCAAAACTTTCAGGAATCATCTTGTGAGCATTAAGAAGCAGGTAGGTCATGAATATAAGCCTTATCAAGCCCCTTATCAACTAAACCAACCAAATATGCCTACTTTTTAGAATGATTATCAAGCCAAAAGAAGGAATTTTAACCCTAGGCCATTCCAACCATATAATCCAAACACAACTAGTTTGTCAAAGGAACTTGTGCCCCAAAATAATGTTTCCCAAGATTGCGATTGGTGTTATCCATGCAATCAACCCCATAACTAATCAACACGCACTAATGGAATGAGAAATTAGGCTTTAATGGTTCAAAATAACTATGCTAGTTCAGAAAATATTGCAGATCAGAATCAAGAACAAGATAACGTGGAAGTTGCCTTGTTGAAATGGAAGAGCTCTAAATTCTATAGCGTGAATGGCCAAGATCAGCAAAATTCTCTCATTTCAGCTAATACTAGATCTAAAAAGAGAGCTATGGATTTAGGACAGCAAGCTAGAAATTCATAGCAACAGCATATGAATAGTAAGTAGCCCATTCTGTCAACAAATGTTAACACTGCCACGTAGCCTAAAATGCAGATTCTGCAAAGAGGCCAAGAGATACCTAGCAAGGAGTAGTCAAGAATGCATTCATAGCCTTTGTAGAGGCAAAACGATGTTGCTATCACAAAAATCCAGCAGAAGGTAAATTCTTCATCATTTAATATTGTTGAGCATCTTGAGAAAACCACTGTCAGTATGTCGGTATTAGATGCTTTGCACATCCCAAGGTAGAAAGGTTTACTACAGAATGCTTTAACTTAATTATCTATTTTTGACAATATTGATCAAAGGGTTGCTAAAGTCATGCTTGCTAATGATCTGGAGGTTAAGAATGAGCAGCAAATTAAAGAGGTAAAGCCTCCCCCATTCTACTTAAGTCTGATTATTGGCTATAAGATTGTTCATAATTGTATGGTTGATTCTGGTGCCAGTAGTTCAGTCATGCCTAAAATTTTAGCTGATAAGTTAGGTCTTGTTTATGAGCCTAATCCCTAGAAGGGTGTAGTGCAATTAGATGGGTCTACTATTAAAACTGATGGTATTAAAAAAGAATTGGCTCTTACTTTGCACACATCCTTGAGTTTTTCTATTCATCAAGATATACATGTCATTGACTTATTGCCACACTTTTCCATTTATCTCTCGAGGGATTTTATAGCCAAGTTGGGTGGGTTTTTGTCTTCAGATTGGTCTCATCTCTTCTTTAGAACAAGGTATGGTATGAAAGTGACCATAAAGTCAAAGCCTCTTGCCAAAGACCATATCGAACCATATTCACCAAATCCTATAAACACTAGCCTCTATGCCACCTCTACACTGGAGGAGAAAACCATGACCTCAAACTGCAACACCCATATAGAAAATATCAATCTAGATGAATGGATAGCCAAAGATCACAAGCTTGATCCTTTTCAACACACAGATGAGATAGGATTAGGAGTCTATATGATTCAAGAACCTAATTTTGATATGCCTAATCTTTGTAAAGAGGAGGAATAGTCTGCAAAAATAGGAAATGAGATTTGGAAGCTTTACTTCGATGGTTCAAGAAGCAGTATTGGTGTTGGAGGTGGGGCTATGTTGATATCACCAAAAGGAGATAAATACTTTCCAGCCTACAGATTTTTTTTCAGCTGTTCGAATAATATAGTTGAGTATGAAGCATTGGTGCATGGGCTCGAATGGGCCTACAAAAGAGGTATTAAATGCTTGCAAGTTTATGGTGATTCATAACTAATTGTAAATCAGATAAAAAATTTAAATGCTGCCAAGAATTATTTGCTTAAGAAATATAAGCATCATGTATGGGATTTGATGGAATATTTTGATGCTTTTAATATTGTTTCGATTCCTAGAAATGACAATAAACATGATGATAGGCTCACTACCATAGGAACCCAGTTTGACATTCCCAATGAAATTTATAAAGTAGAGGCATGTCAATATGTAAAAATAGTGGTCAGACCTTCCATGCTTGACAATAATGTGAGCTGGCAGGTTTTTGACAGCGATGAGCAAATTGTAAATCTCTTAATTGCTAAAGCTGAGTTTGCAGATGGAAACCAACAAAAATGGTAGCAATAGTATGACAACCAGATTGTGCAGTTGAAGACCAACAAGCTGCCAAAAGGATTGGTGACCTTGGAATAAGTGTTCAATTCAAATGACCAAGTGTGTAAAGAAAAGTGTAGCCTGACCATTAAGGAAGAACATTATGCAGCCATTGAAATCTTCAAAGGAAAGCTTCTCAAGCTGGGAAATGTATGTAATACAGAGGAACATCAAGTATTTATTCTGTTATGTCAGAAATTTAGCGATGTTTTTGCTTGGGAGTACAAGGATTTGAGAGGTTTTAACCTAGAACTATCCCAACATACTATTGAATTAGAACCTGGTGCAAAACCAGTAAGGAAAAAATAGAGACCTCTTAACCCCAAATTAGAACACCTTATGAAGGTTGAATCGAATAAACTAGTTGAGAGTGGTACTATTTTTCCTATTAAGCATACCTCTTGGGTGTCAAATTTAGTACCGGTTAGGAAGAAAAGTTGGGAAATCAGATTATGTGTTGATTTCCGAGATTTAAATAAAGAATCATTGAAAGACCATTACCCACTCCCTTCCATGGAGCAAATTTTGTAGGTAGTTTTTGGTTCTGACACATTTTATTTGCTAGATGGTAACTCAGGTTACAAATAGATTTTGGTTAAGAAAGAAGATCAATTCAAGACAACATTTACCACCAATTGGGGCACAATGGCCTACAAGAAGATTCCTTTCAGCTTATCCAACATTGGAAAAACTTTTTAGTGAGCAATGGGTATGGCCTTTCACGGCCTTATGAACAAGTTTGTTCTAGTATGTACTTAGATGATATTACTATTTTTTCTAGAAATACTAATGAACACCTTGATCATTTGGAGCAGATTTTTCAGAGATGTAGAGAGTTCAGAGTGTCTCTCAATCCGAAGAAGTGTGTATTTTCAGTGCACGAAGGAAAACTGCTTGGACATATTGTTTCAAAGAAAGGTATTTCTATAGGACCTAAAAGAGTCTTCGCAATTCTTGAATTACCATTACTAGCTCACAAGAAAGGCTTGCAAAGATTTCTTGGAAGAATAAATTTTGTGCAGGGGTTCATACCAAATATTGCAGCTTTGTTGCAACCTCTCACTTCTATGCTTAAAAAGAATATGCCATTTAGTTGGACCAAAGAAGGTAAGAGAAGCTTTGAGGGGATTAAGGAAGCTCTTGCAACTACTCCTACTCTCATTAATCTAAATTTTGACAAAGACTTAATTCTCTATGCTTTTGGAGTAGATATTGTTTCATCTATGTTATGCTAGCAAAACAATGAAAGCTTGGAGCGCTAGCCTATAGCATTTTTCAGCCAAGTATTGCATGATTACAAGGTAAAACATTCTTTTGTCAAGAAGCATGTTTTTGCTATTGTGAGAAGTTTAAAAAAATTTAGGCATATGCTGTCCAACTACAAGAATCATTTGTTAGTAGCTCATTCAACTATTAATAATTTCTTACTTAACAAAGATATAAATGATAAGTGTCCTGGCTGGATTACCAAAGTAATGAAATTTGATGTTGATATAAAGGTAACCAAGCTCATTAGAGGCAAAGGTTTGTGTGAATAGATGAATGGGAATGAAGACAACAACTTAAAAGAAGCTGAAAATATGGATACAGTGCTAAATAATGATGTTGCAGGTGTTGTTCTAGCATCTCTTGCTACCTGGTTGCAGCAAATGATGCATTATTTGCAAACTAGTGAGTGCCCTGAAGGCTTAGACAGAGCAAAACGAAGGTATTACAGATTACAAGCCATTCCTTATGCAATCATTGATGACATTTTTTATAGGAGATATTTACAAGGTGTTTTATTGAGATGTATTCGGCCTGATCAAGTTGACAAGCTTTTAGCAGAATTTCATGATGGACCTTCAGGAGGTCATTTTGCTACAAGAACAACCTTGAAAATTATGTGGGCTAGTTATTACTGGACAGATCTGTTCAAAGATGCTATTGCTTGGGTCAAAAAATGTGAGAAATGTGCTTTATTTTCTGGAAAATAGCAACTCGCAGTGCTGCCCCTGCATCTGATTCAGGTGGAACAACCCTTTCCTAAGTGGGGCTTATATTTTATTGGTCCTATCAATCTTCCTTCAAGCGTGTGTCATAAGTGAAAAGTTACTGCCATAGATTATTTTACCAAATGGACCAAGGTAGTTTCTTTAAAGGAAGAAAATGAGACTTCAGTTCTTAACTTCTATTAGGATCTCGTGTCGAGATTTGGTGTTCCAGATTCAATCATTTCTGACAATGGTTTGGATTTTATTAGTTTGAAGATTTTTGATTGGTCAGTTAGAAATAATATTTATTTGAAAATGTCTTCTAATTATTATTTGTAGGGAAATGGTCAGGTGGAATCTACAAACAAGAATTTGATTTAGATAATCAAGAAGACTATTGAGGATAATCAAAGAACATGGCATGAAAAACTTAAGTTAGCCCTTTGGGCTAGCAGAATAACTCCTAAAAGAGCCACTGGTTGTTCTCCTTTTGTTCTAACTTATGGTAAACAAGCTAAGTTACCTATTTCCATTGAGTTTCCAACTTTAAGTTATGTTATAGAACTAGAATTTCTAAATGAACAGCCTCTTGAGGCGAGATTTGCATAGCTAGTAGAGTTGGAGGAAACTAGGAAAGAAGCTCTAAGGCAGCTTGAGATACATCAAGCTCAAATGAATAACTCTTTCGATAAGAGGGAAAGACCACATGAGTTCATTGTTCAAGATCTGGTTTTCAAATGGAATGAATTTAAAAGAAAACCTGGATGACATTCCAAGTTCAATGCAATTTGGGACAAGCCTAATGTGATCATGGAGTGCAAGGAGAAAAATGCGTTCCAACTTTCTAAGTTGACTAGAGAGGTGTTGTCTATCCCAGTTAATTGGATCCACCTCAAACATTTCCTTTAAGATAAGTTCTATCTTGTAGATAAGTAGAGTAGTATTACAAATAAGTGTGTTATGCACATTTACTTTCAATAGTTTTTCTTTCCCTAAGTGTTGTTGCACATGTTCTGTTGGCCATCAGGGCCTGTTAGTTTGCTTTCAGGTCTATTTCATTTTTTTTTGCTACTGTTTGGAGTGTTGTTGTTCAAGTTTCTGAGTCTCACAAAGGGGAAGATTTGACTTCACACCTAATGGAGTGTTTTAAGGCAACTGATCTATGCTTAGCAGGAAAGCATTTAGCAGAAATTGCCAAAATGTTATCAATTTTTTGCTACAGCTCAATTGGTTGAGCTAGATTAAATACAATTATTTCTGCACATGCTAAGTGTTGATTACATCTTAATTATTAGTTATGAAAGTGATGGTTATACTTTGAAAAGAGGAAACAATGTTTTGAGAGACACCGTTTCAGTGTTACACAATTAAATGAAGTACAAAATTGAGCATATAAACAACAAATAATTTCAAATTCTTTCATTTATTTCATGAAGTAATTCATATTTATAGAATTTCATTTGATTTCAATAATTCAAATGATAGTACAAATTTGCATTGAGATGCATTTTTTATTTTCAAAATGAAAAGCATAAGATTGAAATCAAATATCTACACAAGACATGGATGGGACTGTCATAGTGCATCATAAACATCACACTACACTATGGAAGATGAATAAAAGGGAATCAAATAATCATCATTGCTTGTTGATCGATGGCCAACGCAGAAGTGTTGCACCATTTGTCTTCTTCAAGCTCCGTTGACCTGTAGGAAGGAAGAGAGGGATGTCAGAGTCTCTAACTATGAATATACCTCCATGAACCATCAACAATAATGTAGTATGCTACTAATCATCCACTGAAACAATCAAGAGAAGTGCAAAAACATAGGCTGAAAAAGAGACATCAATATCATGATATATTGTTTTTTATGCTAACATTGTTTGCTTCTTTGTGTAGGTATAGGGAAAAACATGAAGCTAATTATCATTTGAAGACCAAGCATGTGGAGAAAAATAGGCTCCCACAAGGGTAGAGCTCGGCATGTTTCCCCTTATTCATTACAAGTGGGCTAAGAAGGAGGTTGCAATCATCATGTTCATCAAGAAAAGAAATGATATACAATTGAAAGAGTAAAGCAGAGTTATCCATCAAGCCATTAAACCAACTGTGCATTCATAAAAATCATGTAAATACTTTCTAAAAGTTACAAGTGAATAGTGGGTTTAATCTGCTCAATCAATTTAACTGAGTGCATTCATCTCAAGCATTGCTATATGGTTTATGTTCTTTGGCCACAGTATTATTTGTTCATCATATTCATGATATTATGCAAGGTTCAACAATGTTCTTTCTCTCAATCAAGGATAGTGAATAGGCATACATAATTCCTTGATGAAGAGAATTGTTTTAGATATTCATTTTAGAGGAAAGCAAGTCCATGGAACAACTTTGTTAAATGGAGCATAAAAATGCATGAAGAGTGCCAAATAAGAAACAATGACAACATCTAATCAATGCACAAATAGTTTAGTCATCTATTAAGAGGTGAAGCAATCAACTTGCTTGTAAGTACATAATACAATGATCAGGTGTGTTTGATGCAATCTTTCTGGCTGGCAGTGGAATGAAATAGTCCAAGAGTGCAATGTTTTTTAAAGTTTTCTTTCCTCATTTATCATCTATTTCAAATAGTGGTACAACAAGTAAAAGTTTGAATGAAGGATTGGAATGCATCCGCAAAGAATGCAGATGTGAGTACATGAGAAGACTAAAGAAAAAAACTCATCTATAGATTCAATCAAGTGAGATTTTTGTGTGTAAAGATGGTGCGAAATAGCATGATAATGGCATCCACAAGTGTAAAAAAAATAAATGGGAAGTATTTTCATCAAATACAGTCATCCACATGGGTATTTTTATAGAGTAGCAAGGTACATTCTTCTATAAACTCATATACCTGAATGAATGTTATCAATAGTAAGGTGAAGGAAATATAAATATGTGTTCTCATAATATTATACGCCCAGGTGGGGTTTCACAAAATCAAGATTTACATAGTGTTTCTTTGAATGGGTTGGAATACAACAAAAATGCATCCAGATATGCGTTCTCTTGACAAACAATAAACACCCATATAATGAAAATGCAGAAATAAACAATGGGTCGAGCCTAGTTTTTCAAGTAATCGAAATGTATAGTTTTTCTTCATTCTCCTACATACCCACATTGGGGTTTGAATTTGAAACATGGATTTCTTCAAAATATAGTTTACCCATATTGGGGTTTTTGAATAGAAGGTACAACTTCTACAATTTTCACTCACCCATGAAGGGTTCTATAAGGAAACCACACAAATTTCAAAGGAAGTAGAAAAACATGTTGGGTCGAGCCCAAAAGTATTCAGAAAGCTCTTGATAAGTATATTCATGGCACAACCTTTAGATGGCCTTTGATATTTTTTAAATAAAAATGACATATGTGCTGGAGATATGAAGCTTTTTAGCTTCTGTTTTGCAGAAAGACAAGGAAATATAGAAGAGCAAGGCTTACCATGCACACTGTTCAAGCCAAGAAGCCGTGGCTAGAGATAGTAGAGCATTAAAAACCCCAAGAAAAACACCAAGTGTGAGCTCATATATGGTGGCCAGTGGATACAAGAAGACCTAGATAACAAAGAAACAATCACGGGAAGTAAAAAATACATCAGAAACTATGTTCCATCCGCAGCCACAAGACCAAAAATGACTCAGGAAATAAAGCCATAAAGATACTATGAATAATAGCTCACCTGGTGTGTAGTGGAGGGGTGAATTCTACAGAAAAGCTCTCACATATCACTTCCAGATCAAAGTTTTAGCTCATGTATGGCGATCAAGGAGAAAACAATAAGACACAGGAAGAATAGAAGCAAGAGGTTAGGAGAGATACAAGTATAGTCATGCATTTAAGGCCAAAATCATTCAAAAGTGAAGAGAGGAAGCCACAAAATGGCTTAAGGAAAAATTACCATGCTTTCTGAAGGAAGATTCAGCCCTAGGAGGTTCGAATGATAAGATTTAAAATGTCAAACCCTAGCTCATGGCGGCACTCACAATAGAGCCATTTTCTTCAAAAGTTCACTTTGCAAAATGATGCAAAAAGATAGGGCATTCTTTGCATTTTGTTCATTAGGGTTTTGATTTACCCTAAGTTGACTTAGGGATTTTCCCTTAGTCTTTAAGAATTATCAATGTCCAAATCAAATACACATAGGGGTGGTCGATTCCCCATATTTTGCAACAATATTTCCTAAGTCTCCAATGTGCATGGTGTGAAATTCCTTGGCCATTAGAATATGTTAAGGCCTAAACAATAGATGGTGGAGGATTTATGTTTCTCTTATCACATTAAAAAATAAGGCATTTTTTAATTTATGCCTTGTTAATATATGCCTTGGCTTTTGTTTTTTTTAATTGATTTTAAAGAAATCAATTAAAGTATTGAGAGGATAATATGTCATATTTTTATGATTTTTTTGAGAAAAATCAAGATTGTATTGGAGAAATAGAGATTAAGTTGTTTTTTTTGCAAAAGATTTAAAAATCTTTAATTGCAAAATAGGCCAAATTGTAAAAATTTGCATATCATGTAAAGTGGGATTAAAGTAGTGCTTTTATAAATCGCTTTATTCTTTGCTATTTTTAGCAAATTGTTTTTTATTTCTTCCTTGGTCGGATTTGAGATTCCTCCTGGAGAGATAAGGTGCTTTATTGGTTTTAAAAGAATATTTAGCCTATTTTTAGAGGCTTTTCAGTATGAACATAAAAACAATGAGTTTTTCCTGCTTTTATGCAGACTTTTGAGAAAGTTTGATACCTTTTCCTTGAGCTTTTCTTGTTAGCTCAGATTAGGGTTTGTAGATGATTATTTCTTGAAAAAAACTTAGGTTTTCTTCTTCTTCGGAGTTTAGATTTCAGTTTCTTGCTCTTACATTTTTTGTAGTTGATACATATTTTGGAATACTCCTTCAGTTGAATAAAGACAATATTCCTACTTCTCAATTCTAGGTTTACTTGCAGTTTCAGTTTGATGTTATCTTGTGATTTTTGTTCACAGAGTCCTTGTTATGTCCTAAGACTGTAATTCTTGATGCAAAAAGTTAAAAATACAGGTTGCATGTTGTATTTCAAGTCAGGTCTTCATGCAAATTATTTATGTATCAATTGTTCATGAGAGGTTGTGAGATATTTTGTTTTTCTGAAAGCTGTTTGTGAGGAAGAGATTAGAATCATCATTAAATCATTACTAAGTCTTGAAAATCATCTGTTAGTCATAGGTTTTAATTTTAGTTGTCTTCTAACTCTTTCTCTCAGAAAACTACGTAGAATAGTATTCATCATTCAGAGAACCAGCTCACTTTGGAGATTTGTTCTTGCAATGAGTTACCCAGAACTCAAGAATGTTTCCATGTGTCAATAGATTGTTGAACTTTTAGTTTCAGCAGGGTGCAAATCTATTTGATAATAGTAATTTCTAAAATCACCTTATATAAATTTTCCCTCCCTTTTCACTAAAGGGTATTTTTACCTTTTATTTAATTTTTTCTTCCTCCAACTAATTCCCTAACTTCTTGGGGTGGCCATTTGCACACCATACATCTATTTGACTCCATTCAAAAGCCAAACGTGCTTGATTTTTCAAGCTCTATCCAACCATTTCCTTTGTTTTCTCATATCGAGAAGTCACATGGGCCCCATTTTCCTCCCCAATCGCCCTCTTGAGGGGGTATACCCTATCATTTTCTCTATTTCCTCCATCAATGTCATTCCCTTGCAAAATTGGGCATCTCCATTCATTTCTTCTCTGTTTGGGAAGCTGATGTATCTCTCCCCATGCTAGGGCATCTTCTTCTGGTTGTTTCCTCTATAGAGTCATTTGCATTTTTCTTTTCTTTGAAACACTATTATTCTAACAATATTTTGAAGAGGGGAAAAAAGTAGACATCTAAATTTGACCACTTCCACATGGTCAAAATCATTTATTCTATTCATCTATTTTTTCAATATTAATTAAACAATTTATTTCATTAATATTTCATCTTCTACCTAATGTTTCTAAAGTATTTAATAGAATAATTAAATACTTTACTTTACCCTCTTTTCCTCTCTAAATTAAATAAACATGTCAATTTTATTTAATTTAGTCATTTGGCATTTTAAAATCAATTTTAAATTACTCATTTTTCTCTCTCCTTGTCACATCCTCCATAATCCTCTTTTAATATGAATTAATTTAATTAATTCACCATTAGAATGTGCACACCCTTAATCAGGGATTAATGTCACATCCTACAATTTTTCCTACTTGCTTTTAATCCCCTGTTAATTTTCTTAATCATGTATTTGCACAACCATAATCTAATCATCATAGCACATTTAGCATACCCTTTTGGTCAACCTCTTACATACTCCATATTTGGCATTGACCCTCTTTCCCATGTGAATTTTTCATTCACATTTATTCATCCAAGATTCCTTTCTTCCCCATGAGAATTTTTAATTCACATTTATTCTTTCAAAACTCCTTATCCCCATGCAAGTTCTAGAATATTTTACTTGTCACATCACTCACATGTGCCAAGGTCTTCTAGAACCTTTGACCTCTCACATCACCCACATGTTTCAAAATCCTACCCTTTTTGGAACATTGTCTTACCCACTAGATTCTTCCAATCATGTGAATTTTTAATTCACATTTATTTCTACAACTACTTTCCTCTTCCCCATGGAGATTTTGAGGAATTCAAAAATTTCTCAAGTCACTTTCATTCTCACTTGGGGACAAGAAGTTCCTTTTTGAGGAAATCTTTTCATCTCCCAATGTACTTTCAAGGTACATGTTCTTCTTCCACATCACATGTCCTTCTTCCACCTCACCTACACTTCATCACACCCTTGTCCACTTCACCTTCCACATGTCAAGATGTGAGGGCTTGTGAGGCCTCAACTCACCATAGCCCTTCATCTTGGCCATGGTGGCTCAGTCTTGACCATTGAATTTTCTATAGAATTCAATTACCACTATAAATACCCCATCTTCTAATGCATTTAGGATACTTATCCATTTGCACCCTTATGCTACCCAATTTCCCACTCACTTGCAAGCACTATCCTTCATTTTCTACTAGAACTAGCATCATAGTTTAATTGCATTTTTCCATTGTAGCTTCATAAAAAATCCCATTGTCTTGCATCCACCCCTTCATTTCATAGCCATCCAAGGACCACACAAATCTACAATATCAAGGGCCAACCAAGGAGCTACACAAAGAGGTATAATCTCTATCGTGTTGTTATCTTGTCTTTGTGTTTTGTTACTTAGGTTAATCATTTGAAGTGATTATTTAGTTTTCCTTCTTTCATTTTAGTTATTTTATACACTTAGGTTAGGGTAAAACACTAGGCTCACACTATGATAAGAACAATATAGTTAATTCTTATTAGTTTATCTTTTGGTAAAGTTTGCACATTTAGGTGGTAATTCAATCAATTGGCGATGTAAAAGAGTATAGAAGATTGTCTCAATTTTGGATAGTTGTAGTGAGTTAAAAAGAGATTCAGGAGGTTCATACAACTATTGTAGCTTAATTTTTTGATTTTCATGTAGTCATGGTTTCTTCTTCTTTGGTTTGATTACTATGTTGTCATAACTTTCTTCTTCTAACTATAAACGCTTTCCTTTTTCATAAAATGATGTGTTAGGAGTAGCACAGTAGTCAGAGTTTGTTGGTTCTTTTCTCTTATGCATGGGAGATGAATTAGAAGGTGATTGTGGAGGAGGTGAATTTCATTGAATGATATGGACTAAGGAACACATGAAATATATTCCTTCTTTATGTTTAAACATCATTCTTACCTTCCCTATGAGGGAATGACATTACTAGCAATAGGTTTGGTTCTCACAAAGTTTTGTAAAATCTTTAATTCTTCATCTAGCATCCTTATGAACTATCTTGTGGGATATTAGCAATACAATGCACATTGTATGTAGGTAAGGAAGTCATGGAAAATGAAGTATGCATGCTATGATCCATAGGGGATTGATTATTAACACTATGAGAAAGAGAGCTAGAAAACCCAAGATCCACAACGAATGGTGTATTGTGGAATGACAAGAGTCTCAAAAAACATCTCACAATAGCATTGCTAATAGGAAACCAACTTGTAAAGCTCATAAAAGTTCCACAAAATTGGTTTAAAAACCCAAAATGGAAAGAGGCTTAAAATGCAATGCAATGACCTAGAATGCAATGGGTAAATATATATTTTAGATTCTAAACAAGGTAATTTAGTTATTACATTATGCAACAATCTAAAAATTAAACATTTTAAATGCAATTTGAAATCACACAATGCACTAAATGTACTAAATTCAGCTAAATATAATGAAAATGATGTAACAAAAAATCAACAAACTGTAATAGAAATCTGAAAGTAGAAAATAGAAGCACATAAATGACTATTTTAGTGCCTAGAAATGTAGATTAGGACTTTATTAGGGACTCATTCATCCTATGGTGAATGCGCCCTAGATTAGATTTTTGAAACTCATTTTTTAGGTATTTTCAAGTGGTTTTTTAGATTCAGGTTGGTTACAACAAGTTTCAATTTTATTTTTTTGTGAATGCAATGTGAAATGCAAGTTGAAAATGTAAAAAATTGATGATATAAAATACCTAGTTTGATATGCAATTTTATTTCAATTTTCAAATGCAAGTTTATATGATATAAATGATATGCAATATGACTGATTTTTTTATGTTTTTAAAGATTTAACGAATGCAAACAATGCAATACTAAAAACTTAGATGCAATGTAAAGTTGAATGCAAAGAAGAAACCATAAATGGGACCTAATTCAATGAAAATGAATGCAAGATCCAAATATAGGAAGAAAAGGACTCCAAAATCAAAAAATTACAATGCTTAAAAGGCTAGGTTCACTAAAAAGTAACATCAAAAAATATGGTTGATCAAAATGAATTGATGAACAATGTATCTGCTTCTCTATATTTCATTCAATATGTTTGCTATAATGTGTAAATAAGTAAAAGAAATAAAATCTAACCCAAATAACCATGAAAAGGAAGATCTAGAGAGGGTTAAATATTGTGTACCTATTTCAAAAAGTGCTTTTTTGGACCTCACCGAGGACTCATTCACCCGATGTTAAAGGGGTCCTAACTAGGGCTATGAAAAATCCGTTTTTGGGTTCTGTTCCTCTTAGTCTACACTTCCAGATTCTAGTTAGGCACTATCAGAAAACTAGAAATAGAACATGTAGCTCAATTTATGTGATTTTGCAAGAAAGGTGACAACTTTGACAACTTTACAACTTTCTCCAATTTTTCTTTCCAATTGATCTTCAACCTAAAACCTGCAATCACAAATCAAAGAGAGATTTTTTTTTGGGTAAGGAATAGGGGGTTGCCTTGGTCAAACCTTGAAATGAAACAATTAAATATGAAGGGATGATGAATGAAAAAAATGCAATTCCATAGCTCACCAATCCTTATTTGAACCTTGGATAAATCTACAAATTAACATGAAGTAGCCTCAATGAATGTAGATCTTGATCATGAACCTTGATTAGAAATAATTCCTTGAATATGCTTGATTGATCTTTAATGCTACATGAACACATTAGCTTAAACAACATGCATGATGCATTATACCTTTGACATGATGAAATGGATCTTGATTGCTACAATGTTCTTCAATGTAATCTTCCCTTCAATTCTTTAGAAATGCTCTTGAATGATCTATCAATGCTCTCTTGAATGTTGTAGGATCTTAGCTTGAAATTCTAGGATGAACTTAATAAAATAACCTTATATTAATACATTTCTCAACATTAATTCCAAAAATTCAAATATCACATGCTAACATCAAATCATGGATTTCAAATCATTAAATACCACCAAAAATATATTTCAACAAGGGGTCCTAGGTCTAAGTGAGGACCCATTCGGCATAGGGTGAATGTGTCCTAGGTCACTCACCTAGGACACACTTTAGACAATGTTAAATTTTATGTGAAAATAGGATCCTAGGACCTAGTGAGAACCCATTCACCATATGGAAAATGGGTCCAAGGTCACCTACCTAGGACACACAACTTCAAAAATTAAGTGTTGTGTAATGGAATTTATTAATGTCGGCTTTTATCCCTCATAATTTGCAATTAATTAGGTTTGGAATTGAATTAAAGGGTCCAATTAAAGTATAATTAACTTCAATTAATTAATAAAGCCCTAGATTAGTGTGAAAGTGTAAAGATACAATTTACAACACCCTAAATAAGGCACAATTAATTCCATTTACTTAAAAAAGGCCCTAAACTTAATGTGAATGTGTAAAAAATATTACAACACTAAATTAAGGCAACATTAGGTTCATTTTAATATTAATTATTCACAAATTAAGGAAAAAGGAATATTTTTTTATTAATGTAGTTGTATAGTTTGTTGTTGTCAATTTTTTATTGAGGGATTGGAAGCCCTTGCATCAAAAAATATCCCCTCTCATGTGTGTACTTCCTCTTCCAAGGTAAACATGGAAAAATAGTAGAGTTTGGAAATATTCATTGTTGTTTAGTGGCATATTTAGAGTAGGGCATGTTATTTCTATCAAATTTAATTATTGGATATAACATCCTAAGCCCTTAAAAAACCAACCTTGGAAATCTCTATCCATCAATTAAATTACACTAAATTCCTCCCATCCTATCTATCCACATATTGGAAAGCTACGAGCCCTATGATACTCTCTATACTCACAAATAAGCAATAGTAAAATATAATTTAGGAAAATTCATCCTAACCCCTCATCCATCCCATTAGTTGTATAATAAATCCATAAAAAATTTGATCCTTGTATCTAGACCTCACTTTCCCTTATCATCACATTAATCCCAAAGTAGTCCATCCAAATGTAAACAATCTTAATCCATACCAATATTACCAAAAAAAATCACACGTCATCCAAAATTAGATATTAGTTTTGCTCCCATCCTTGTTAAAAAAATTAATTATTTTTCATCCAATCATCATCATCAAAATAAATCATTCCTAATCCTTTAATTATTCTCAGGAATATATCAACAAAATTTATTAATCATCATCAATCTATCACCCATGTTTTGCTTAACCAAGGTTAATTATTATTTTTCTTTGAATCATTCATGCACACTTTCTTTATTTATGAAGTGTTATATAATTATTTTATATATTTAATTGTCCTTGTAGTATACTACTACAATTACATCATGGTCTTCCATATCATTATTCCATACAAAATATGGCTTACAGCCTTTCCTTTTGAGTTGGTAATTTGCGTACAAGACACATTGTCACCATTTTTAAAATATCATGGTGCATAATGTAAAATTATATAAAAGAAAATCGAGTTTCTCAACTAAATTTCACAACTATCCCCCACATTCATGCATATATCTCTTCTCTCTATTTCTTAATTAGTTTTATTATCCTAAACTATTCATACTTTTAATATCCAATATCTTAGTCCATCATTAGCATCCACTTCTAGACCATTCTTCTCCTTTCATCTCTAAGAATATTTTTGAGTATCTTTTTCATCCATTCTAAGATCAAAATTGTGCTCTTCAAGCCCACATATCCTATGAAGTGGGTTATTCCTAAACTCACCTCTCAAAATGTCTATTTCCACCTAAAACCTAGGAAAATAGGGGGATCTATCTTTTACAAGAGATAGAACTAGGGTTTATGACCTTTTCACCTATTTGCTACAAGTTTCTCTCAAGGAAACCTTAGAGATATCAATCCAAGGATGGAATAAGGGAAATATATCTGAAATAAGGTGTCCTAGGGTGTGATTAAAGGATAAAATAAGGTTCACCATCAAGATAGGGCTTCAAAAGACTAGAAATGTAAATGATATGCAAAACCTAACTATATGACCTAGATTATGAAATTGAAAATTGGAATAATAGACTAAGAAAGAATAGAGATGCACCTAGAATCTAAAGAGGCTTGAATGAGGTTCTGAAATATCATAAATACTAAATTTTAAGCACACTAGGTCTCATACACTAATAGGGAAATTTATTTCTAGTTTAGGGTTTCAAGCCCAAACCAGAATCTAGAACTATTGAACTAGGATCTATAGGAAATGTCTAGAAATGGGTATACTATGAATCATACACCACAAGTGGTGATTTAGGCACAATATCAAGGTTGATTTGAAACTTTCATATCCTATAATGTTCTCTTGTAGCTTCTCACCTGTAAAATCTCTGGTTCTGAAACAATGAATTACAACCTGTAGGTGACTTTCCATGATATTGCAAGTAAGGTGACAACTTTGACAAATTTTCAACCTTGACAACTTTTCTCCAATATTTCTCTTCAATGGGTCTTGAACCTAGATCTAAAAATCACACATCAAAGAGAGGGAAAAATGTTTTTTTTTAGTAGATAGGGGTTTACCTTGGTCAAACTCCATTTTGGTAATCAAACCTTGAAATGAAATCAAATAGAATGGAGGAATGATGAATGAACAAATATGTGATGTTCCAACTCACCAAACCCTTGAAAAAAATTATCTAATCTTGTATGTAGTGGCTATCATGAATGTGTATGTTGACTCTTGCTTGTAAGGTGACAAATTTGACAAATTTTCATCCTTGACAACTTTTCTCCAATATTTCTCTTCAATGGGTCTTCAACCTAGATCTAAAAATCACACATCAAAGAGAGGGAAAAATGTTTTTTTTTTTAGTAGATAGGTGTTTACCTTGGTCAAACTCCATTTTGGTAATCAAAACTTGAAATGAAATCAAATAGAATGGAGGAATGATGAATGAACAAATATGCAATGTTCCAACCCACCAAACCCTTGAAAAAAAGGATCTAATCTTGTATGTAGTGGCTATCATGAATGTGTATGTTGACTCTTGCTTGTATGTTATGGATCTTGACTTGAATGTATATGATGTTGAAAATGAAAATATAATGCAGAGTAGGGAGGAGTTTGACAAACAATCACAATTCAAACCTTTTCAAACAATCTTCCAATCTTCAAAACCCTAATTTGATGGTTTCTCACACAACCACTCATTTCTTTTCTAGGTCTACAAAACTAGTTTCTTGACCATATCTTCCTATAAAATCCCTAAAACAACTTCTCAAATACTATTCCAAATACCCATTACTCCCAAATTTGAAATAGAAAAATTATACATGCACTTGTTTTAGACCATCACCTCTTAAAATTGATTGGTACGCTAAACAAAGCCTCAATTAGCCCTATTTTCCATAACATCATCCCTCTAAACACTTTACCAATCCCAAATCTCTATTTCCAGACTTGAACAAGGTCACAAATAGTCTAATACCACAAATTTTATTAGTAGGACTCACCATAAGATCACCAAACCACTAAACCCTCTCTTAAGCCTATCTAGGCATGCTCCTACAGGGGTTTATTGAAACTCAATACTCCAGGACCTATTTAACCCTATCAATACTTCCAAAACATCAAAATATGTCTAATATTCTTCAAAAACCTTCTCCCTAACTTGATCCATGCATTCTGATCCAACTCCAACCTTTAGCCATCATTCTCGGCTCAAAACTTGACCAAAATCTACTAGGGAATCAACAAAAATATTACCAAACCCTAATCCCTACTCTTAGAACCTATTCCAACATATAATCCTACCTAATTGTACCCATTCCACCAAATTTCAAACTAACATACTGGTGGAATGGGCCTGCAATGTATTTTTGAATACTCTCAACCCTTAAGATAGGGTTTTCAGACCCGTTTCAATAAAAAGCTTATAAAATTCTCAAATCTCTATGTAATTTAGTAAAACCACAACCAAATTGAAGAATAATCTCTATCCTACCAATTACACATCAATTCATAGCAAATGGAGCATGTACAAAACTGTACAGAACTTGGGAGACACAAATTACCAGAAAAATACATGGAAATTTCAAAGAAAATGGAATTTTTCATGTTGCTTGATCTCCAAATTACAACTAGAAGCTCGCCTCAAATTTTTACAAGAATTTTTATATGTTTTCCACCCCCAAAAAAATGGCTCCAATTGACTCTTTAACTACTTGACCCTTCAACTTCCCAACTCTTGCATTTTTTGCAATTTTACATATGACAACTTTTGCAAATATTGATAATTTTGCAAGATGAACTCTAAACCAACCCAAATGACTCAAGTCACATCAAGTATAGTCTATTATGAACTTATTTAATGTCAAAATACTTGAAACCCCTAAAACCTATTACATGAACAAAATTGACTAGAATACAAGATTTGATTTGGTGTCCCTACACCAAAACCTTGAATTCACAAATGAGAATCAACATGCATTCAACATCATTCCAATAGAGCCTTGAAATCCAAAATGAAGACAAAATGTAGAAATTAAATACTATTTACTAAGAAATCAAAGAAAATGCATTCAAAAAAAAAATCACTCCATATTTATCCTATCTACAAGATCTTGTCTTTGCTCTCATATTTTTGTAGCAAAAGCATAAGAGGCCATGTAGAATGGATTTGAGAATTATGAAATTAGAGTTTTGCAATCAAAATGTGTATGCTTTTTGGAGAGAAGAAGAGATTTTTATAGATGGATTCATGGGGTGAATCCAAGTTACGGGAGAGATGTGGGATAAAACTGTGAGATGGAGAAATGCATATTGAAATTGATTGAAATGAGAGATGAATGAGTGGGATAATTTATGCCATAATATATATTTAGAAGCTTAGAATAAAGTGCATTTAGAATTAATGGATGAATAATTTAATGAAAATAGATTAAATTATTTTATGAATTTAAATTATTTAATGAAATATGTGAATGGATGAAGGTTCACATATGAATGCAAATGATATTTTAATAATTAATGCAAATGGATAAATAATCAATTAATAGTTGATAAATGATTATGTGAATGGATAATGGTTATGAATAAATGTTTATAAATGCTTACAATATGGATAAATTGTTATAATATTTTAATGGTTTTAAATAGGTTAATGAATGAATAGAAGAATGTATTGAATGAATTAATTAAACAGATAGTAATATCCATTTAATTAATAGATGAAAAATAGGATGATTGTGAGGACCACTTTTGACTGTCTACATTCTTCCCCTCTTTGAGACAATGCGGCCCATCACATTTTTTCAAGGAAAAAGATATGCCCCAATGTAAGGAAGGATTACAAGGAGGTAGAGGTATGCCCCCTCAAGAGGACATGAGTGTTCAAAGAACATGATTTTGCTCTTGAAATGGATGAGAGGACTAGAAGATGAAGGATAAAAATGATAAGGGAAAAAATATGAGGATGAAGAAAAATGAAGTGATGAAGGAAATGAATGATGGAAGAAATGATAGAAGAAAAAGAGATATGAGGGAAAATGAAGATGATGAAGCCTCTTGTGCATGTCAAAGTTCTTTATCATCATAGAGCAATAAAATATGAGAAATGGAAAATAAAAAACCATGGTATGACATATACCAAGGTGTGCAAGGTCATCCATCTATAAAACAGACAGTCACAAACAAGGAATGTCCTAACTCATACTAAGGGAAAAGTTGCCCAGTCCTTTTGTCAAGACAAACCATAGACAAAAATAAAATAAAAGATGAGTCATGAGGAATCATCACTCCTCTAAATCCTTTGTGGGAAATACTCAAGGTGGTTAGTAACATGAATGATGAAAATACAAAAGATAAGACAAAAGAAACCAACAAGGTCAACAGTCATGTAGATTGTTTGCCAATAAATGTTTGTCAGTTTGTTAAGGGACGAAGTGAGTGACATGTGGACTATTTTGACAAGGCCTACTTTCAGGAGAAGAAACATGTCATATAAGATGTCAAGTCTAGTTTCAATCATGCAACTACCTATATAAGGAAAATGACAAAGTGTGATAGTGACAAGGTCTGCTGTCATGAAGGACATATCCTATATAAGACCATTGGTTGTGATCAATTTGACTAGTTTGATTGATTTGACAAATGACTATTTTGACTTGGAGACTTGATGGCTTGCTTTCCTTGTCTTAGGATTTGTGTTTGAAGTTCAGATGATGATGTCACATCTAAGTTGAAAATGTCTGATTTACTTTGACTAACCCAAAGAACCTTGAAAGACTGACCTAGGGGCCCTCAGGGGCTCATCAACAAATGGCCTTGCCTACATCCAGTCGCAAAGGCAACATAGTTCGATAATAACAAAGACTGACATGACTGAGTTTGACTCTATTTTTGGGATTTTTGAAAGTTATCTGAATGTTTTTGAGTTTTGACATGTTTTATTTTTTTTGGATTTTCAAATTTTATGATTTTTTTGGAGTTTTTTTGTTTTATGATTTTTTTGAGTTTTGGAATATGGGTATGTGCAAGATCATGATGGGCCAAAAAGTGGAAATATGATGGGTATGTGGCTGACGACTTTTTTTTACCCAAAATTGATGAAATGAAAAGGGTTTTTAAAGGAGGTTCTTAGTTTTCCACCAATTTAATTTATGCTTTACTTTGAATTTAATAAATTATTATTGTTCATTTTCTATTTTAATTACGGCTAAAGTCATGATTGATAGGTTGATTGAAAAACATCTATATCTTTCAAACATTATAACATTTTTTTAATCCAAAACATGTGTCACATTCTATGCTTCCCATACATAGGATTTTAAAAAAATGAATTTCATGAGGTTTTGACCAAGTTAAGGTGGTCAAACATATGAGTTTTTATATTTTTTAAAAGTTGTAATAAAATATTCATAATTAATTATTTACTTGGAAAATAATTACAAAAAAATATGCATCGCATTGACACATGATTCCTCTACTTATATCTAAAATCTTATAAAAAAATATTATCATTTTATTATGCTTAAGGTGGTCAAACAAACACCTTCTTCTTCTTCTTTTTCTTGAAATTTAAGTACTACTGCATTGAAATTTCAAATTTTCAGCAAATAGATTTTTTTTTTAATAAATCTAGTAGTTTAGAAACTACATTCAATTTACTAAAGATTCTAGTCTCACATATTTTTGAAATAATATAGATTATTTATTCAAATTTTTATGTCAAGTTGCCTACCTCTAATTTTTTTAAAAAAATTGCCACTTAAGGGGATACTTTTTCCATGATGATCCTGCACATACCCATGTTTTGATTTTTTTTTTTGAGTTTTGAAATGTTTTGATTATTTTTCTTTTTCAAATGTTTTGATTTTTTTTGTCTTTTTATGTTTTATGAGGATCATGACAAATGCATGTGAATGATGTCAACAAGCAAGTGAGCAAGCATGCACAAGAATCGAAGGACAAACATGATCCTGCCCCTAGTCAAGCTGAATACCAATTGATAGGTGACGATGACGATGACGTTGTTTGATGTGGGAATGACACATCCCAAAACAACATGAGGATGATGTTAATGTGACTAAAGGGTCGAGGTCTACAACAAGGCTAGGAACAAATATAATGAATGTTTTGGATGATGTATGAGGTTGCATAGCAAGATTGTATGGATTAGGATTATTACATTTGGAATGACTTCTTTTCAGGATTAGATGGGATGACAGATGATCCTTAGACCATTGACAAGGGAAAACCAAGATATGTGATAGGTATGAAAGGATGATGGATGGATTTGGTAAAAGAAATGAGACATGAGTATTATTGGCTAGAAGAATTATCATGTGATCTTTAAGGACTATGCCACATATGAATAATTTTTTTCCTTTCTCCAAGGTAAATTCTATGAAGGCGAAGACATGATATTTCACATATAGTGTATAACGAAAGGATAGACATGTCAATAGTTTTCCCAAAGCATGATTTATGTTTGTACCCTGTCCTTATCAAGATCAAACTAGGTGGGAAAATGGGTGGGAATGATAGGGCTTAGATGGATAGATGGAAATTTCATGAGAATTTTCATGCGAAGGGTATGGGATATGAGACAACTTGTCCCCAAGTGTAATGGTAAATATAGATAATATCTTTTACACATGACACCTATTTTCCATCTTTTCATCATGGTACTTATCCAAAGTGCCACTAATGTGGTTTTCACTATTAGATAAATTATTTTCTCTTTAATATTTTTTTATGTTTTTTTAATTTTTTTGATTTTTTTTTTGTGTCACCAAGATGCCTATTTGTCAGGTTTTCATCAAGGTGACCATTTTTTTTATTTTTTGTATTTTTTGGATGGCCTTGATGCTTTAGATGATCACCAATTGTTATGAATCCTTCAATGGTGTTGATGTAGAGACTAGCGCCATGATATGCTAATAATGACCTTGATGGATTAGTTGCTTTGTTAAGATCATAACACTTCAATACACTTGATTGATGTTATTGTGATCCTTGTTGACACTAGAGTTGGCCTTATCAGAATATGCATATCGTGATAGATTGCCATAGGAGTCCTTATGATAAAGAGTTGTTGCACAGATGTGACAAATTCATGAGTTATGTCTTTTGGAATGATGGATGATGGTAGATGTGGAAGGATTGTTTGGACATTTGGATGAATCACTTTTTATTTTCCAAACTTTGGATGTTGGATGGTGTAGTTTGAAATTTTGGTTGGGATAGTGTTTGGAACCAATGCTTTTATATGCCTTGCTTGATGACCATTTTGAATGAGATGGAAATTTATTATATGTGGGAGTCCTCTATTCTTGTGGCTCCACATTTTGATTAACTTTTACTTTTGAACTATTTTCTTTTCTTCATCTATTTTTCTTTGTGATCAATTTTAACTTCATTTGTCCACTTGGATTTTTGTTTGATTCAATGGCCCTGACATTTTATTTTGAACTTTGGATTTGTAATAATTTTCTTTTTTTTGGTTCCAAATGGAAGGTTTATTCATGTTGGAATGATGGTTTATGGTGTGAATGGAAGGAGTGTTGGAAGAAACCTTATGACAAGGACTACTCATGGCCCCCATTTTGATGTTTTTATCAGATAAAGTTTCCCCTAATATCGAGAAGGTATCACTAACATCATTAGATTTTCTGATTGAAGAATAGCCAAGACCTTGATGTCTAGAATTTTCCTGAAACTGTACTAGTTCTAGAATTCCTTGCTCGTGTAGGCCTAGTCCATTTCCTTGATAATGTATGCTCTCATAGATTTTGTTTGCAATGGGGTAAAATTTATTTTGAAAAAAAGATGCTAACCCATCATTGTGTATATGGACACCATTACTTGGAATCTTTTCATCTGTGAGAATGCCTAATTTGATAAAAGTGGATGATCCTAGTTGATAGGATGTCTTAGCTTCATTGATATGTGGGAAAGCTTTCTTATTGATATCTTTGGTATGATTTTGTGAAACATTAGATTCTGATGGTTCTTCAAAAGATATTTGTGCTTCCAAGTCAATGTAGATACCTTCCTTATGGTCATTATCATAGATTTCAATGAATTCAGCTATAGCTTGATCATTTGTAAATATGTCTAGAGTAGGAGACTCTTGTTTGAGAGGAAGATCATCTATGTGTCCCATGTTGGCAAGTGTCTCATTTTGGGAAATGGATGTGTTTGATACTTGGATAGGATCAATTTCAATTGTTTGATCATGAATGGCATAAAGGACGATGAGTGGATCATTTTGGATTTCTTGATCAATGGTTGTGTCTTGGTCAAAGATGGGTTTGTCTTGGATGACATGATTGGGAATGGGATCTTGATCAAGGATAGGTGTATTTTGGATGTAATTATTATCTAGAATGAATTATTGAATGGATTTGAGGATGGGGTCATGGGATGGACTACTTCAATCTTGACATGAAGATGAAGTTATGATGTCATGCCTTGGGTTTTCCTCTTGACATGTATCCTCAAGTTTAGGAAATGGAATGTGACTTTGGAAAAGGATGTGATTTTCATGAATAAATATATTTTCATGACTAAATGTAGCTTGGGATGGAGTGAATAGGAATGGATTAGTGGACAAAGGAATGCAAGAGGATGTTGAGACTTGGAATGGAGAAGTGAATGATGGACTAGAATAGGATGTGGAGGCTTGGAAGGGATTAGTGGAAAGTTGGTTTCCCTTTTCAAGGTTAGGGTAAGGGTGTTAAGTGGATGTTTTTTGTGGATTAATGGCATGTGTTGTGCTAAGGGACTCTAAATAGTGAGGGTATATGGATGGAGGACTAGAGTTCATGGGTTGTTTGTAAGAGGGATAGATGGGTAGTATACCATGGGTTGAGATTGATTGGTATTTATATTTGATGAATCATATTTTGAAGTCTATGGCATGTTGAGATTGACCATTACGGATTAATTGGTATTCAACTTGGATAGAAAGCATATCAAGGTGAAGGGAAGAAAAAGGGGTGGATGGTATGAAGCCCAATGAAATGGAAGATATGCCTAAGGATAATGCAACTATTTTTTTGGTATTTTGAGGATAATGTATGTCTAATGTATGCATCAAGACTAAAATTGATAGTGATAATGTTGGATGTTAGGTTGTGGTATGAAGGGATGGAAAAGTATGACCTATTATGAAGGCTAAAACCTAAGATATGGCTGCTAATCAAACTAAGATAAGAATAGCAACTAATCTGATTGTCAATGACCTTGGGTATAGTAAAGATTGATAGGGTATGTTTGCAAGGTGGTATCAAACTAGACTAATGAGATGAGGAACCAACCTAAATGATGAGGACTAGGATAAATGTTTTCTAAAAGATAAGGTCAAGAGAATACATATTTGAAGTTATGGTCTAGTCTAAGTTTGATGGGCTTCCTAATCAAGAGGTTTATGCAAGAGGTTAATGCAAGCTAAAAATATGACCTAAATTTTAGACCTATGGGGAATGTTTAATGCAAAAATATGAGGTGATGGATGAATGAATGAGCAAGTCCTTGGTCTAAGTAGATTAAATTTCAATCTTGTTTTTGGATGTGTTGGCCTATTTTTTGTCAAGGTTTGAATGTCGTAAGTTTAAGGTGTGGTGTTTGTTTGAGATTTGTTTTGAACACACGTGAAAGACTCAATAGATATAAGTTTTTTGAGTTTATTTTTGGTTGTGAATGTTTTTTGATTATTGAAATACAAGCACAAATCTTAGATTGACAGAGACAATATTTTTTGGGTTACCACTTGGATTTCTCCAGCCGCACCTATTCATAGTGGATAGCTTAGGATTTTGGTGACACTAGCTCCCCTCCATGATAATCACTTCTCGAGTACAACAAAATAAAATTTCCCCAAAGAGAAATTTTCTATCTTTACTTTGAACTGTGAAAGTGTGGGATAGCTTCAAAGGTCTGACCTCCTACGCCAGCAAATAGAAGGATTTTATCTTCTAAAATAAGAGGTTTATAGTAAGGTATTATGTGAATAGAGAGCAGATTTGTAATAGCCTAAGAAATCAGAGGCTCACTCCCACTCTCATCACCAACAAGACTTAGTAGACCAAGGGTCTTGTAGCTTGGCTTTGAATGATGCTACCCACTCCTTGCAGTACAACTTCCATTCTCCCCCATTTGATATAGCCCACCAGAAAATGTGTTTGAGGTCAAATTTTGAGGTGATGAAGTCCCCAAGAAAGCCTCTCCTAAAAGAAAAAGGAGACTATCGGTTACTTCTCGTCACCCAAGATGACATAAGTGCACAAGGGGAGATGATATGTACACACTAGCTCATGTAACACATAATGTGCAAGTGCACCAAACATGGTAAACAAGGTTCCGTTTAAGCACCAATTGAAATGTTTGCTATACTAAAAGAAAATCAGTTTTAAAAAATCAAGTCTTTGAGGAATTTCCTACACCAAATGTCATTAGTAGTTTTTGATTTCCAATCTTTGAAAAATGTGTGTTTATGTTTCCACCTTTCAAGTCTCTGACATGTGAACCTACAAAAAGCATAAAAAGGTGAGATGGAGAAATGCATATTGAAATTGATTGAAATGAGAGATAAATGAGTGGGATGATTTATGCCACAATATATGTTTAGAAGCTTAGAATAAAGTGCATTTTGAATTAATGGATGAATTATTTAACAAAAATGGATTAAATGATTAAATGATTTTATGAATTTAAATTATTTAATGAAATATGTGAATGGATCAAGGTTAGTGTATGAATGCAAATGATATTTTAATAATTAATGCAAGTGGATAAATAATCAATTAATGGTTGATAAATGATTATGATAATGGATAATGGTTATGAATAAATGCTTATAAATGCTTATAATATGGATAAATGGTTATAATATTTTAGTGGTTTTAAATGGATTAAGAATGAATAGAAGAATGTATTGAATGAATTAGTTAAACAAATAGAAATATTCATTCCATTAATAGATGAAAAGTAGCACGATTGTGATGACCACTTTTGAGTGTCTACAAAATATTTTATTGAATCATTAAACCCTACATCACAAATGTTCGCTCAAAAACAAACATGATGCATGATGACTTTGACATGATGCTTGATACTTGAATAGTTCTCCAAAATGCTTGATAATCACTCTTGAATTCTTCTAAATGCTACAATGCTTGATCTCAAAAATTGATAGATGACTTGTAAACTTGCTAGGAGAAAATATGTGAAAGAAGCTTGTATTTATACTTTTCTATGCCAAATTTCTCAAAAATTACAACACTACAAGTTGACATTAGATCCAAGAGAATAAAATCCCACCAAGAAATTGAATTTAAATTAGATCTAAGCTAAGCGAGACTCATACACCAGTTGGGGCATATGAGTCCCATTAGGCTAAGCTTTAGACACATTTTTTAAGAAATATTTAGTTTAATACCACATTCAAATCTAGGCCCTGAAACTTAGGTGGGACCCATATGCCCAAGGTGGTGTATGAGTCCTAAATCACTAAATCTGGGCCATACAATCCAAAATCATTAATTTACATGATTGGCTTTACATATGTGCTAAGATTATCCTCAGAAAGATGCGTTAAATAATGCTTGTGGATGCAAAATAAGGCCTAATAAGGAATAAAGAATCCTAATCTTAGTAGGAAGAGCCCAAACAAGTGTGGGGTGATCCCACAATTTTGGTTTATAATTTTTGGCCAAATTGGACATTGAACTAGATTTTTTAACTAAATCTTCACTTTTGGGAACTTTTAGCTACTAAACCATGAGAAATTTGAAGATGATGCAAACTAATGATTTGTGACATTTTGTTTGTAGAATCTAAATATTAATTTTTAAAATTTTTTTAATCAAATTACATTTCTTTTTCCATCTCCTTTGAAAATTAGTTTTTATTTGTAAACACCATTTTTAAGGAGTGATGTTCACCATAAACAATATAATTTTTTTTTCTACGAAGGATAAAATTCTCATTTTCTCAAATTTAGATTTTTAACTATGATATCTAACAAGTTCATTTGGTCTCATAGTGTTTTATTGAAAAAAATTTCCTTAATCAAGTTTTGAAATCAACCCAATTACAATTCAGACATAAGCATATCATATACAACAATTTTTTTTTTTGTATGTATCGAAATTCAATTTTATTTTTTCAACTGGATCAAGTACATCAATACCTAGCCCAAATATATTTTTTAGAATTTTATTTTGATAATCTACTATTTTTCCACACGTGGAGAACAAAGAGATTGATTTTTGATGAAAAACCTATTTTTAATTAAACTAAAAAAAATACATAATAAAACCAAAATATATTAAAATGATATTTGATGGATAGCTCATTCATAGGACTACCATCATCCAAATGGGTCTATGAAGTCTCCTCCATTTTCATCCTCAACCCAAGCTTCAAAAGAAAAAAAATTGTACAAATTTAGTAGAAGAGGAGGGGAAGGGGGAAAAATGGGGTTTGTATGGACCTTGGTTCGAGCAAACCCCCCTTGGGGGTTTGTTCGACGGGGGTTCGTATGGACCCTTGTTTGAGTGAACCTCCCCATTTTTTGAATTTTCCTTTGTCTTCATTTTAAAAAATTTCCAAAAAATGGGTCTCATCATTAAATAGGGTTTGCTCAGACCAGGGTCCATACGTACCCCTTTTTGAGTCCATACAAACACCCCATTTCATGCGAACCCCTAAAACCCAAAAAAAAAATCATTGGAGCATTTTTGTAATTTTACTTCCTCAACATAATTGTAAACCAATATTATGGGATCACCTTGTGAAAGTGTAAAGGGATGCATTTTCCTACACTACATTTAGCCCCCACTTTAGTGAGAGGAGGAACTTTCTTCAAACTCACACTAATGTAGAAAAAACTTGCATCAAGAGGTGTCCAAGTGTACCAATGCTAGCAAGATAGGATGACAACAATCAAGAGGGATGATCAAGCCCCCAAGATCAAGATCCTGTGGAACACCAACATAGGCACAAAGGAACACACCTAGAAAGGATATAAGGAGAAGCAGCAAGGTACAAGCATACACTACCAGAGACATAAAGAAAGAAAAATAAAAGAAAAATGGGTGGATCAAGCTTCAACCATTTTCCCTACACATTGTGGATAAGATCTAAGTTATTTGTCCAATAAATTTTACAAGTGGAACATGATGTCCACTATGAAAACCAAAAACATGCTCACAAGGGCTATTGGAACCTCAAGCCATTGACTAGATGAGACCCTAGTGAGACACATACGCACATGGCCAGTGTGTGCTCACACAGACAAGCAAGGGGCTATGGGAAAGTCATGCCTAAGTTTGGCTCCAATACGTACAACCATACCAAAGATATATAACTCCAGATAACTTTGGTAAGGTGACACACAACAATGAACTTTGAGCTTCATGAGGCAAGAAAAGCTTCATGTGCTTGAAAGTCATGAACAACAAGATGTCACCATAGGAAAGCAAAGTGTGTTATGTAAGGTGGCCATATAATAGATATTGTAAATAAAAAATAGTGTAAGGTATATTTAAAGTATTTTTTCTTAGTTCATGTAAGGTCTTAACTTAGGGAAAATTGTGCCTAATGTCTCCAAGAAAGGACCAATTGAAGAATAGAAGATTCACAACTTAGGGGATGTAGTGTGTCACATCAAACCACTGAGAGGAATATAGTATGCTAAGAGAGATCACGCTTTTGAAGTACATCACACCCAATGTCACCACAAAGTGAAAGAAACATTGAATGAAGTAAGAAGACTACACAATCAAACATGAATTGTGAAAGAATAATGCTAATATATGCCCCCACTTTAAATAAATTGCTAAAGACCATGTTGTGAGAAATTACTTTAAAGTAGAAAATGATAAATTCTAACAATAAAAAGGACATGATAGCTTATTTGGAAAGCCCTATGCCAATTCATATGTTTCTAAATGAAGCTACATCATGAAAAATAATATGATGCCCCCAAAAAGAAATCCCATTTCACATAAGGGATCCATGGATTCAAGGTCAGTGTGTCTTTGCTAAAATGTTTTCATAGAGCTCAGAACTATCATGATTCACTAAATACTCATGCAAAAGGAGGAATGACACAAAGAGAGTGAAAACAAAGATTTTTTTTGGGTCAACATGCAAGAGATGTGAATGTCTCAGCACCTTGCATCATCCCCAAAAGGAAAACGTAAGACAAATGAAGAGATAAAGGAAAATATTTTGGGTCAACATGGAGGAGACATGAATATCTTGATTCCTTGCATCATCCCCAAAAGGAAAACACAAAACAAAGAAAATGGTTTATGTAATAGAGAGGAATGTAGGTACAAATAGAGGAATGTCACAAAGAGAAAGAGACATCAAAAAAAATAGCATGAGGGATCACATTATGCACATGCAATCAAACACAACATGAAAAAGAAAATAATGCAAAAGACAAGGCACACATGAGTCAACCTATTAGCAGGTCATTTATATCCCAATCTTGTTCATCATATATGGAAGGTGAACAAATAGCCAAAGGGACCATAAAATGTTTTGAACTAGGGGTGTTACCAAGTTTAACACTTTTCTTAGGAGAATTATCATTTAAGCTCATAGAAGAGGAAAATAATGTATTCAATTCATTATGCACTTCTTCATCAATTTTAGCAACCTCATCATCATCATCATCATCCAAGTTAATCACAATGGGAGGTCGAATGATAATGTCCAAAGAAGGATTTAACTCTTGTTGTAGTATAGGATGCTTTTTCAATGACAAAGAGGGAGACTTATCGTGTATTACTTCAGTCAAGTTTGGATTTTGATTTTATTTGTTTTATTTTTTGTTTAACCTTCGAGCAAGAGCACAATGTCTACACCTACTCTCTCTAGTAGTTTTGTTTATTTTAGTTTAATTTTCAAGTTACACTTGTGTAGTAGGAGTGGGTTTATAAACCATAGGTTTCTTTTCTTCCCTAGTGGGAGGAACAAAAGGAACCATGGGAGGTTTTTCAACCACTTTCTCTTTAGCTTTGTAAACTTTCTTTATCTTAGGAGGTGTTACAGGGTTTTTTTCATTATCTCTTGGTCTTCTGTAGGAGATAGGAAAAGGATATGTCTTAGGTTGGTATTGGTTGTTTGGAATGTCTTTAGGTTCAATCATTGGTTTATCAAGGATAGGACTTTTAGTCATAGGTTGAGGCATGTTTGTAAGGGATATTTTTGCTATGAATTTTTCCTTAAAATTTTGATAAGATTTGAAAAAGAAGTCTTCACAAGGATTAATAGGTTCCATAGGCTTGGCCCAAGAGAAATCCAATGAAAAGTTTCATCAGGAAGATAAAGGATTAAAGTCATTATGGTGTACAGTGAAAATTTCATTGTCAAAGGGAAAATTTAAGCATTTATGCACAACCGACGAGACAAATTCCATCGAGTGTAGCCATGGATAACCAAGATTCACATAGAATTTGTATGTCATCAAGACGATGGAGAATGAAACATCTAAGTGTTTTGATCCTATTTGTAGAGGAAGGGTGATCGATCCTATCATAGGGAAAGAAAAAAAATTATGTTTTTTTATTCATGCTTTTAGTTTATCATATGTTTCTTGATATATTTCAAGCACAAGTAAGAATTCTTCAGTGATCACATTATCTCCATCAAAAAGATCAATTAATATCCCATTAATGGGCTTATCATTGATTTGGCCAGCTATGTAAAAAGGAACATCAGGTGAATTTCTAATAATGTCTTTAGATGAGAAAGAAATGTCAAGAGGCTTCTTAGTTCAACCCCTAAGAGGATGAGTTTTGATCACTGCAACCAAACCATCAATAGGATTTTGTTCGTTAGTATCTATAGGACCTTGTTTAGAAGTATCCTTGTTGTCATCATTTGTGTCAAAATTCATCATGGTCACGCCCACAAAAGGATATAAAAGTCACAGCAGAACTAAACCTAGGAATTGGACATTCCAACATGCGACTAACATCTTTTCATGGTCATTCATTTACTTTATCAAACCAGGGTGCGTATACTTGAAATGGAGTAGCATGGTATGTGCACTAAGAACTAGTTTCTAATCACCATCTATTGAAAATAAATGCTTAACAGTAATACAATGTAAAGATTTTTAACTTAAACACAACTTAGCTAAAACAAAACTCATAGCAGCTATTTAAAGGACAAACTGTGAACTGGCTTTATGCTATAGGAACAAACACAAGGATGGATTCCCGATGCTGCAGGAACAATACAAAGCTGAGTTTGCATTGAAATCTATAGAAATAGATTCTAACTAGTAATCAACATGAAATGAACAGTTAATCACAACAACTTGCTACAAAATACTTACTAAGTAGGCCCCCTTAGCAAGCATCAACTTTGATTACAAAAGAAGCTGACTCAAAGCTTCATCGATTTTTATTCATATTCAGAACCAGGATACATCGATTACTCTATTTTGAAAATAAAACTTAACACATAACTTTATTACTTGTTCAACTTAATTCTAACACATACTATTTCATCCTCGTTCACTCACATAGGAGGAATGGTTATTTAAATGAAAAAGACAACTAACTAATTAACAGAGGAAGTCGTGATCATAAATACATTCTAAATCCATGGAACAAATATTCATAAATGAAAGTCTATCGGCTCGACGCGACCCAGAGAGAATATAGCATTACACACTCCCTAAATTAAAGGACCGTTTAAGCATCTTCCCAAAGACTCGGTCAAAAAGTTATTACTAGAACGACTTCTTCAAAAAAGTTGAGATTCTTGTGCTTGATCAGCTTCAGCTCCCTCCAACAATCCTACAATAAATAACAAAGGCGAAGGAAAGCATACACACAAGTGACACATCATATATTCATTAATCACATGTTAATCCTATTCCATTATCCAAAATCATAACCATACATCAACGATGCAGGCAGTCAAAAAGGTGATTAATGAAGTTATCAAGCTGTAGGAATATAGAATTCATTGCTACATGATACTACCCAAAAAGTCTTTAATCAACAGATTTAAACAACTATTAACAATAAAAGTAAGAGTATCAAAGTTTCAAACTATCAGATAACCTGATTGCTGCATGGTCAGTGTGAAAAAATATCTGATAACCTGTGACATAATGCCTAAATTTATTCAAAGCATACACTACTGCTAGCAACTCCTTTTCTGTAACAATGTAGTTTAGCTCAGGACCTTGAAGGTTTTTGCTGATAAAATAGATGGCATGCTCAATTGAGTTTTCCTTTTGGCTTAAGACTGCCCCTATACCAAAATCAGAAGCATCTGCATGTATGTGAAAAGGAAAAGTCCATTTTGGACCTTGAAGAATAGGGGCTTTAGTAAGCAAGTCCTTTAGTTGCTGGAAAGATTTTTCACAAGCCTTCGTCCAATCAAATTGAGACTCCTTAGTTAATAGGGCATATAGTGGACTGGCAATTTTGTTGAAATCTTTTATAAACCTTCTATAATACCCTGCATGGCCAAGGAAGCTTCTGACATCCTTTTGTTTTGCAGGAGTTTGTAAATTCAGAATAACTTCAATTTTAGCAGGGTCAACTTGAATTCCATTCTTGGAAATATGATGGCCTAGAACAATACCTTCTTCCATCATTAGGAAGCACTTTTCACTATTTAGAGACAAATTTTGCTCTCTGCACCTTTTCAATACTTTTTCTAAATTCACCAATGATTCTTCAAATGTAACTCCATAGGTAGTGAAGCCATCCATATAAATTTCCATACAGTCCTAAGATATATCAGCAAAAATACTAATTACTGCTCTCTGAAATGTTGCTGGCGCATTGCATAGACCAAAAGGCAAGATTGAATAAGCAAATTTCCCTCATGGATATTTAAAAGTGGTCTTATCTTGATCTTCAGGGGCAATTTTTATATGATTGTACCCACTATAGCCATCCAAGAAGGAAAAATATCTTTTACCAGACAATGAGTCTAACACTTGGTCTACAAAGGGTAATGGAAAATGATCTTTTTTAGTGGCAGTATTCAACTCTCTGTAATCTACACACACTCTCCATTTTCCTCCTTTCTTAGGGAAAATAACTAATGGAGAGACCCGCTGACTATCAAAAATTGGATAAATAAAACCAGCATCAAGTAACTTTTGAAGCTCATTCTTAACTATTTCTCTAAGTGTTGGATTAATTCTTCTTTGAGGCTGCTGAACTGGTAAACAGTCTTCTTTGATATAGATCCTATGAGTACAAATTCGAGGATCTATTCCTTGCATGTCCCCATATTCCCATGCAAAAGCTTTTTGTTGATCTTGTAGCATTTTAAATAGGGCAGCCTATTGAGATTGTGACAACTTGCTATTTATATTCAAATAGTGACCTAGAGACAATTCTATCTACTTAGTGAGATCACTCATAGAATCGATAGGTGATATTTTTACCTCTTGTGGAAGCAAGTTATGAAAAATTATAGGAAATTTAGGCAGCAAACTCTCAAAATTTAGTTGTTTCAGGAAACATTGTAGATGACTACTATTTGGATCAGATGAACTACTTGTATCAGAGTTAGACTGCAAAATTTGAAAAAGAAAGGCATCTTCATTCTAAAGTTGTGAGAATGGATCAGTTTGAAGCATCATTAATTGAACCAAAGAATTGACTTCTTCAGTTTCTTCCCCCACATCTGGCCAAATAGGCTAGGAAAAATCTGATTGAGGTCTAGTCAGCGGATACAAAGCCAATTTTTTTGTGAACTATCCATCAGAAATAGTCATATCTCCAGAATGACATCCTATAAAAGCATCAATAGTTGCTAACCATGGTCTACCTAGGATAACTAGGTATCCTCCTAAAGTTTCCTTAATAGATAATATTGTAAAATCAGCTGGATACTCCCAAGATTCAAGAGTAACAATTACATCTTCCACCATTCCATCAGGTTTGACTGTGGAGCTATCTACAAGTTGTAGGACTGTAGGTGTAGACCTGATGTTTAGAATGCTCAAATAGTCAATAGTATGTTTTTTCATGACATTGATGGCAGCACCAAAGTCAATCAAAACATTTTTTACAATTTGGCCATTTATATGTATTTGTACCATAGGACTTCCAGGGTCAATGTACTTTGGAATGACTACATTTTCCAACATTATATCAGCCAATTTTCCTAAGACATGAATTGTTTTGGGATCCTTTTTCTTCCATCTAGGCTTCTTCAAACAAGCCTCTTTAATGGCTTTTCCAAAAATAGGAGCATCTTTAATGGCCTGAAATAAAGGGATTTGAATTTGCACATTCTTGAGCTAATCCAGAATGTAAAAAATGGATTCTTCCATGGATTTAAATGCAGTACTTTGTAACCTCTGAGGAAAAGGTGGTTTGTCTTGACTTTGAAAAATAGGCTCCTTAGAAACTTTATCAGTTATAGGCATATGCTTAGTAGGAACATCGGGTGCAATAGGTTCTTCAAGGGGAGAATCTGGCATCTCAGTAATTAGAGGCAGTTGTGGAGCAGGAAGAGTAGTTCCAGACCTCAAATGGATATCATGAATGTTTAAGGCATAAGCTGGATATTGGTTAGCTTCAGTAAAATACGTGGGCTGTTGTGGCTGCTATTGTTGCTTATTATTGGGATTTGGCAACGGCTGAGCAGGCATAGGTGTTTGTTTTGGAGGGCTAGTATTTGTGGCAGTTGCTGCAGGAGGTGGCATGAGGGCCTGAGGTTGTGGCTGTGGAAGCTGCAGGAACCCAGGGGACTGCTTCAGCCATTGTTGAGAACCTCTCCATTGAGGAATCTACTGCCAATTACCTTGGGGTGGGGTCCATTGTCCTTGTGGCTGCTTCCAACCTCCTTGAGAAGATTACCATTGAGGGGTCTGATAATTAGGCCAATTTGGCTAAGATGTATTCCAAGGTGGTGGTGGTCCATATGAGGGTTTCCATTGGTTATTATAGCTAGAATAAGGATTACCAAAAGTCAAAGGGTCTGGAGGCATAGCTTGTCTCTGAGCCCATGGTCTCCTTTGTGCAACATAGAACACTTGATCATCATCACCTTCTACTGGCTTAAAGTTAGTAGGTAATTGCTTAGCTTCCAGATTAGCCACCATCTTGCATCTACAGTCTCGTTTCTGTTGCCTGCAATGTGGACAGAACTCGGCCAAAATTGCTTCAGCTGCCTCATGTTCTTTTGAGCTTGCATAGTGTCCAGCTGTGTAGCTATATTGTTAATGATATCCTGCTTGAAGTTAGCTAGCAAATTTGTTATCTCCATCTAGGAAACTCCACTAGAAGAAGACTTGCCCATAGTAGGTTGATGACCTCTACCCTTCTTCACATTTGTTCGAGAGTAATTAAGGCATATTTTCTTAATATCATCTCAAGGAATTTTGGTTATATCACCTCCTCCCATCAGGTCCAGGGCGTCTATACAAGTATCACCGATTCCCCTTAGAAAGAGTAGTTTCTGAGACTCTTCATTGAGAGTGTGGTTTGAATTCTTTTTCAGGGAAAACAAGAATCTTGAAATATAATCCTCTGGACTTTCATCCTCTTTTTGCTAAATTCTAAATATATTGTCTCCCTTACTGCCACTCTTACAATATTCCTTATATTTCTCAAGGAATTTTGTTTGCATGGCTACCCAACTATCAACAACACCTCTTCCCAAACTCATGAACCATCTGAGAGCTCCCTCCTTCAAGGTGGAAGGAAACAACTTCAATTTGTGAGCATCTAAAGAGTAGTCATAACTATGACAGAGGATATCAAACTCAAATAGGAAAGTTTTTGGGTCCTTCGTAACTACGTCGTAGAATTTGGGAAGTAATGAAGAAGGAATATTTTTAAGGTTGTCAGTATCTCGCTAGGAAACAATGGGAAACTCAAAAGCAGGAGGTGGATTATTTGGATTATTTGGATTATTTGAAATATTTGCATCCTAGAATATCAGAGCAAATGGATTTTCCTTAGGTTCTTCGTCAGCTAGGTTAAATCGTAGTTCAACAAATAGGTTTTCAGGGAGGAACCTTCCCAGTGCGTCTCTTCTTCTTCTATGCATGCAATAAAATAAATGGTATTTGAAAAGAACTTGAAAATATTGAAACAACTAACTAAACTACCGCTAACAATGACTATAGCAGGTTCTTAGATTGACACCATCCCTGACAACAGTGCCAAAAATGGTCACTCCCACAAAAGGATATAAAAGTCACAGCAGAACTAAACCTGGGAATTAGACATTCCAATAGGCGACTAACATCTTTTCATGGTCATTCATTTACTTTATCAAACTAGGGTGCGTATACTTGAAATGGAGCAGCACGGTATGTGCACTAAGAACTAGTTTCCAGTCACCATCTATAGAAAATAAATGCTTAACAGTAATACAATGTAAAGATTTTTAACTTAAACACAACTTGGCTAAAATAGAAATCATAGCATCTATTTAAAGGACAAATTGTGAACTGGCTTTATGCTGCAGGAACAGTCACATGGATGGATTCCTGATGCTGCAGGAATAATATAAAACTGAGTTTGCGTTGAAATCTACAAAAATAGATTCTAACTAGTAATCAACATGAAATGAACAGTTAATCACAACAACTTGCTATAGAATACTTACTAAGTGGGCCCCCTTAGCAAGCACCAACTTAGATTACACAAGAAGTTGACTCAAAGCTTCATCAATTTTTATTCATATTCAGAACTAGGATACATCGATTACTCTGTTTTGAAAATAAAACTTAACACAAAACTTTATTACTTGTTCAACTTAATTCTAACACATACTATTTCATCCTCGTTCACTCACGCAGGAGGAACGGTTATTTAAATGAAAAAGACAACTAACTAATTAACAGAGGAAGTTGTGATCATAAATACATTTTGAATCCGTGAAATAGATATTCATAAATTAAAGTCTATCTGCTCGACGTGACCCAGAGAGAATTTAGCATTACACACTCCCTAAATTAAAGAACTGTTTAAGCATCTTCCCAAAGACTCGGTCAAAAAGTTATTACTAGAATGACTTCTTCAACAAAGTTGAGATTCTTGTGCTTGATCAGCTTTAGCTCCGTCCAACAATCCTACAATAAATAACAGAGGCGAAGGAAAGCATACACACAAGTGACACATCATCTATTCATTAATCACATGTTAATCCTATTCCATTATCCAAAATCATAAGCATACATCAGCGATGCGGGTGGTCAAAAAGGTGATTAATGAAGTTATCAAGCTGCAGGAATATATAATTCATTGCTACAGGATACTACCCAAAAAGTCTTTAATCAACAGATTTAAACAACTATTAACAATAAAAGTAAGAGTATCAAAGTTTCAAACTATGGGCATATTTAAGGCTCATCACATCACATTATTCTTCATGGTTTCACTAGCTTTGACAAATGAAATGTTATGATTTGGCATAGGGATGGTAAAGATTTGTAATTTTTTTGTGGGAGGGGCAGCAGATTTATTTCCTTTATCATTAACACCTCCAATGTGAAGTTGATCAGAATCAATGAGGTCTTGAACAAGATGTTTAAGATTCTTACAATGCTCTGTGTCATGTCCATTTTTTTGGTGATAATGGAAATATGAATTTGATATAAAGTTTAGAGGTAAAAGCTTATTAAGATTGGGAGTTTTAATGGGAGGAAAATTTCTCATTTTCCGTTCTAAGAGTTGTGACATTGTCAATGTAAGATATTGGGTAGGGGAGTAAATTGTCTAGCCAGATCCCCAAATGTGAAAGGATTTGTCTTCCTTATAGTAGAAACTTGGGTATCGACATGTTGAGTCATTTGTTGAGGGAGATTAAGATGAAGGAAGCCTTTATTCTATTTTCTAAAAGGTTGGTAATTGTTTTGGTTTACGAATTCATGTTTTTAGGATGGTTAGAGGTGGGTTTTGTTTCACAACTACTTATCGAGTTTTGATAATCATGAAGGGTATTACACAAGTGTAGGAAGGAAGGAATATCATCATGGTAATCTTATCTTGTTTATTAGTTTGTAAGTTATCAATGAACATTCGTTGAAGGTGAGGATCAAGAATCTTTACGTCAATTTGGGAATAAAGCAATTGGTAGCATGAAATAAACTTACTAACCTTTTCATCATATTTTTGCTTACATCTCATCAAATCAGCTAAGTTAGTCTTATGAGTCATGTGCACCTAAGAATGGTTTATAAATGCCTCTACAAGTTCATTGAATGCATGAATTGAGTTGTTTGATAAAGAGGAAGCCATTCTACTGCAGTATTCTTCAAGGAACTAGGGAAAAGCTTAGCCAAGACTTTATCCTCAAGGACAAAATCACTACATAAGGTGGTATAAGTGGAAATATGGTTAGAAGGATCTCCTTTACCCGATATTTCTCAAACCTAGGAATCTCTAGACCTTGTGGCATTGGTGTTCTCCATATCTCCAAGGATAAGGATTTATTTTGACATAGTATGTAGGTTGACCATTTTCATGTTGGTTTATGGTGGAAATTTTATTTTTAAGGGATGAAAGATTTTGCAAAATTTGGTTTATGATGGCATCATTGGTGGTATTTTGATATGGAGGTGAATATGGTGGAGGTGTATATGTGTTTGAGGGGGAAGTGAATGGAATTATTATGTGAGGTAAAGTGGTAGGAGATATCACATGAGATGCCACAAAGGTACTTGGATTGCTAGTGGGAATACCCAAGGTAGGAAAGATATTAGTAGGTTGCATCATTGTTGTAACTTGAGGGTTGGTATAGGTAGGAATAGAGGCAATGGTTATAGGAGGAGAAATTTGAGTTCCTCCTTGACTTTGGAAATTGTTCGAAGGTAAGGCATAGGTAGTTGTTGAGGTAATATTTTTTCCAAAAATATGCAATAGGTTACACAAAAGTTCTATTTCTTGTTCACTTTCAATCATGTCATGTATGTTATCTACAGTAGGGATAATGCAGTGGTTGAAATTATTTTTGTACTCAGTTGATTTTATAGGTTTGCTAAGTCTTCATGGATTTAGATTATGTTTTCTTGTGGAATAATAGTAGCCATTGTTTTAAAACTTGTCACACTACTTGAAGGAAAAAAGTTGTTAAGGGTATGGTCCATACCTAGTGAAATAGTGTCAACGCTAGTAGTGAAATAGCTAGATAACCCAAGATCCATGATGATTGTGCTATGATAGGATGACATGAGTTGTAAACTTCATCTCACTATAATATTAGCAATAGGACACCAGGTTGTAAAGCTCATGCAAGGGACAATCAAGAAAATACAAGATGCAATGAACATGTAAGATAAATTCTATTCTCTAATTATAATTTAAATAAAATTAAGCTAGATGCAATGAAATGAAGAAAATAGAAATTCTGCAAACTGAAGTAGACAACTAACAAAAACAAACAAAAACACAAAAATAGAGTTTTTAATGCTATAAAATGCAATTTAAGATCAAACACAAGACTAAATCATCCAAAGGGGCATATGAGTCCCAATCAGGGTATTTGAGGGATTCAAATGTTGATAAATAGTCAGCACAAAATACATAGAAATAAGGAAAAACCACCTACATTTGGACTAAATCACCCAAAGGGGCGTATGACTCCTAGATTATGGATTTTGCACAAATTTCAGAAAATTTTGAGTGAATGTTAGCTTTTTTGGTTTCAACGATGTCAATACTAAGTGCAATTATAGTTTTCAAATGAAAATTAATAATGCAAGATGCAAAAATGTAACTAGGTTTTAGGACCTTTCCACCCATTTCCTACAAGTTTCACTCAAAGAAACCCTAGAAATCTTAATCCAAGGATGGAATAAGGGAAAGAGATATGCAATAAGGTGACCTAGAGTGTGATTAAAGGTTGAAAGATGGTTCATCACCAAGCTAGGGCTTGGAAATAATATAAATGTAAATGATATGCAAAACCTAACTATATGACCTAGATTATGGAACTGAAAATCATAATAAAAGATTGAGAAAGAATAGGGATGCACCTGGAAGTTGAAGAGGCTTGAATGAGGGTCTGAAATCTTGAAAAATATTAACATTTGAAGAAAATTGGGACTCATATGCCAATAGGGGCGATTTAGTCTCATTTTAGGGTTTTGGGCTGAAATCAGTGTATAGGAGTGAATTTGCACCCCTTACACAAATTCCCCTCTCATACACCCTCACCTTAAAAAACAAATCTAAAAGTGAAATTTCACATCACCCAACTACCTTCCTTATACTTGGCATCTGTCCTTTGTGTCAGTGAGAGAATATTTATTAGGGACAAATGAGTGGCGCATAGACATCTGTGTGGTGTGTTATCATCCCTAACGGATTGCTACATCTAAAATTGGAAGAGGCGTTACACACCTAATCAAGGTCGAATTGTAACATCCCTCTTCAACCAAAAAACCCAAAAAATGGTAGCTTCTTCCTCATTCTTCCATCAAATTTCTTCATTCTCTCTTAAATTCATCTTATAGTAACAACTCTTATCAATTCAATCTCACACTCTAGCAATTTTATAGCATTCTCTCTCAAGCAACATTCCAGTAGTCCATTTTTTAGCATCGCACCAACATTTCAAGCTTCATCAAATCCACATTTCAAGTGTGAGGCAAGCCATAGAAGTGTAGTATTGGAGTCTTCTAAGACCTCCCTTCATCATAGTTGCGGTTGTGGTGACTTTTCCAAGTCCATATCTCCTCCATTGGCTATGAGATTTTGGGTGGAGGTGGTAACGTTTCACTCCTCTCCTTTGTGATTTGATAGAAGTAACACAATATTATTTGTAGTGCTCCTTTCCATTTCTTTTTTCCTTTATCACATAGTCTAATTCATTTCTTTCTGGCTACTCATGGAGATGGAAACACCAAAAAGGGGCTCTGACTGGGGCAAGCCACTATACAGCCCCAATTTTTTTTCCCTTCTTGTGTGTGTGTAGATGAACATATGTGTGGAGCTAGCTGGAAAAATGATGCTTCTATGAGATAATATTCATCACCCTAGCCTTTATATACTTTCATCATTTGTGTCTTTATTTCTCGTACTTTTGTACTTTGTTTTCCCATCACAATCAAGTAGCTAGGTTGTAAGTAAATTTTTTGGTAGTTTCTACAATGCTTATTGTTTTCTAATAGTACAGATTCTAGCGCGTTACAGAGACACCAATGTGCCACCTTGTCATCCCAAAACTACATTGTGGTCCTTAGACAAAGAGCTATTTGAGGTGTAGCACTAACTCCAGAAACCATCTTGCCTAGCCCAAACCTAAGTTCAAGGTTTGTAGAGTGATAGAAGTACATTATAGTGCTCATCATTCTCAATCCTTATTTCAAGGAATATTTTAGAGTGAGGTAAGTTAGGGCAGCCCTCCACTCTTGGCTATCCATGACGTAGAGCCTTGACATGGTTGATTCCCATCTCTTACATTTTTGGTGAACTCGACATCAACAATGTCTACCCATTCATCGATGTTGAGACTTTTCCCTTGTACGTTGTCATTGTTGTAAACTAAGCATTATGAAGTTTTATGAGCATCACAACCCAATCCATAACTTCCAAGTACGTTGTTAGGAGAAGTGTGTGACATCTTTCAATGGAGAAGACAAAGGTCACTACTATTTTCTCCATAGGCCTTTTCACTAGGTTTGTCACTGGTCTATCTACCCAGGAGCAGTTGATGATGGGCAAGGTAGGATTCTTCGATGAGATTGACCATGTCCCCACTCCTCCTGAATCTCCTACACCATTGTTAGTAGATGAGAAAAAATATGTTCACATTAATGGCACCTTCAAATTTTGCAAATTTGAAGGCCCATGTTGAAAAATTTGCCTTTGCACACTCAAAAGTGCACCGAAAAAATATGCTTAAGTGACCTACTTTGGAGGGTCAAAATTCGAAGCTAATTGATTTTCATTCCAAACCACCTAGTACCCATATTAAATTGACATATGGTAACATGCATGTCAATTTTTAGCTTCTTGTGATGAGTTTTGATAGGTTTTTGAAATGAAAAGATGGAGGGTTTTGGGACTGTTTTGTTGTTTGCAAACTCCCTGTCCTATGAAGTGCCCCCTATTCGGGCTGATATTTCATAGCTAGATGATTTTCAAGAAAAAAGGATTGTTTCTCTCCATTTTCCCCACATTAATGTACTCCCTAGTTTGATTAGCCTCATCATCTAATTTTCTATTTTTTCAAGATCAAAACCAAATGCAGTTTGCTCTATTTTCACATCTACATTTTTAGAAATTTTCAAGGTGGTCAACTTTGACCCCTAATATCTTGTGAGGAAGGATGATTCAAGGAAAAAACTCTTGCACACATACTCAACATTCCCAAATGACCTAATGTGTTTAGTGGAAATTCCCCAGGAGATGATTTTATATTTTTTTCAAAGTGGCGACTTGGTGTGCTTTTAATTAGTTTTGAACAGGTACAATTGTAGAAAATTCTAAACATACCACTTGGACATTAAATATCTTGCACCTCAAAATTTGTTTTGCTGAGATGTTTGTTGCATTTCATTCTTGGTTCAAATTCCTGAATGCCTACAACTTTTCATGGTTCCAAGAGGCCATTTGACTATTTTCCTAGGCCAATTCTAGAGGCCACTTGACCTGTTTGGCTCACTATTCAAATATGATATAAAGTAGGTTTTAATGAAAACCCACTTCATTTTTTCACCTCAAATTCCTTTAGAAGCAACATAAAATCAATTCAAGGTAGAAAATTGTTTCAAAACTATTTTTTTTTAGTCGAGCCCACACGAGACCCAACATATGTCACACAATTTGTGGAAGCTTCTATTCAGTTAGGTCAAGAGGTTTGATGAGGTTAAATACCACTTTATAAGGTTTCTAATATCACATAGTTGTGTGTGAATATCAATGGATCAAACCTAAATAAATTCAAGTCTTATCTCTACCAATAAGCATCCTTTTGAATGCTTTCATGTCTTTGTTTCTAATCCTAAATACAATAAGAGTAAAATCTTAGGGAAAAAGGGTTTTTAACTTTGACAAGAACATTAATTTTTGAGTTAGGCAGCACAACTTTACTTTTTAAAGGTATTATCTTCATGCTACTACCCTCCAAATAATTCCCTACAAGTATAGAATATACCAAGAAAGGGAAGACTTTGAAGCTCTTTCTAAATCGGCACATGAAAACCAAGGAGAACATGCTAATTTTTTTGGAATCTATAAAAAATGTTAAGTTGATGTTGTTGATCTTGAATTCAATTATTTAAAATATAGAGGCAAGGCCAATTACATAAAAGATCAAGTTCTCTCTATATCATGGTTTCAAAAGAAAAAGAGAATGTAGCATTGTTGCTTTAGGCTTGAGCCACTATAGGATAAAGTCACAACACTTTTTAATATTTCTTGCTACATTGTTTGAATAGCTAATAATCATTGGAGGAGCAAAGTTCTTATTGAGCAAATATCATTAAAATATCCTAAAATATGTGGATGCACTTGAGGAGGATGAAAGGCTCAACAAATGTTTTGTACAAACTTGGCACCATAGAATTATACACAAATGAATGTTTTCAAGCAAAGGAAATAGTCGAAGGCCACACCAAATATATCAGATCTGAAGGTTTCTTATATGACATCTCACTTGATAATTGAGGTTTTTTCACAAAATTTTCAAAATAGGAGGGAAAATTCAATGAAAACGCCACAAGATTGAGAAGACAGTGCATAGCTAGCACAATATAAAGGGAAAGTTTTATATATATGCTAAAATTTGATAGGATTTCCTCAATATGAGGATGTACATCAAGCCTTGAATTTGCAGCTTAAGAATTGAATGAATGAGGTGTGAGGGATTATTTGTTGAGTTTTCTATGCAAAGAGATGGAGAAATTCTACAATTCAAAGAAAAAGAGATACCATCAACATTGCACAAAGTAAGTGTATGCAAGATTGTGGAAGGGCAATGTGTATAACTGAAAATATGTTATACTTCTGTGAATCCTTGCATGCAAGGATACTCAATAATGAGTCCTTGCAAATCAATTCACAGCTCTCTATCCGAGAAGAGCAGAGATTGATGTTGTGGCCCTCAGATTAACCCTGTTACCCCTGCAAATACAATCTCGGAACGAGAGATTCAAAGAGGAGAAGCAAGAATGCCAATCTCCATGAATCCTGTTCTTGCAATGCAACAATGAAAACTAATCTAAATGACTGTAAAATGTAATAAACCAAACTAATTTATTGAAATAAAACTTAATCTACATGCAATGCCATAAATGAATTATTTTGCAAATTAATTTACTATGAAGATTAAGCTAAAATGCAATATTAAACTATATGCTCTAAAAATAAGATGCTTATATAATCAAACTAATGTAATCTCAAATGATAAAATTCAAATTTGCAGCATAAGTCTGATGTAAAAATTCGTGATTCTTTCTTTTTTTGAAATGAGAATGAGAGGGCTCATTTTATAGGCAAAAGTGAAATTGAAGGAAAATTCAGGAGCAATGTGGGATAAATAGAAAAATAGAAACAAATCTTGATTGGAATTCTTTTTTAGTTTATTTCCCTTTTAACTGATTTGTTTCCCTTTTTTTATCCACAGGATATTCTTGAGAGGATATTTCATTTATTTTATTTAATTTAAGATGATAATATCTCTTTTAATAAAATAAAATAAGATTATGTAATTTAGAAATGAATATTAATAAAATAAAAATAAAATTATTTAATTAAAATAGATTTAATTAAATAGCATCATTTTATTTAAGTAATAGCTTCAATTAAATAACATTATTTTATTTATTAAAGGGATTTATTTCTTTTGATTAAATAAAATTAATGAAGCATTCAAACTTAGGGAAAATTGAAACATTTGAAATAGTTATGAATTGATTAAGAAATTTGATTTGAAAATGCGACAATCATTGATTGAGAAAGTTGATGTTGACAAATTAAATAAATGGGGCCCAAAGTCTAGGTGACCATTTTAGGTTGCATACATTTGCCCCTCTTTGACTAATGTGAGGTCGACTCGGGATCACATGCAGTCAAAGAATGAAGTTACAATGTGAGATCGATTTGGGATCACAAAACAACTCAGATGTGAGGTCGACTCGGGATCACATCTGGACAAACATAAACAAAGGCCTTTGAACATGAGGTCGATTCGGGATCACATCCAAAGTGAGAGATAAGAATCTCAAGCAAGGTTGCCCCAA